>CM042975.1:15109958-15709958 GCA_023678885.1 Pogostemon cablin | reverse complement strand
TCATGATGCTAATATACTTCATCATGATGCGTGTTTTCTTCATCATGATGCTCATTTCCTTCTTCATGATGCTCATTTCCTATATTATGATTCTCATTTCCTTCTACATGATGCTCATTTCTTACATCGTAATGTATATTTCCTTCATCATGATTATCATTTTCTAAGTCATTATGGTCATTTCCATTAATCATGAGGCTTATTTAATTCATCGTGATACATATTTCATTAATCATGATGCTCATTTCCTACATCATGATACATATTTTCTTCATCGTGATGCTCATTTCTTACATCAATATGCTATTTTACTTCATCATGATGCAAGTTTTTTTCATTATGATCCTCATTTCCATTACCTTGATGTTAATTTCCTTCATCATGATGCGTATTTAGTTCATGATGATGCTCATTCACTACATCATGATGCTAATTTCATTCTTTACAATGCATATTTCCTTCATCATGATGCTCATTTCATACATCATGCTTAATATTTCCTTCATCTCTATGTTCATTTCCAACATCATGATGATCATTTCCTACATCATGATGCAAATTTTCTTCATAATGATGCTCATTTCCTTTATCATGATGCGTATTTCCTTCATCATGATGCTCATTTCCTTCATCATAATTCTTATTTCTATCATGATGATGCATAAATCCTTCATGGTGATACTTATTTCCTTCATCATGATGCTCATTTCTATCACCATGATGCATGTTTCCTTCATCATTATGCTCATTTCCTATATCATGACCTAATTTCCTTCATCATGATGCATATTTTCTTTCATCATAATGCTCATTTCCTACGTCACGATGCATATTCCCATCATGATGCTCATTTCTCTCATCATGATGCTCATTTCCTATATCATGATGCTAATTTCCTTCATCACGATGCATATTTTCCTTCATCATAATGCTCGTTTCTTACATCACGATGCATATTTCAATCATCATGATGCTCTTTTCCATCATCTTGATGTTCATTTCCTTCGCCATGATGCATATTTCCTTTATAATGTAATCATTTACATCATCATGATGCTAATATACTTCATCATGATGCGTGTTTTCTTCATCATGATGCTCATTTCCTTCTTCATGATGCTCATTTCCTATATTATGATTCTCATTTCCTTCTACATGATGCTCATTTCTTATATCGTAATGTATATTTCCTTCATCATGATTATCATTTCCTAAGTCATTATGGTCATTTCCATTAATCATGAGGCTTATTTAATTCATCGTGATACATATTTCATTAATCATGATGCTCATTTCCTACATCATGATACATATTTTCTTCATCGTGATGCTCATTTCTTACATCAATATGCTATTTTACTTCATCATGATGCATGTTTTTTTCATGATGATCCTCATTTCCATTACCTTGATGTTAATTTCCTTCATCATGATGCGTATTTAGTTCATGATGATGCTCATTCACTACATCATGATGCTAATTTCATTCTTTACAATGCATATTTCCTTCATCATGATGCTCATTTCATACATCATGCTTAATATTTCCTTCATCTCTATGTTCATTTCCAACATCATGATGATCATTTCCTACATCATGATGCAAATTTTCTTCATAATGATGCTCATTTCCTTCATCATGATGCTCATTTCCTTCATCATAATTCTTATTTCCATCATCATGATGCATAAATCCTTCATGGTGATACTTATTTCCTTCATCATGATGCTCATTTCTATCACCATGATGCATGTTTCCTTCATCATTATGCTCATTTCCTATATCATGACCTAATTTCCTTCATCATGATGCTTATTTTCTTTCATCATAATGCTCATTTCCTACGTCACGATGCATATTCCCATCATGATGCTCATTTCTCTCATCATGATGCTCATTTCCTATATCATGATGCTAATTTCCTTCATCACGATGCATATTTTCCTTCATCATAATGCTCGTTTCTTACATCACGATGCATATTTCAATCATCATGATGCTCTTTTCCATCATCTTGATGTTCATTTCCTTCGCCATGATGCATATTTCCTTTATAATGTAATCATTTACATCATCATGATGCTAATATACTTCATCATGATGCGTGTTTCCTTCATCATGATGCTCATTTCCTTCTTCATGATGCTCATTTCCTATATTATGATTCTCATTTCCTTCTACATGATGCTCATTTCTTACATCGTAATGTATATTTCCTTCATCATGATTATCATTTCCTAAGTCATTATGGTCATTTCCATTAATCATGAGGCTTATTTAATTCATCGTGATACATATTTCATTAATCATGATGCTCATTTCCTACATCATGATACATATTTTCTTCATCGTGATGCTCATTTCTTACATCAATATGCTATTTTACTTCATCATGATGCATGTTTTTTTCATGATGATCCTCATTTCCATTACCTTGATGTTAATTTCCTTCATCATGATACGTATTTAGTTCATGATGATGCTCATTCACTACATCATGATGCTAATTTCATTCTTTACAATGCATATTTCCTTCATCATGATGCTCATTTCATACATGCTTAATATTTCCTTCATCTCTATGTTCATTTCCAACATCTTGATGATCATTTCCTACATCATGATGCAAATTTTCTTCATAATGATGCTCATTTCCTTTATCATGATGCGTATTTCCTTCATCATGATGCTCATTTCCTTCATCATAATTCTTATTTCCATCATCATGATGCATAAATCCTTCATGGTGATACTTATTTCCTTCATCATGATGCTCATTTCTATCACCATGATGCATGCTTCCTTCATCATTATGCTCATTTCCTATATCATGACCTAATTTCCTTCATCATGATGCATATTTTCTTTCATCATAATGCTCATTTCCTACGTCACGATCCATATTCCCATTATCATGATGCTCATTTCTATCAACATGATGCTCATTTCCTTCATCATGATGCATATTTTCCTTTATCATAGTGCTCATTTCCTATATCACGATGCATATTTTCTTTCATTATAATGCTCATTTCTACGTCACGATGCATATTCCCATCATGATGCTCATTTCTCTCATCATGATGCTCATTTCCTATAT
Organism: Pogostemon cablin; assembly: GCA_023678885.1. Lineage (NCBI taxonomy): Eukaryota > Viridiplantae > Streptophyta > Magnoliopsida > Lamiales > Lamiaceae > Pogostemon > Pogostemon cablin. Next base: position 15,706,857 of record CM042975.1, on the reverse strand, counting down.
CATGATGCTAATTTCCTTCATCACGATGCATATTTTCCTTCATCATAATGCTCGTTTCTTACATCACGATGCATATTTCAATAATCATGATGCTCTTTTCCATCATCTTGATGTTCATTTCCTTCGCCATGATGCATATTTCCTTTATAATGTAATCATTTACATCATCATGATGCTAATATACTTCATCATGATGCGTGTTTCCTTCATCATGATGCTCATTTCCTTCTTCATGATGCTCATTTCCTATATTATGATTCTCATTTCCTTCTACATGATGCTCATTTCTTACATCGTAATGTATATTTCCTTCATCATGATTATCATTTTCTAAGTCATTATGGTCATTTCCATTAATCATGAGGCTTATTTAATTCATCGTGATACATATTTCATTAATCATGATGCTCATTTCCTACATCATGATACATATTTTCTTCATCGTGATGCTCATTTCTTACATCAATATGTTATTTTACTTCATCATGATGCATGTTTTTTTCATTATGATCCTCATTTCCATTACCTTGATGTTAATTTCCTTCATCATGATGCGTATTTAGTTCATGATGATGCTCATTCACTACATCATGATGCTAATTTCATTCTTTACAATGCATATTTCCTTCATCATGATGCTCATTTCATACATCATGCTTAATATTTCCTTCATCTCTATGTTCATTTCCAACATCATGATGATCATTTCCTACATCATGATGCAAATTTTCTTCATAATGATGCTCATTTCCTTTATCATGATGCGTATTTCCTTCATCATGATGCTCATTTCCTTCATCATAATTCTTATTTCCATCATGATGATGCATAAATCCTTCATGGTGATACTTATTTCCTTCATCATGATGCTCATTTCTATCACCATGATGCATTTTTCCTTCATCATTATGCTCATTTCCTATATCATGACCTAATTTCCTTCATCATGATGCATATTTTCTTTCATCATAATGCTCATTTCCTACGTCACGATGCATATTCCCATCATGATGCTCATTTCTCTCATCATGATGCTCATTTCCTATATCATGATGCTAATTTCCTTCATCACGATGCATATTTTCCTTCATTATAATGCTCGTTTCTTACATCACGATGCATATTTCAATCATCATGATGCTCTTTTCCATCATCTTGATGTTCATTTCCTTCGCCATGATGCATATTTCCTTTATAATGTAATCATTTACATCATCATGATGCTAATATACTTCATCATGATGCGTGTTTTCTTCATCATGATGCTCATTTCCTTCTTCATGATGCTCATTTCCTATATTATGATTCTCATTTCCTTCTACATGATGCTCATTTCTTATATCGTAATGTATATTTCCTTCATCATGATTATCATTTCCTAAGTCATTATGGTCATTTCCATTAATCATGAGGCTTATTTAATTCATCGTGATACATATTTCATTAATCATGATGCTCATTTCCTACATCATGATACATATTTTCTTCATCGTGATGCTCATTTCTTACATCAATATGCTATTTTACTTCATCATGATGCATGTTTTTTTCATGATGATCCTCATTTCCATTACCTTGATGTTAATTTCCTTCATCATGATACGTATTTAGTTCATGATGATGCTCATTCACTACATCATGATGCTAATTTCATTCTTTACAATGCATATTTCCTTCATCATGATGCTCATTTCATACATGCTTAATATTTCCTTCATCTCTATGTTCATTTCCAACATCTTGATGATCATTTCCTACATCATGATGCAAATTTTCTTCATAATGATGCTCATTTCCTTTATCATGATGCGTATTTCCTTCATCATGATGCTCATTTCCTTCATCATAATTCTTATTTCCATCATCATGATGCATAAATCCTTCATGGTGATACTTATTTCCTTCATCATGATGCTCATTTCTATCACCATGATGCATGTTTCCTTCATCATTATGCTCATTTCCTATATCATGACCTAATTTCCTTCATCATGATGCATATTTTCTTTCATCATAATGCTCATTTCCTACGTCACGATCCATATTCCCATTATCATGATGCTCATTTCTATCAACATGATGCTCATTTCCTGTATCATGATGCTCATTTCCTTCTTCATGATGCATATTTTCCTTTATCATAGTGCTCATTTCCTATATCACGATGCATATTTCAATCATCATGATGCTATTTTCCTTCATCTTGATGTTCATTTCCTTCGCCATGATGCATATTTCCTTCATCATGTAATCATTTACATCATCATGATGCTAATATACTTAATCATGATGCGTATTTCCTTCACTGTGATGACCATTTCCTTCTTCATGATGCTCATTTCCTACATTATGATGCTCATTTTCTTCTTCATGATGCTCATTTCTTTCATCATAATATATATTTCCTACATCTTGATTATAATTTCTTAAGTCATTATGGTCATTTCTTTTGGTCATGGGGCTTATTTCATTCATTTTGATACATATTTACTTAATCATGATGCTCATTTCCTACATCATGATACATATTTCCTTAATCATGTTGATATTTCCTTCACCGTGATGCTCATTTCTTACATCAATATGCACTTTTCCTTCATCATGATGCATGTTTTCTTCATGATGATCCCCATTTCCATCACCATGATGTTGATTTCTCTCATCATGATGCTCATTTCCTTCATCATAATTCTTATTTCCATCATCATGATGCATAAATACTTCATCGTGATACTTATTTCCTTCATCATGATGCTCATTTCTATCATCATGATGCATGTTTCCTTCATCATTATGCTCATTTCCTATATCATAACCTAATTTCCATCATCATGGTGCATATTTTCTTTCATTATAATGCTCATTTCTACGTCACGATGCATATTCCCGTCATGATGCTCATTTCTCTCATCATGATGCTCATTTCCTATATCATGATGCTAATTTCCTTCATCACGATGCATATTTTCCTTCATCATATGCTCGTTTCTTACATCACGATGCATATTTCAATCATCATGATGCTCTTTTCCATCATCTTGATGTTCATTTCCTTCGCCATGATGCATATTTCCTTTATAATGTAATCATTTACATCATCATGATGCTAATATACTTCATCATGATGCGTGTTTCCTTCATCATGATGCTCATTTCCTTCTTCATGATGCTCATTTCCTATATTATGATTCTCATTTCCGTCTACATGATGCTCATTTCTTACATCGTAATGTATATTTCCTTCATCATGATTATCATTTCCTAAGTCATTATGGTCATTTCCATTAATCATGAGGCTTATTTAATTCATCGTGATACATATTTCATTAATCATGATGCTCATTTCCTACATCATGATACATATTTTCTTCATCGTGATGCTCATTTCTTACATCAATATGCTATTTTACTTCATCATGATGCATGTTTTTTTCATGATGATCCTCATTTCCATTACCTTGATGTTAATTTCCTTCATCATGATGCGTATTTAGTTCATGATGATGCTCATTCACTACATCATGATGCTAATTTCATTCTTTACAATGCATATTTCCTTCATCATGATGCTCATTTCATACATCATGCTTAATATTTCCTTCATCTCTATGTTCATTTCCAACATCATGATGATCATTTCCTACATCATGATGCAAATTTTCTTCATAATGATGCTCATTTCCTTTATCATGATGCGTATTTCCTTCATCATGATGCTCATTTCCTTCATCATAATTCTTATTTCCATCATCATGATGCATAAATCCTTCATGGTGATACTTATTTCCTTCATTATGATGCTCATTTCTATCACCATGATGCATGTTTCCTTCATCATTATGCTCATTTCCTATATCATGACCTAATTTCCTTCATCATGATGCATATTTTCTTTCATCATAATGCTCATTTCCTACGTCACGATCCATATTCCCATTATCATGATGCTCATTTCTATCAACATGATGCTCATTTCCTGTATCATGATGCTCATTTCCTTCATCATGATGCATATTTTCCTTTATCATAGTGCTCATTTCCTATATCACGATGCATATTTCAATCATCGTGATGCTATTTTCCTTCATCTTGATGTTCATTTCCTTCGCCATGATGCATATTTCCTTCATCATGTAATCATTTACATCATCATGATGCTAATATACTTAATCATGATGCGTATTTCCATCATTGTGATGACCATTTCCTTCTTCATGATGCTCATTTCCCACATTATGATGCTCATTTTCTTTTTCATGATGCTCATTTCTTTCATCATAATATATATTTCCTACATCTTGATTATAATTTCTTAAGTCATTATGGTCATTTCTTTTGGTCATGGGGCTTATTTCATTCATCGTGATACATATTTACTTAATCATGATTCTCATTTCCTACATCATGATACATATTTCCTTAATCATGTTGATATTTCCTTCATCGTGATGCTCATTTCTTACATCAATATGCACTTTTCCTTCATCATGATGCATGTTTTCTTCATGATGATCCCCATTTCCATCACCATGATGTTGATTTCCCTCATCATGATGCTCATTTCCTTCATCATAATTCTTATTTACATCATCATGATGTATAAATACTTCATCGTGATACTTATTTCCTTCATCATGATGTCATTTCTATCATCATGATGCATGTTTCCTTCATCATTATGCTCATTTCCTATATCATGACCTAATTTCCTTCATCATGGTGCATATTTTCTTTCATTATAATGCTCATTTCTACGTCACGATGCATATTCCCATCATGATGCTCATTTCTCTCATCATGATGCTCATTTCCTATATTATGATGCTAATTTCCTTCATCATGATGCATATTTTCCTTCATCATAATGCTCGTTTCTTACATCACGATGCATATTTCAATCATCATGATGCTCTTTTCCATCATCTTGATGTTCATTTCCTTCGCCATGATACATATTTCCTTTATAATGTAATCATTTACATCATCATGATGCTAATATACTTCATCATGATGCGTGTTTCCTTCATCATGATGCTCATTTCCTTCTTCATGATGCTCATTTCCTACATTATGATGCTCATTTTATTCTTCATGATGCTCATTTCTTTCATCATAATGTATATTTCCTTCATCTTGATTATCATTTCCTAAGTCATTATGGTCATTTCATTTAATCATGAGACTTATTTCATTCATCGTGATACATATTTACTTAATCATGATGCTCATTTCCAATATCATGATACATATTTCCTTCATCATGGTGATATTTCCTTCATCGAAATGCTCATTTATTACATCAATATGCTCTTTTCCTTCATCATGATGCATTGTTTTTTTTTATGATCCTCATTTCCATCACCATGATGTTGATTTCCTTCATCATGATGTATATTTACTTCATCATGATGCTCATTCACTACATCATGATGCATATTTCATTCATTACGATGCATATTTCCTTCATCATGATGCTCATTTTAACATCTTGCTTCATAATTCCTTCATCTCTATGTTCATTTCCATCATCATGATGATCATTTCCTTCATTATGATGCAAATTTTCTTCATAATGATGCTCATTTCCTTTATTATGATGCGCATTTCCTACATCATGATGCTCATTTCCTTAATCATAATTCATATTTCCATCATCATGATACTTATTTCTTTCATCATGATGCTCATTTCCTATAACATGACCTAATATCCTTCATCACATAGCATATTTCCCTTCATCATAATTCTCATTTCCTACGTCACGACGCATATTCCCATCATCATGACGCTCATTTCCTGTATCATGATGCTCATTTTTCTTCATCATGATGCATATTATCCTTCATCATAACGCTCATTTCCTACATCACGATGCATATTTCAATCATCATGATGCTTTTTTCCTTCATCTTGATGCTTATTTCCTTCGCCATGATGCATATTTCCTTCATCATGTAATCATTTACATCATCATGATGCTAATATACTTCATCATGATGCGTATTTCCTTCATCATGATGCTCATTTCCTACATTATGATGCTCATTTCCTTTTTCATGATGCTCATTTCTTTCATCATAATGTATATTTCCTTCATCATGATTATCATTTCCTAAATCATTATGCTCATTTCCTACATTATGATGCTCATTTCCTTTTTCATGATGCTCATTTCTTTCATCATAATGTATATTTCCTTCATCATGATTATCATTTCCTAAATCATTATGGTCATTTACTATGTTATGATGCTCATTTTCTTTTTCATGATGCTCATTTCTTTCATCATAATGTATATTTTCTTCATCCTAAATATAATTTCTTAAGTCATTATGGTAATTTCCTTTAATCATGAGGCTTATTTCATTCATCGTGATACATATTTACTTAATCATGATGCTCATTTCCTACATCATGATACATATTTCTTTCATCATGGTGATATTTCCTTCATCGTGATGCTCATTTCTTACATCAATATGCACTTTTCCTTCATCATGATGCATGTTTTCTTCATGATAATCCTCATTTCCATCACCATGATTTTGATTTCCTTCATCATGATGCGTATTTACTTCATCATGATGCTCATTCACTACATCATGAGTCTCATTTCATTCATTACGATGCATATTTCCTTCATCATGATGCTCATTCCTTACATCATGCTTCATATTTCCTTCATCTCTATGTTCATTTCCAACATCAAATTTTCTTCATAATGATGCTTATTTCCTTTATCATGATGCGTATTTCCTTCATCATAATGCTCATTTCATTCATCATAATTCTCATTTCTATCATCTTTCTATCATCATGATGCTCATTTCCTATATCATGACCTAATTTCCTTCATCATAATGCTCATTTCCTACGTCACGATGCATATTCTCATCATCATGATGCTCATTTCTTTCATATGATGCTCATTTCCTGTATCATGATGCTTATTTCCTTCATCATGATGCATATTTTCCTTCATCATAATGCTCATTTCCTACATCACGATACATATTTCAATCACAATGATGCTCTTTTCCTTCATCTTGATGTTCATTTCCTTCGCCATGATGCATATTTCCTTCATCATGTAATCATTTACATCATCATGATGCTAATATACTTCATCATTATGCGTATTTCCTTCATCATGACGCTCATTTCCTACATCATGATACATATTTTCTTCATCGTGATGCTCATTTCTTACATCAATATGCTATTTTACTTCATCATGATGCATGTTTTTTTCATGATGATCCTCATTTCCATTACCTTGATGTTAATTTACTTCATCATGATGCGTATTTAGGTCATGATGATGCTCATTCACAACATCATGATGCTAATTTCATTCTTTACAATGCATATTTCCTTCATCATGATGCTCATTTCATACATCATGCTTAATATTTCCTTCATCTCTATGTTCATTTCCAACATCATGATGATCATTTCCTACATCATGATGCAAATTTTCTTCATAATGATGCTCATTTCCTTTATCATGATGCGTATTTCCTTCATCATGATGCTCATTTCCTTCATCATAATTCTTATTTCCATCATGATAATGCATAAATCCTTCATGGTGATACTTATTTCCTTCATCATGATGCTCATTTCTATCACCATGATGCATGTTTCCTTCATCATTATGCTCATTTCCTATATCATGACCTAATTTCCTTCATCATGATGCATATTTTCTTTCATCATAATGCTCATTTCCTACGTCACGATGCATATTCCCATCATGATGCTCATTTCTCTCATCATGATGCTCATTTCCTATATCATGATGCTAATTTCCTTCATCACGATGCATATTTTCCTTCATCATAATGCTCGTTTCTTACATCACGATGCATATTTCAATCATCATGATGCTCTTTTCCATCATCTTGATGTTCATTTCCTTCGCCATGATGCATATTTCCTTTATAATGTAATCATTTACATCATCATGATGCTAATATACTTCATCATGATGCGTGTTTTCTTCATCATGATGCTCATTTCCTTCTTCATGATGCTCATTTCCTATATTATGATTCTCATTTCCTTCTACATGATGCTCATTTCTTATATCGTAATATATATTTCCTTCATCATGATTATCATTTCCTAAGTCATTATGGTCATTTCCATTAATCATGAGGCTTATTTAATTCATCGTGATACATATTTCATTAATCATGATGCTCATTTCCTACATCATGATACATATTTTCTTCATCGTGATGCTCATTTCTTACATCAATATGCTATTTTACTTCATCATGATGCATGTTTTTTTCATGATGATCCTCATTTCCATTACCTTGATGTTAATTTCCTTCATCATGATGCGTATTTAGTTCATGATGATGCTCATTCACTACATCATGATGCTAATTTCATTCTTTACAATGCATATTTCCTTCATCATGATGCTCATTTCATACATCATGCTTAATATTTCCTTCATCTCTATGTTCATTTCCAACATCATGATGATCATTTCCTACATCATGATGCAAATTTTCTTCATAATGATGCTCATTTCCTTCATCATGATGCTCATTTCCTTCATCATGATGCTCATTTCCTTCATCATAATTCTTATTTCCATCATCATGATGCATAAATCCTTCATGGTGATACTTATTTCCTTCATCATGATGCTCATTTCTATCACCATGATGCATGTTTCCTTCATCATTATGCTCATTTCCTATATCATGACCTAATTTCCTTCATCATGATGCATATTTTCTTTCATCATAATGCTCATTTCCTACGTCACGATGCATATTCCCATCATGATGCTCATTTCTCTCATCATGATGCTCATTTCCTATATCATGATGCTAATTTCCTTCATCACGATGCATATTTTCCTTCATCATAATGCTCGTTTCTTACATCACGATGCATATTTCAATCATCATGATGCTCTTTTCCATCATCTTGATGTTCATTTCCTTCGCCATGATGCATATTTCCTTTATAATGTAATCATTTACATCATCATGATGCTAATATACTTCATCATGATGCGTGTTTCCTTCATCATGATGCTCATTTCCTTCTTCATGATGCTCATTTCCTATATTATGATTCTCATTTCCTTCTACATGATGCTCATTTCTTACATCGTAATGTATATTTCCTTCATCATGATTATCATTTCCTAAGTCATTATGGTCATTTCCATTAATCATGAGGCTTATTTAATTCATCGTGATACATATTTCATTAATCATGATGCTCATTTCCTACATCATGATACATATTTTCTTCATCGTGATGCTCATTTCTTACATCAATATGCTATTTTACTTCATCATGATGCATGTTTTTTTCATGATGATCCTCATTTCCATTACCTTGATGTTAATTTCCTTCATCATGATACGTATTTAGTTCATGATGATGCTCATTCACTACATCATGATGCCAATTTCATTCTTTACAATGCATATTTCCTTCATCATGATGCTCATTTCATACATGCTTAATATTTCCTTCATCTCTATGTTCATTTCCAACATCTTGATGATCATTTCCTACATCATGATGCAAATTTTCTTCATAATGATGCTCATTTCCTTTATCATGATGCGTATTTCCCTCATCATGATGCTCATTTCCTTCATCATAATTCTTATTTCCATCATCATGATGCATAAATCCTTCATGGTGATACTTATTTCCTTCATCATGATGCTCATTTCTATCACCATGATGCATGCTTCCTTCATCATTATGCTCATTTCCTATATCATGACCTAATTTCCTTCATCATGATGCATATTTTCTTTCATCATAATGCTCATTTCCTACGTCACGATCCATATTCCCATTATCATGATGCTCATTTCTATCAACATGATGCTCATTTCCTTCATCATGATGCATATTTTCCTTTATCATAGTGCTCATTTCCTATATCACGATGCATATTTTCTTTCATTATAATGCTCATTTCTACGTCACGATGCATATTCCCATCATGATGCTCATTTCTCTCATCATGATGCTCATTTCCTATATCATGATGCTAATTTCCTTCATCACGATGCATATTTTCCTTCATCATAATGCTCGTTTCTTACATCACGATGCATATTTCAATAATCATGATGCTCTTTTCCATCATCTTGATGTTCATTTCCTTCGCCATGATGCATATTTCCTTTATAATGTAATCATTTACATCATCATGATGCTAATATACTTCATCATGATGCGTGTTTCCTTCATCATGATGCTCATTTCCTTCTTCATGATGCTCATTTCCTATATTATGATTCTCATTTCCTTCTACATGATGCTCATTTCTTACATCGTAATGTATATTTCCTTCATCATGATTATCATTTTCTAAGTCATTATGGTCATTTCCATTAATCATGAGGCTTATTTAATTCATCGTGATACATATTTCATTAATCATGATGCTCATTTCCTACATCATGATACATATTTTCTTCATCGTGATGCTCATTTCTTACATCAATATGCTATTTTACTTCATCATGATGCAAGTTTTTTTCATTATGATCCTCATTTCCATTACCTTGATGTTAATTTCCTTCATCATGATGCGTATTTAGTTCATGATGATGCTCATTCACTACATCATGATGCTAATTTCATTCTTTACAATGCATATTTCCTTCATCATGATGCTCATTTCATACATCATGCTTAATATTTCCTTCATCTCTATGTTCATTTCCAACATCATGATGATCATTTCCTACATCATGATGCAAATTTTCTTCATAATGATGCTCATTTCCTTTATCATGATGCGTATTTCCTTCATCATGATGCTCATTTCCTTCATCATAATTCTTATTTCTATCATGATGATGCATAAATCCTTCATGGTGATACTTATTTCCTTCATCATGATGCTCATTTCTATCACCATGATGCATGTTTCCTTCATCATTATGCTCATTTCCTATATCATGACCTAATTTCCTTCATCATGATGCATATTTTCTTTCATCATAATGCTCATTTCCTACGTCACGATGCATATTCCCATCATGATGCTCATTTCTCTCATCATGATGCTCATTTCCTATATCATGATGCTAATTTCCTTCATCACGATGCATATTTTCCTTCATCATAATGCTCGTTTCTTACATCACGATGCATATTTCAATCATCATGATGCTCTTTTCCATCATCTTGATGTTCATTTCCTTCGCCATGATGCATATTTCCTTTATAATGTAATCATTTACATCATCATGATGCTAATATACTTCATCATGATGCGTGTTTTCTTCATCATGATGCTCATTTCCTTCTTCATGATGCTCATTTCCTATATTATGATTCTCATTTCCTTCTACATGATGCTCATTTCTTATATCGTAATGTATATTTCCTTCATCATGATTATCATTTCCTAAGTCATTATGGTCATTTCCATTAATCATGAGGCTTATTTAATTCATCGTGATACATATTTCATTAATCATGATGCTCATTTCCTACATCATGATACATATTTTCTTCATCGTGATGCTCATTTCTTACATCAATATGCTATTTTACTTCATCATGATGCATGTTTTTTTCATGATGATCCTCATTTCCATTACCTTGATGTTAATTTCCTTCATCATGATGCGTATTTAGTTCATGATGATGCTCATTCACTACATCATGATGCTAATTTCATTCTTTACAATGCATATTTCCTTCATCATGATGCTCATTTCATACATCATGCTTAATATTTCCTTCATCTCTATGTTCATTTCCAACATCATGATGATCATTTCCTACATCATGATGCAAATTTTCTTCATAATGATGCTCATTTCCTTTATCATGATGCGTATTTCCTTCATCATGATGCTCATTTCCTTCATCATAATTCTTATTTCTATCATGATGATGCATAAATCCTTCATGGTGATACTTATTTCCTTCATCATGATGCTCATTTCTATCACCATGATGCATGTTTCCTTCATCATTATGCTCATTTCCTATATCATGACCTAATTTCCTTCATCATGATGCATATTTTCTTTCATCATAATGCTCATTTCCTACGTCACGATGCATATTCCCATCATGATGCTCATTTCTCTCATCATGATGCTCATTTCCTATATCATGATGCTAATTTCCTTCATCACGATGCATATTTTCCTTCATCATAATGCTCGTTTCTTACATCACGATGCATATTTCAATCATCATGATGCTCTTTTCCATCATCTTGATGTTCATTTCCTTCGCCATGATGCATATTTCCTTTATAATGTAATCATTTACATCATCATGATGCTAATATACTTCATCATGATGCGTGTTTTCTTCATCATGATGCTCATTTCCTTCTTCATGATGCTCATTTCCTATATTATGATTCTCATTTCCTTCTACATGATGCTCATTTCTTATATCGTAATGTATATTTCCTTCATCATGATTATCATTTCCTAAGTCATTATGGTCATTTCCATTAATCATGAGGCTTATTTAATTCATCGTGATACATATTTCATTAATCATGATGCTCATTTCCTACATCATGATACATATTTTCTTCATCGTGATGCTCATTTCTTACATCAATATGCTATTTTACTTCATCATGATGCATGTTTTTTTCATGATGATCCTCATTTCCATTACCTTGATGTTAATTTCCTTCATCATGATGCGTATTTAGTTCATGATGATGCTCATTCACTACATCATGATGCTAATTTCATTCTTTACAATGCATATTTCCTTCATCATGATGCTCATTTCATACATCATGCTTAATATTTCCTTCATCTCTATGTTCATTTCCAACATCATGATGATCATTTCCTACATCATGATGCAAATTTTCTTCATAATGATGCTCATTTCCTTCATCATGATGCTCATTTCCTTCATCATAATTCTTATTTCCATCATCATGATGCATAAATCCTTCATGGTGATACTTATTTCCTTCATCATGATGCTCATTTCTATCACCATGATGCATGTTTCCTTCATCATTATGCTCATTTCCTATATCATGACCTAATTTCCTTCATCATGATGCTTATTTTCTTTCATCATAATGCTCATTTCCTACGTCACGATGCATATTCCCATCATGATGCTCATTTCTCTCATCATGATGCTCATTTCCTATATCATGATGCTAATTTCCTTCATCACGATGCATATTTTCCTTCATCATATGCTCGTTTCTTACATCACGATGCATATTTCAATCATCATGATGCTCTTTTCCATCATCTTGATGTTCATTTCCTTCGCCATGATGCATATTTCCTTTATAATGTAATCATTTACATCATCATGATGCTAATATACTTCATCATGATGCGTGTTTCCTTCATCATGATGCTCATTTCCTTCTTCATGATGCTCATTTCCTATATTATGATTCTCATTTCCTTCTACATGATGCTCATTTCTTACATCGTAATGTATATTTCCTTCATCATGATTATCATTTCCTAAGTCATTATGGTCATTTCCATTAATCATGAGGCTTATTTAATTCATCGTGATACATATTTCATTAATCATGATGCTCATTTCCTACATCATGATACATATTTTCTTCATCGTGATGCTCATTTCTTACATCAATATGCTATTTTACTTCATCATGATGCATGTTTTTTTCATGATGATCCTCATTTCCATTACCTTGATGTTAATTTCCTTCATCATGATACGTATTTAGTTCATGATGATGCTCATTCACTACATCATGATGCTAATTTCATTCTTTACAATGCATATTTCCTTCATCATGATGCTCATTTCATACATGCTTAATATTTCCTTCATCTCTATGTTCATTTCCAACATCTTGATGATCATTTCCTACATCATGATGCAAATTTTCTTCATAATGATGCTCATTTCCTTTATCATGATGCGTATTTCCTTCATCATGATGCTCATTTCCTTCATCATAATTCTTATTTCCATCATCATGATGCATAAATCCTTCATGGTGATACTTATTTCCTTCATCATGATGCTCATTTCTATCACCATGATGCATGCTTCCTTCATCATTATGCTCATTTCCTATATCATGACCTAATTTCCTTCATCATGATGCATATTTTCTTTCATCATAATGCTCATTTCCTACGTCACGATCCATATTCCCATTATCATGATGCTCATTTCTATCAACATGATGCTCATTTCCTTCATCATGATGCATATTTTCCTTTATCATAGTGCTCATTTCCTATATCACGATGCATATTTTCTTTCATTATAATGCTCATTTCTACGTCACGATGCATATTCCCATCATGATGCTCATTTCTCTCATCATGATGCTCATTTCCTATATCATGATGCTAATTTCCTTCATCACGATGCATATTTTCCTTCATCATAATGCTCGTTTCTTACATCACGATGCATATTTCAATAATCATGATGCTCTTTTCCATCATCTTGATGTTCATTTCCTTCGCCATGATGCATATTTCCTTTATAATGTAATCATTTACATCATCATGATGCTAATATACTTCATCATGATGCGTGTTTCCTTCATCATGATGCTCATTTCCTTCTTCATGATGCTCATTTCCTATATTATGATTCTCATTTCCTTCTACATGATGCTCATTTCTTACATCGTAATGTATATTTCCTTCATCATGATTATCATTTTCTAAGTCATTATGGTCATTTCCATTAATCATGAGGCTTATTTAATTCATCGTGATACATATTTCATTAATCATGATGCTCATTTCCTACATCATGATACATATTTTCTTCATCGTGATGCTCATTTCTTACATCAATATGCTATTTTACTTCATCATGATGCAAGTTTTTTTCATTATGATCCTCATTTCCATTACCTTGATGTTAATTTCCTTCATCATGATGCGTATTTAGTTCATGATGATGCTCATTCACTACATCATGATGCTAATTTCATTCTTTACAATGCATATTTCCTTCATCATGATGCTCATTTCATACATCATGCTTAATATTTCCTTCATCTCTATGTTCATTTCCAACATCATGATGATCATTTCCTACATCATGATGCAAATTTTCTTCATAATGATGCTCATTTCCTTTATCATGATGCGTATTTCCTTCATCATGATGCTCATTTCCTTCATCATAATTCTTATTTCTATCATGATGATGCATAAATCCTTCATGGTGATACTTATTTCCTTCATCATGATGCTCATTTCTATCACCATGATGCATGTTTCCTTCATCATTATGCTCATTTCCTATATCATGACCTAATTTCCTTCATCATGATGCATATTTTCTTTCATCATAATGCTCATTTCCTACGTCACGATGCATATTCCCATCATGATGCTCATTTCTCTCATCATGATGCTCATTTCCTATATCATGATGCTAATTTCCTTCATCACGATGCATATTTTCCTTCATCATAATGCTCGTTTCTTACATCACGATGCATATTTCAATCATCATGATGCTCTTTTCCATCATCTTGATGTTCATTTCCTTCGCCATGATGCATATTTCCTTTATAATGTAATCATTTACATCATCATGATGCTAATATACTTCATCATGATGCGTGTTTTCTTCATCATGATGCTCATTTCCTTCTTCATGATGCTCATTTCCTATATTATGATTCTCATTTCCTTCTACATGATGCTCATTTCTTATATCGTAATGTATATTTCCTTCATCATGATTATCATTTCCTAAGTCATTATGGTCATTTCCATTAATCATGAGGCTTATTTAATTCATCGTGATACATATTTCATTAATCATGATGCTCATTTCCTACATCATGATACATATTTTCTTCATCGTGATGCTCATTTCTTACATCAATATGCTATTTTACTTCATCATGATGCATGTTTTTTTCATGATGATCCTCATTTCCATTACCTTGATGTTAATTTCCTTCATCATGATGCGTATTTAGTTCATGATGATGCTCATTCACTACATCATGATGCTAATTTCATTCTTTACAATGCATATTTCCTTCATCATGATGCTCATTTCATACATCATGCTTAATATTTCCTTCATCTCTATGTTCATTTCCAACATCATGATGATCATTTCCTACATCATGATGCAAATTTTCTTCATAATGATGCTCATTTCCTTCATCATGATGCTCATTTCCTTCATCATAATTCTTATTTCCATCATCATGATGCATAAATCCTTCATGGTGATACTTATTTCCTTCATCATGATGCTCATTTCTATCACCATGATGCATGTTTCCTTCATCATTATGCTCATTTCCTATATCATGACCTAATTTCCTTCATCATGATGCTTATTTTCTTTCATCATAATGCTCATTTCCTACGTCACGATGCATATTCCCATCATGATGCTCATTTCTCTCATCATGATGCTCATTTCCTATATCATGATGCTAATTTCCTTCATCACGATGCATATTTTCCTTCATCATAATGCTCGTTTCTTACATCACGATGCATATTTCAATCATCATGATGCTCTTTTCCATCATCTTGATGTTCATTTCCTTCGCCATGATGCATATTTCCTTTATAATGTAATCATTTACATCATCATGATGCTAATATACTTCATCATGATGCGTGTTTCCTTCATCATGATGCTCATTTCCTTCTTCATGATGCTCATTTCCTATATTATGATTCTCATTTCCTTCTACATGATGCTCATTTCTTACATCGTAATGTATATTTCCTTCATCATGATTATCATTTCCTAAGTCATTATGGTCATTTCCATTAATCATGAGGCTTATTTAATTCATCGTGATACATATTTCATTAATCATGATGCTCATTTCCTACATCATGATACATATTTTCTTCATCGTGATGCTCATTTCTTACATCAATATGCTATTTTACTTCATCATGATGCATGTTTTTTTCATGATGATCCTCATTTCCATTACCTTGATGTTAATTTCCTTCATCATGATACGTATTTAGTTCATGATGATGCTCATTCACTACATCATGATGCTAATTTCATTCTTTACAATGCATATTTCCTTCATCATGATGCTCATTTCATACATGCTTAATATTTCCTTCATCTCTATGTTCATTTCCAACATCTTGATGATCATTTCCTACATCATGATGCAAATTTTCTTCATAATGATGCTCATTTCCTTTATCATGATGCGTATTTCCTTCATCATGATGCTCATTTCCTTCATCATAATTCTTATTTCCATCATCATGATGCATAAATCCTTCATGGTGATACTTATTTCCTTCATCATGATGCTCATTTCTATCACCATGATGCATGCTTCCTTCATCATTATGCTCATTTCCTATATCATGACCTAATTTCCTTCATCATGATGCATATTTTCTTTCATCATAATGCTCATTTCCTACGTCACGATCCATATTCCCATTATCATGATGCTCATTTCTATCAACATGATGCTCATTTCCTTCATCATGATGCATATTTTCCTTTATCATAGTGCTCATTTCCTATATCACGATGCATATTTTCTTTCATTATAATGCTCATTTCTACGTCACGATGCATATTCCCATCATGATGCTCATTTCTCTCATCATGATGCTCATTTCCTATATCATGATGCTAATTTCCTTCATCACGATGCATATTTTCCTTCATCATAATGCTCGTTTCTTACATCACGATGCATATTTCAATAATCATGATGCTCTTTTCCATCATCTTGATGTTCATTTCCTTCGCCATGATGCATATTTCCTTTATAATGTAATCATTTACATCATCATGATGCTAATATACTTCATCATGATGCGTGTTTCCTTCATCATGATGCTCATTTCCTTCTTCATGATGCTCATTTCCTATATTATGATTCTCATTTCCTTCTACATGATGCTCATTTCTTACATCGTAATGTATATTTCCTTCATCATGATTATCATTTTCTAAGTCATTATGGTCATTTCCATTAATCATGAGGCTTATTTAATTCATCGTGATACATATTTCATTAATCATGATGCTCATTTCCTACATCATGATACATATTTTCTTCATCGTGATGCTCATTTCTTACATCAATATGCTATTTTACTTCATCATGATGCAAGTTTTTTTCATTATGATCCTCATTTCCATTACCTTGATGTTAATTTCCTTCATCATGATGCGTATTTAGTTCATGATGATGCTCATTCACTACATCATGATGCTAATTTCATTCTTTACAATGCATATTTCCTTCATCATGATGCTCATTTCATACATCATGCTTAATATTTCCTTCATCTCTATGTTCATTTCCAACATCATGATGATCATTTCCTACATCATGATGCAAATTTTCTTCATAATGATGCTCATTTCCTTTATCATGATGCGTATTTCCTTCATCATGATGCTCATTTCCTTCATCATAATTCTTATTTCTATCATGATGATGCATAAATCCTTCATGGTGATACTTATTTCCTTCATCATGATGCTCATTTCTATCACCATGATGCATGTTTCCTTCATCATTATGCTCATTTCCTATATCATGACCTAATTTCCTTCATCATGATGCATATTTTCTTTCATCATAATGCTCATTTCCTACGTCACGATGCATATTCCCATCATGATGCTCATTTCTCTCATCATGATGCTCATTTCCTATATCATGATGCTAATTTCCTTCATCACGATGCATATTTTCCTTCATCATAATGCTCGTTTCTTACATCACGATGCATATTTCAATCATCATGATGCTCTTTTCCATCATCTTGATGTTCATTTCCTTCGCCATGATGCATATTTCCTTTATAATGTAATCATTTACATCATCATGATGCTAATATACTTCATCATGATGCGTGTTTTCTTCATCATGATGCTCATTTCCTTCTTCATGATGCTCATTTCCTATATTATGATTCTCATTTCCTTCTACATGATGCTCATTTCTTATATCGTAATGTATATTTCCTTCATCATGATTATCATTTCCTAAGTCATTATGGTCATTTCCATTAATCATGAGGCTTATTTAATTCATCGTGATACATATTTCATTAATCATGATGCTCATTTCCTACATCATGATACATATTTTCTTCATCGTGATGCTCATTTCTTACATCAATATGCTATTTTACTTCATCATGATGCATGTTTTTTTCATGATGATCCTCATTTCCATTACCTTGATGTTAATTTCCTTCATCATGATGCGTATTTAGTTCATGATGATGCTCATTCACTACATCATGATGCTAATTTCATTCTTTACAATGCATATTTCCTTCATCATGATGCTCATTTCATACATCATGCTTAATATTTCCTTCATCTCTATGTTCATTTCCAACATCATGATGATCATTTCCTACATCATGATGCAAATTTTCTTCATAATGATGCTCATTTCCTTTATCATGATGCGTATTTCCTTCATCATGATGCTCATTTCCTTCATCATAATTCTTATTTCTATCATGATGATGCATAAATCCTTCATGGTGATACTTATTTCCTTCATCATGATGCTCATTTCTATCACCATGATGCATGTTTCCTTCATCATTATGCTCATTTCCTATATCATGACCTAATTTCCTTCATCATGATGCATATTTTCTTTCATCATAATGCTCATTTCCTACGTCACGATGCATATTCCCATCATGATGCTCATTTCTCTCATCATGATGCTCATTTCCTATATCATGATGCTAATTTCCTTCATCACGATGCATATTTTCCTTCATCATAATGCTCGTTTCTTACATCACGATGCATATTTCAATCATCATGATGCTCTTTTCCATCATCTTGATGTTCATTTCCTTCGCCATGATGCATATTTCCTTTATAATGTAATCATTTACATCATCATGATGCTAATATACTTCATCATGATGCGTGTTTTCTTCATCATGATGCTCATTTCCTTCTTCATGATGCTCATTTCCTATATTATGATTCTCATTTCCTTCTACATGATGCTCATTTCTTATATCGTAATGTATATTTCCTTCATCATGATTATCATTTCCTAAGTCATTATGGTCATTTCCATTAATCATGAGGCTTATTTAATTCATCGTGATACATATTTCATTAATCATGATGCTCATTTCCTACATCATGATACATATTTTCTTCATCGTGATGCTCATTTCTTACATCAATATGCTATTTTACTTCATCATGATGCATGTTTTTTTCATGATGATCCTCATTTCCATTACCTTGATGTTAATTTCCTTCATCATGATGCGTATTTAGTTCATGATGATGCTCATTCACTACATCATGATGCTAATTTCATTCTTTACAATGCATATTTCCTTCATCATGATGCTCATTTCATACATCATGCTTAATATTTCCTTCATCTCTATGTTCATTTCCAACATCATGATGATCATTTCCTACATCATGATGCAAATTTTCTTCATAATGATGCTCATTTCCTTCATCATGATGCTCATTTCCTTCATCATAATTCTTATTTCCATCATCATGATGCATAAATCCTTCATGGTGATACTTATTTCCTTCATCATGATGCTCATTTCTATCACCATGATGCATGTTTCCTTCATCATTATGCTCATTTCCTATATCATGACCTAATTTCCTTCATCATGATGCTTATTTTCTTTCATCATAATGCTCATTTCCTACGTCACGATGCATATTCCCATCATGATGCTCATTTCTCTCATCATGATGCTCATTTCCTATATCATGATGCTAATTTCCTTCATCACGATGCATATTTTCCTTCATCATAATGCTCGTTTCTTACATCACGATGCATATTTCAATCATCATGATGCTCTTTTCCATCATCTTGATGTTCATTTCCTTCGCCATGATGCATATTTCCTTTATAATGTAATCATTTACATCATCATGATGCTAATATACTTCATCATGATGCGTGTTTCCTTCATCATGATGCTCATTTCCTTCTTCATGATGCTCATTTCCTATATTATGATTCTCATTTCCTTCTACATGATGCTCATTTCTTACATCGTAATGTATATTTCCTTCATCATGATTATCATTTCCTAAGTCATTATGGTCATTTCCATTAATCATGAGGCTTATTTAATTCATCGTGATACATATTTCATTAATCATGATGCTCATTTCCTACATCATGATACATATTTTCTTCATCGTGATGCTCATTTCTTACATCAATATGCTATTTTACTTCATCATGATGCATGTTTTTTTCATGATGATCCTCATTTCCATTACCTTGATGTTAATTTCCTTCATCATGATACGTATTTAGTTCATGATGATGCTCATTCACTACATCATGATGCTAATTTCATTCTTTACAATGCATATTTCCTTCATCATGATGCTCATTTCATACATGCTTAATATTTCCTTCATCTCTATGTTCATTTCCAACATCTTGATGATCATTTCCTACATCATGATGCAAATTTTCTTCATAATGATGCTCATTTCCTTTATCATGATGCGTATTTCCTTCATCATGATGCTCATTTCCTTCATCATAATTCTTATTTCCATCATCATGATGCATAAATCCTTCATGGTGATACTTATTTCCTTCATCATGATGCTCATTTCTATCACCATGATGCATGCTTCCTTCATCATTATGCTCATTTCCTATATCATGACCTAATTTCCTTCATCATGATGCATATTTTCTTTCATCATAATGCTCATTTCCTACGTCACGATCCATATTCCCATTATCATGATGCTCATTTCTATCAACATGATGCTCATTTCCTTCATCATGATGCATATTTTCCTTTATCATAGTGCTCATTTCCTATATCACGATGCATATTTTCTTTCATTATAATGCTCATTTCTACGTCACGATGCATATTCCCATCATGATGCTCATTTCTCTCATCATGATGCTCATTTCCTATATCATGATGCTAATTTCCTTCATCACGATGCATATTTTCCTTCATCATAATGCTCGTTTCTTACATCACGATGCATATTTCAATAATCATGATGCTCTTTTCCATCATCTTGATGTTCATTTCCTTCGCCATGATGCATATTTCCTTTATAATGTAATCATTTACATCATCATGATGCTAATATACTTCATCATGATGCGTGTTTCCTTCATCATGATGCTCATTTCCTTCTTCATGATGCTCATTTCCTATATTATGATTCTCATTTCCTTCTACATGATGCTCATTTCTTACATCGTAATGTATATTTCCTTCATCATGATTATCATTTTCTAAGTCATTATGGTCATTTCCATTAATCATGAGGCTTATTTAATTCATCGTGATACATATTTCATTAATCATGATGCTCATTTCCTACATCATGATACATATTTTCTTCATCGTGATGCTCATTTCTTACATCAATATGTTATTTTACTTCATCATGATGCATGTTTTTTTCATTATGATCCTCATTTCCATTACCTTGATGTTAATTTCCTTCATCATGATGCGTATTTAGTTCATGATGATGCTCATTCACTACATCATGATGCTAATTTCATTCTTTACAATGCATATTTCCTTCATCATGATGCTCATTTCATACATCATGCTTAATATTTCCTTCATCTCTATGTTCATTTCCAACATCATGATGATCATTTCCTACATCATGATGCAAATTTTCTTCATAATGATGCTCATTTCCTTTATCATGATGCGTATTTCCTTCATCATGATGCTCATTTCCTTCATCATAATTCTTATTTCCATCATGATGATGCATAAATCCTTCATGGTGATACTTATTTCCTTCATCATGATGCTCATTTCTATCACCATGATGCATGTTTCCTTCATCATTATGCTCATTTCCTATATCATGACCTAATTTCCTTCATCATGATGCATATTTTCTTTCATCATAATGCTCATTTCCTACGTCACGATGCATATTCCCATCATGATGCTCATTTCTCTCATCATGATGCTCATTTCCTATATCATGATGCTAATTTCCTTCATCACGATGCATATTTTCCTTCATCATAATGCTCGTTTCTTACATCACGATGCATATTTCAATCATCATGATGCTCTTTTCCATCATCTTGATGTTCATTTCCTTCGCCATGATGCATATTTCCTTTATAATGTAATCATTTACATCATCATGATGCTAATATACTTCATCATGATGCGTGTTTTCTTCATCATGATGCTCATTTCCTTCTTCATGATGCTCATTTCCTATATTATGATTCTCATTTCCTTCTACATGATGCTCATTTCTTATATCGTAATGTATATTTCCTTCATCATGATTATCATTTCCTAAGTCATTATGGTCATTTCCATTAATCATGAGGCTTATTTAATTCATCGTGATACATATTTCATTAATCATGATGCTCATTTCCTACATCATGATACATATTTTCTTCATCGTGATGCTCATTTCTTACATCAATATGCTATTTTACTTCATCATGATGCATGTTTTTTTCATGATGATCCTCATTTCCATTACCTTGATGTTAATTTCCTTCCTCATGATGCGTATTTAGTTCATGATGATGCTCATTCACTACATCATGATGCTAATTTCATTCTTTACAATGCATATTTCCTTCATCATGATGCTCATTTCATACATCATGCTTAATATTTCCTTCATCTCTATGTTCATTTCCAACATCATGATGATCATTTCCTACATCATGATGCAAATTTTCTTCATAATGATGCTCATTTCCTTCATCATGATGCTCATTTCCTTCATCATGATGCTCATTTCCTTCATCATAATTCTTATTTCCATCATCATGATGCATAAATCCTTCATGGTGATACTTATTTCCTTCATCATGATGCTCATTTCTATCACCATGATGCATGTTTCCTTCATCATTATGCTCATTTCCTATATCATGACCTAATTTCCTTCATCATGATGCTTATTTTCTTTCATCATAATGCTCATTTCCTACGTCACGATGCATATTCCCATCATGATGCTCATTTCTCTCATCATGATGCTCATTTCCTATATCATGATTCTAATTTCCTTCATCACGATGCATATTTTCTTTCATCATAATGCTCGTTTCTTACATCACGATGCATATTTCAATCATCATGATGCTCTTTTCCATCATCTTGATGTTCATTTCCTTCGCCATGATGCATATTTCCTTTATAATGTAATCATTTACATCATCATGATGCTAATATACTTCATCATGATGCGTGTTTCCTTCATCATGATGCTCATTTCCTTCTTCATGATGCTCATTTCCTATATTATGATTCTCATTTCCTTCTACATGATGCTCATTTCTTACATCGTAATGTATATTTCCTTCATCATGATTATCATTTCCTAAGTCATTATGGTCATTTCCATTAATCATGAGGCTTATTTAATTCATCGTGATACATATTTCATTAATCATGATGCTCATTTCCTACATCATGATACATATTTTCTTCATCGTGATGCTCATTTCTTACATCAATATGCTATTTTACTTCATCATGATGCATGTTTTTTTCATGATGATCCTCATTTCCATTACCTTGATGTTAATTTCCTTCATCATGATACGTATTTAGTTCATGATGATGCTCATTCACTACATCATGATGCTAATTTCATTCTTTACAATGCATATTTCCTTCATCATGATGCTCATTTCATACATGCTTAATATTTCCTTCATCTCTATGTTCATTTCCAACATCTTGATGATCATTTCCTACATCATGATGCAAATTTTCTTCATAATGATGCTCATTTCCTTTATCATGATGCGTATTTCCTTCATCATGATGCTCATTTCCTTCATCATAATTCTTATTTCCATCATCATGATGCATAAATCCTTCATGGTGATACTTATTTCCTTCATCATGATGCTCATTTCTATCACCATGATGCATGTTTCCTTCATCATTATGCTCATTTCCTATATCATGACCTAATTTCCTTCATCATGATGCATATTTTCTTTCATCATAATGCTCATTTCCTACGTCACGATCCATATTCCCATTATCATGATGCTCATTTCTATCAACATGATGCTCATTTCCTGTATCATGATGCTCATTTCCTTCTTCATGATGCATATTTTCCTTTATCATAGTGCTCATTTCCTATATCACGATGCATATTTCAATCATCATGATGCTATTTTCCTTCATCTTGATGTTCATTTCCTTCGCCATGATGCATATTTCCTTCATCATGTAATCATTTACATCATCATGATGCTAATATACTTAATCATGATGCGTATTTCCTTCACTGTGATGACCATTTCCTTCTTCATGATGCTCATTTCCTACATTATGATGCTCATTTTCTTCTTCATGATGCTCATTTCTTTCATCATAATATATATTTCCTACATCTTGATTATAATTTCTTAAGTCATTATGGTCATTTCTTTTGGTCATGGGGCTTATTTCATTCATTTTGATACATATTTACTTAATCATGATGCTCATTTCCTACATCATGATACATATTTCCTTAATCATGTTGATATTTCCTTCACCGTGATGCTCATTTCTTACATCAATATGCACTTTTCCTTCATCATGATGCATGTTTTCTTCATGATGATCCCCATTTCCATCACCATGATGTTGATTTCTCTCATCATGATGCTCATTTCCTTCATCATAATTCTTATTTCCATCATCATGATGCATAAATACTTCATCGTGATACTTATTTCCTTCATCATGATGCTCATTTCTATCATCATGATGCATGTTTCCTTCATCATTATGCTCATTTCCTATATCATAACCTAATTTCCTTCATCATGGTGCATATTTTCTTTCATTATAATGCTCATTTCTACGTCACGATGCATATTCCCGTCATGATGCTCATTTCTCTCATCATGATGCTCATTTCCTATATCATGATGCTAATTTCCTTCATCACGATGCATATTTTCCTTCATCATATGCTCGTTTCTTACATCACGATGCATATTTCAATCATCATGATGCTCTTTTCCATCATCTTGATGTTCATTTCCTTCGCCATGATGCATATTTCCTTTATAATGTAATCATTTACATCATCATGATGCTAATATACTTCATCATGATGCGTGTTTCCTTCATCATGATGCTCATTTCCTTCTTCATGATGCTCATTTCCTATATTATGATTCTCATTTCCGTCTACATGATGCTCATTTCTTACATCGTAATGTATATTTCCTTCATCATGATTATCATTTCCTAAGTCATTATGGTCATTTCCATTAATCATGAGGCTTATTTAATTCATCGTGATACATATTTCATTAATCATGATGCTCATTTCCTACATCATGATACATATTTTCTTCATCGTGATGCTCATTTCTTACATCAATATGCTATTTTACTTCATCATGATGCATGTTTTTTTCATGATGATCCTCATTTCCATTACCTTGATGTTAATTTCCTTCATCATGATGCGTATTTAGTTCATGATGATGCTCATTCACTACATCATGATGCTAATTTCATTCTTTACAATGCATATTTCCTTCATCATGATGCTCATTTCATACATCATGCTTAATATTTCCTTCATCTCTATGTTCATTTCCAACATCATGATGATCATTTCCTACATCATGATGCAAATTTTCTTCATAATGATGCTCATTTCCTTTATCATGATGCGTATTTCCTTCATCATGATGCTCATTTCCTTCATCATAATTCTTATTTCCATCATCATGATGCATAAATCCTTCATGGTGATACTTATTTCCTTCATCATGATGCTCATTTCTATCACCATGATGCATGTTTCCTTCATCATTATGCTCATTTCCTATATCATGACCTAATTTCCTTCATCATGATGCATATTTTCTTTCATCATAATGCTCATTTCCTACGTCACGATCCATATTCCCATTATCATGATGCTCATTTCTATCAACATGATGCTCATTTCCTGTATCATGATGCTCATTTCCTTCATCATGATGCATATTTTCCTTTATCATAGTGCTCATTTCCTATATCACGATGCATATTTCAATCATCGTGATGCTATTTTCCTTCATCTTGATGTTCATTTCCTTCGCCATGATGCATATTTCCTTCATCATGTAATCATTTACATCATCATGATGCTAATATACTTAATCATGATGCGTATTTCCATCATTGTGATGACCATTTCCTTCTTCATGATGCTCATTTCCTACATTATGATGCTCATTTTCTTTTTCATGATGCTCATTTCTTTCATCATAATATATATTTCCTACATCTTGATTATAATTTCTTAAGTCATTATGGTCATTTCTTTTGGTCATGGGGCTTATTTCATTCATCGTGATACATATTTACTTAATCATGATTCTCATTTCCTACATCATGATACATATTTCCTTAATCATGTTGATATTTCCTTCATCGTGATGCTCATTTCTTACATCAATATGCACTTTTCCTTCATCATGATGCATGTTTTCTTCATGATGATCCCCATTTCCATCACCATGATGTTGATTTCCCTCATCATGATGCTCATTTCCTTCTTCATAATTCTTATTTACATCATCATGATGTATAAATACTTCATCGTGATACTTATTTCCTTCATCATGATGTCATTTCTATCATCATGATGCATGTTTCCTTCATCATTATGCTCATTTCCTATATCATGACCTAATTTCCTTCATCATGGTGCATATTTTCTTTCATTATAATGCTCATTTCTACGTCACGATGCATATTCCCATCATGATGCTCATTTCTCTCATCATGATGCTCATTTCCTATATTATGATGCTAATTTCCTTCATCATGATGCATATTTTCCTTCATCATAATGCTCGTTTCTTACATCACGATGCATATTTCAATCATCATGATGCTCTTTTCCATCATCTTGATGTTCATTTCCTTCGCCATGATACATATTTCCTTTATAATGTAATCATTTACATCATCATGATGCTAATATACTTCATCATGATGCGTGTTTCCTTCATCATGATGCTCATTTCCTTCTTCATGATGCTCATTTCCTACATTATGATGCTCATTTTATTCTTCATGATGCTCATTTCTTTCATCATAATGTATATTTCCTTCATCTTGATTATCATTTCCTAAGTCATTATGGTCATTTCATTTAATCATGAGACTTATTTCATTCATCGTGATACATATTTACTTAATCATGATGCTCATTTCCAATATCATGATACATATTTCCTTCATCATGGTGATATTTCCTTCATCGAAATGCTCATTTATTACATCAATATGCTCTTTTCCTTCATCATGATGCATTGTTTTTTTTTATGATCCTCATTTCCATCACCATGATGTTGATTTCCTTCATCATGATGTATATTTACTTCATCATGATGCTCATTCACTACATCATGATGCATATTTCATTCATTACGATGCATATTTCCTTCATCATGATGCTCATTTTAACATCTTGCTTCATAATTCCTTCATCTCTATGTTCATTTCCATCATCATGATGATCATTTCCTTCATTATGATGCAAATTTTCTTCATAATGATGCTCATTTCCTTTATTATGATGCGCATTTCCTTCATCATGATGCTCATTTCCTTAATCATAATTCATATTTCCATCATCATGATACTTATTTCTTTCATCATGATGCTCATTTCCTATAACATGACCTAATATCCTTCATCACATAGCATATTTCCCTTCATCATAATTCTCATTTCCTACGTCACGACGCATATTCCCATCATCATGACGCTCATTTCCTGTATCATGATGCTCATTTTTCTTCATCATGATGCATATTATCCTTCATCATAACGCTCATTTCCTACATCACGATGCATATTTCAATCATCATGATGCTTTTTTCCTTCATCTTGATGCTTATTTCCTTCGCCATGATGCATATTTCCTTCATCATGTAATCATTTACATCATCATGATGCTAATATACTTCATCATGATGCGTATTTCCTTCATCATGATGCTCATTTCCTACATTATGATGCTCATTTCCTTTTTCATGATGCTCATTTCTTTCATCATAATGTATATTTCCTTCATCATGATTATCATTTCCTAAATCATTATGCTCATTTCCTACATTATGATGCTCATTTCCTTTTTCATGATGCTCATTTCTTTCATCATAATGTATATTTCCTTCATCATGATTATCATTTCCTAAATCATTATGGTCATTTACTATGTTATGATGCTCATTTTCTTTTTCATGATGCTCATTTCTTTCATCATAATGTATATTTTCTTCATCCTAAATATAATTTCTTAAGTCATTATGGTAATTTCCTTTAATCATGAGGCTTATTTCATTCATCGTGATACATATTTACTTAATCATGATGCTCATTTCCTACATCATGATACATATTTCTTTCATCATGGTGATATTTCCTTCATCGTGATGCTCATTTCTTACATCAATATGCACTTTTCCTTCATCATGATGCATGTTTTCTTCATGATAATCCTCATTTCCATCACCATGATTTTGATTTCCTTCATCATGATGCGTATTTACTTCATCATGATGCTCATTCACTACATCATGAGTCTCATTTCATTCATTACGATGCATATTTCCTTCATCATGATGCTCATTCCTTACATCATGCTTCATATTTCCTTCATCTCTATGTTCATTTCCAACATCAAATTTTCTTCATAATGATGCTTATTTCCTTTATCATGATGCGTATTTCCTTCATCATAATGCTCATTTCATTCATCATAATTCTCATTTCTATCATCTTTCTATCATCATGATGCTCATTTCCTATATCATGACCTAATTTCCTTCATCATAATGCTCATTTCCTACGTCACGATGCATATTCTCATCATCATGATGCTCATTTCTTTCATATGATGCTCATTTCCTGTATCATGATGCTTATTTCCTTCATCATGATGCATATTTTCCTTCATCATAATGCTCATTTCCTACATCACGATACATATTTCAATCACAATGATGCTCTTTTCCTTCATCTTGATGTTCATTTCCTTCGCCATGATGCATATTTCCTTCATCATGTAATCATTTACATCATCATGATGCTAATATACTTCATCATTATGCGTATTTCCTTCATCATGACGCTCATTTCCTTCTTCATGATGCTCATTTCCTACATTATGATTCTCATTTCCTTCTACATGATGCTCATTACTTACATCATAATGTATATTTCCTTCATCGTGATTATCATTTCCTAAGTCATTATGGTCATTTCCTTTAATCATGAGGCTTATTTAATTCATCGTGATACATATTTCATTAATCATGATGCTCATTTCCTACATCATGATACATATTTCCTTCATCGTGATGCTCATTTCTTACATCAATATGCTATTTTACTTCATCATGATGCATGTTTTTTTCATGATGATCCTCATTTCCATTACCTTGATGTTAATTTCCTTCATCATGATGCGTATTTAGTTCATCATGATGCTCATTCACTACATCATAATGCTCATTTCATTCTTTACGGTGCATATTTCTTTCATCATGATGCTCATTTCATACATCATGCTTAATATTTCCTTCATCTCTATGTTCATTTCCAACATCATGATGATCATTTCCTATATCATGATGCAAATTTTCTTCATAATGATGCTCATTTCCTTTATCATGATGCGTATTTCCTTCATCATGATGCTCATTTCCTTCATCATAATTCTTATTTCCATCATCATGATGCATAAATCCTTCATCGTAATACTTATTTCCTTCATCATGATGCTCATTTCTATCATCATGATGCATGTTTCCTTCATCATTATGCTCATTTCCTATATCATGACCTAATTTCATTCATCATGATGCATATTTTCTTTCATCATAATGCTCATTTCCTATGTCCCGATCCATATTCCCATTATCATGATGCTCATTTCTATCAACATGATGCTCATTTCATGTATCTGATGCTCATTTCCTTCATCATGATGCATATTTTCCTTCATCATAGTGCTCATTTCCTACATCACGATGCATATTTCAATCATCATGATGCTATTTTCCTTCAACTTGATGTTCATTTCCTTCGCCATAATGCATATTTCCTTCATCATGTAATCATTTACATCATCATGATGCTAATATACTTCATCATGATGCGTATTTCCTTCATCGTGATGATCATTTCCTTCTTCATGATGCTAATTTCCTACATTATGATGCTCATTTTCTTCTACATGATGATCATTTCTTTATATCATAATATATATTTCCTTCATCTTGATTATAATTTCTTAAGTCATTATGGTCATTTCCTTTAGTCATGAGGCTTATTTCATTCATCGTGATACATATTTACTTAATCATGATGCACATTTCCTACATCATGATACATATTTCCTTAATCATGGTGATATTTCCTTCACGTGATGCTCATTTCTTACATCAATATGCACTTTTCCTTCATCATGATGCATGTTTTCTTCATGATGATCCTCATTTCCATCACCATGATGTTGATTTCCCTCATCATGATGCTCATATTCTTCATCATAATTCTAATTTCCATCATCATGATGCATAAATACGTCATCGTGATACTTATTTCCTTCATCATGATGCTCATTTCTATCATCATGATGCATGTTTCCTTCATCATTATGCTTATTTCCTATATCATGACCTAATTCCCTTCATCATGGTGATATATTTCTTTCATTATAATGCTCATTTCCTACGTCACGATGCATATTCCCATCATGATGCTCATTTCTCTCATCATGATGCTCATTTCCTGTATCATGATGCTAATTTCCTTCATCATGATGCATATTTTCCTTCATCATAATGCTCATTTCTTACATCACGATGCATATTTCAATCATCATGATGCTCTTTTCCATCATCTTGATGTTCATTTCCTTCGCCATGATGCATATTTCCTTTATCATGTAATCATTTACATCATCATGATGCTAATATACTTCATCATGATGCGTATTTCCTTCATCAAGATGCTCATTTCCTTCTTCATGATGCTCATTTCCTACATTATGATGCTCATTTTATTCTTCATGATGCTCATTTCTTTCATCATAATGTATATTTCCTTCATCTTGATTATAATTTCCTTAGTCGTTATGGTCATTTCATTTAATCATGAGACTTATTTCATTCATCATGATACATATTTACTTAATCATGATGCTCATTTCCTACATCATGATACATATTTCCTTTTTCATGGTGATATTTCCTTCATCGAGATGCTCAATAATTATATCAATATGCTCTTTTCCTTCATCATGATGCATTGTTTCTTTTTTGATGATTCTCATTTCCATCACCATGATGTTGATTTCCTTCATCATGATGTGTATTTACTTCATCATGATGCTCATTCACTACATCATGATGCTCATTTCATTCATTACGATGCATATTTCCTTCATCATGATGCTCATTTCTAACATCATGCTTCATATTTCCTTCATCTCTATGTTCATTTCCATCATCATGATGATCATTTCCTTCATCATGATGCAAATTTTCTTCATAATGATGCTCATTTCCTTTATCATGATGCGTACTTCCTTCATCATGATGCTCATTTTCTTAATCATAGTTCATATTTCCATCATCATGATGCATAAATCCTTCATCATGATACTTATTTCTTTCATCATGATGCATGTTTCCTTCATCATGATGCTCATTTCCTATATCATGACCTAATATCCTTCATCATATAGCATATTTTCCTTCATCATAATTTTCATTTCCAACGTCACGACGCATATTCCCCTCATCATGACGCTCATTTCCTGTATCATGATGCTCATTTCCTTCATCATGATGCATATTATCCTTCATCATAACGCTCATTTCCTACATCACGATACATATTTCAATCATCATGATGCTTTTTTCCTTCATCTTGATGCTTATTTCCTTCGCCATAATGCATATTTCCTTCATCATGTAATCATTTACATCATCATGATGCTATTATACTTCATCATAATGCGTATTTCCTTCATCATGATGCTCATATCCTACATTATGATGATCATTTCCTTTTTCATGATGCTCATTTCTTTCATCATAATGTATATTTTCTTCATCAATATTATCATTTCCTAAGTCATTATGGTCATTTCCTACATTATGATGCTCATTTTCTTCTTCATGATGCTCATTTCTTTCATCATAATGTATATTTCCTTCATCCTAAATATAATTTCTTAAGTCATTATGGTCATTTCCTTTAATCATGAGGCTTATTTCATTCATCGTGATACATATTTACTTAATCATGATGCTCATTTCCTACATCATGATACATATTTCCTTCATCATGATGATATTTCCTTCATCGTGATGCTCATTTCTTACATCAATATTCACTTTTCCTTCATCATGATGCATGTTTTCTTCAAGGTAATCCTCAGTTCCATCACCATGATGTTGATTTCCTTCATCATGATGCGTATTTACTTCATCATGATGCTCATTCACAACATCATGATGCTCATTTCATTCATTACGATGCATATTTCCTTCATCATGATGCTCATTTCTTACATCATGCTTCATATTTCCTTCATCTCTATGTTCATCTCCAATATCATGATGATCATTTCCTTCATCATGATGCAAATTTTCTTCATAATGATGCTTATTTCCTTTATCATGATGCGTATTTCCTTCATCATAATGCTCATTTCCTTAATCATAATTCTTATTTCCATCATCATGATGCATAAATACTTCATCGCAATACTGATTTCCTTCATCATGATGCTCATTTCTATCATCTTTCTATCATCATGATGCTCATTTCCTATATCATGACCTAATTTCCTTCATCATAATGCTCATTTCCTACGTCACGATGCATATTCTCATAATAATGATGCTCATTTCTTTCATCATGATGCTCATTTCTTCCATCATGATGCTCATTTCCTGTATCATGATGCTCATTTCCTTCATCATGATGCATGTTTTCCTTCATCATAATGCTCATTTCCTACATCACGATACATATTTCAATCATCATGATGCTCTTTTCCTTCATCTTGATGTTCATTTCCTTCGCCATGATGCATATTTCCTTCATCATGTAATCATTTACATCATCATGATGCTAATATACTTCATCATTATGCGTATTTCCTTCATCATGACGCTCATTTCCTTCTTCATGATGCTCATTTCCTACATTATGATTCTCATTTCCTTCTACATGTTGCTCATTTCCTACGTCATAATGTATGTTTCCTTCATCATGATGCTAATTTCCTATATCATGACCTAATATCCTTCATCTTATAGCATATTTTCCTTCATCATAATTTTCATTTCATACGTCACGACGCATATTCCCATCATCATGACGCTCATTTCCTGTATCATGATGCTCATTTCCTTCATCATGATGCATATTATCCTTTCATCATAACGCTCATTTCCTACATCACGATACATATTTCAATCATCATGATGCTTTTTTCCTTCATCTTGATGCTTATTTCCTTCGCCATAATGCATATTTCCTTCATCATTTAATCATTTACATCATCATGATGCTAATATACTTCATCATAATGCGTATTTCCTTCATCATGATGCTCATTTCCTACATTATGATGATCATTTCCTTTTTCATGATGCTCATTTCTTTCATCATAATGTATATTTCCTTCATCATTATTATCATTTCCTAAGTCATTATGGTCATTTCCTACATTATGATGCTCATTTTCTTCTTCATGATGCTCATTTCTTTCATCATAATGTATATTTCCTTCATCCTAAATATAATTTCTTAAGTCATTATGGTCATTTCCTTTAATCATGAGGCTTATTTCATTCATCGTGATACA
Source organism: Pogostemon cablin (assembly GCA_023678885.1). NCBI lineage: Eukaryota > Viridiplantae > Streptophyta > Magnoliopsida > Lamiales > Lamiaceae > Pogostemon > Pogostemon cablin. Next base: position 15,671,958 of record CM042975.1, on the reverse strand, counting down.
TATTTACTTAATCATGATGCTCATTTCCTACATCATGATACATATTTCCTTCATCATGATGATATTTCCTTCATCGTGATGCTCATTTCTTACATCAATATTCACTTTTCCTTCATCATGATGCATGTTTTCTTCAAGGTAATCCTCATTTCCATCACCATGATGTTGATTTCCTTCATCATGATGCGTATTTACTTCATCATGATGCTCATTCACAACATCATGATGCTCATTTCATTCATTACGATGCATATTTCCTTCATCATGATGCTCATTTCTTACATCATGCTTCATATTTCCTTCATCTCTATGTTCATTTCCAATATCATGATGATCATTTCCTTCATCATGATGCAAATTTTCTTCATAATGATGCTTATTTCCTTTATCATGATGCGTATTTCCTTCATCATAATGCTCATTTCCTTAATCATAATTCTTATTTCCATCATCATGATGCATAAATACTTCATCGCAATACTGATTTCCTTCATCATGATGCTCATTTCTATCATCTTTCTATCATCATGATGCTCATTTCCTATATCATGACCTAATTTCCTTCATAATAATGCTCATTTCCTACGTCACGATGCATATTCTCATAATAATGATGCTCATTTCTTTCATCATGATGCTCATTTCTTCCATCATGATGCTCATTTCCTGTATCATGATGCTCATTTCCTTCATCATGATGCATGTTTTCCTTCATCATAATGCTCATTTCCTACATCACGATACATATTTCAATCATCATGATGCTCTTTTCCTTCATCTTGATGTTAATTTCCTTCGCCATGATGCATATTTCCTTCATCATGTAATCATTTACATCATCATGATGCTAATATACTTCATCATTATGCGTATTTCCTTCATCATGACGCACATTTCCTTCTTCATGATGCTCATTTCCTACATTATGATTCTCATTTCCTTCTACATGTTGCTCATTTCCTACGTCATAATGTATGTTTCCTTCATCATGATGCTCATTTCCTATATCATGACCTAATATCCTTCATCTTATAGCATATTTTCCTTCATCATAATTTTCATTTCATACGTCACGACGCATATTCCCATCATCATGACGCTCATTTCCTGTATCATGATGCTCATTTCCTTCATCATGATGCATATTATCCTTTCATCATAACGCTCATTTCCTACATCACGATACATATTTCAATCATCATGATGCTTTTTTCCTTCATCTTGATGCTTATTTCCTTCGCCATAATGCATATTTCCTTCATCATTTAATCATTTACATCATCATGATGCTAATATACTTCATCATAATGCGTATTTCCTTCATCATGATGCTCATTTCCTACATTATGATGATCATTTCCTTTTTCATGATGCTCATTTCTTTCATCATAATGTATATTTCCTTCATCATTATTATCATTTCCTAAGTCATTATGGTCATTTTCTACATTATGATGCTCATTTTCTTCTTCATGATGCTCATTTCTTTCATCATAATGTATATTTCCTTCATCCTAAATATAATTTCTTAAGTCATTATGGTCATTTCCTTTAATCATGAGGCTTATTTCATTCATCGTGATACATATTTACTTAATCATGATGCTCATTTCCTACATCATGATACATATTTCCTTCATTATGATGATATTTCCTTCATCGTGATGCTCATTTCTTACATCAATATTCACTTTTCCTTCATCATGATGCATGTTTTCTTCAATGTAATCCTCATTTCCATCACCATGATGTTGATTTCCTTCATCATGATGCGTATTTACTTCATCATGATGCTCATTCACAACATCATGATGCTCATTTCATTCATTACGATGCATATTTCCTTCATCATGATGCTCATTTCTTACATCATGCTTCATATTTCCTTCATCTCTATGTTCATTTCCAATATCATGATGATCATTTCCTTCATCATAATGCAAATTTTCTTCATAATGATGCTTATTTCCTTTATCATGATGCGTATTTCCTTCATCATAATGCTCATTTCCTTAATCATAATTCTTATTTCCATCATCATGATGCATAAATACTTCATCGCAATACTGATTTCCTTCATCATGATGCTCATTTCTATCATCTTTCTATCATCATGATGGTCATTTCCTATATCATGACCTAATTTCCTTCATAATAATGCTCATTTCCTACGTCACGATGCATATTCTCATAATCATGATGCTCATTTCTTTCATCATGATGCTCAATTCTTCCATCATGATGCTCATTTCCTGTATCATGATGCTCATTTCCTTCATCATGATGCATGTTTTCCTTCATCATAATGCTCATTTCCTACTTCACGATACATATTTCAATCATCATGATGCTCTTTTCCTTCATCTTGATGTTCATTTCCTTCGCCATGATGCATATTTCCTTCATCATGTAATCATTTACATCATCATGATGCTAATATACTTCATCATTATGCGTATTTCCTTCATCATGACGCTCATTTCCTTCTTCATGATGCTCATTTCCTACATTATGATTCTCATTTCCTTCTACATGTTGCTCATTTCCTACATCATAATGTATGTTTCCTTCATCATGATGCTCATTTCCTATATCATGACCTAATATCCTTCATCATATAGCATATTTTCCTTCATCATAATTTTCATTTCCTACGTCACGACGCATATTCCCATCATCATGACGCTCATTTCCTGTATCATGATGCTCATTTCCTTCATCATGATGCATATTATCCTTTCATCATAACGCTCATTTCCTACATCACGATACATATTTCAATCATCATGATGCTTTTTTCCTTCATCTTGATGCTTATTTCCTTCGCCATAATGCATATTTCCTTCATCATTTAATCATTTACATCATCATGATGCTAATATACTTCATCATAATGCGTATTTCCTTCATCATGATGCTCATTTCCTACATTATGATGATCATTTCCTTTTTCATGATGCTCATTTCTTTCATCATAATGTATATTTCCTTCATCATTATTATCATTTCCTAAGTCATTATGGTCATTTCCTACATTATGATGCTCATTTTCTTCTTCATGATGCTCATTTCTTTCATCATAATGTATATTTCCTTCATCCTAAATATAATTTCTTAAGTCATTATGGTCATTTCCTTTAATCATGAGGCTTATTTCATTCATCGTGATACATATTTACTTAATCATGATGCTCATTTCCTACATCATGATACATATTTCCTTCATCATGATGATATTTCCTTCATCGTGATGCTCATTTCTTACATCAATATTCACTTTTCCTTCATCATGATGCATGTTTTCTTCAAGGTAATCCTCATTTCCATCACCATGATGTTGATTTCTTTCATCATGATGCGTATTTACTTCATCATGATGCTCATTCACAACATCATGATGCTCATTTCATTCATTACGATGCATATTTCCTTCATCATGATGCTCATTTCTTACATCATGCTTCATATTTCCTTCATCTCTATGTTCATTTCCAATATCACGATGATCATTTCCTTCATCATGATGCAAATTTTCTTCATAATGATGCTTATTTCCTTTATCATGATGCGTATTTCCTTCATCATAATGCTCATTTCCTTAATCATAATTCTTATTTCCATCATCATGATGCATAAATACTTCATCGCAATACTGATTTCCTTCATCATTATGCTCATTTCTATCATCATGATGCTCATTTCCTATATCATGACCTAATTTCCTTCATCATAATGCTCATTTCCTACGTCACGATGCATATTCTCATAATCATGATGCTCATTTCTTTCATTATGATGCTCATTTCTTCCATCATGATGCACATTTCCTGTATCATGATGCTCATTTCCTTCATCATGATGCATGTTTTCCTTCATCATAATGCTCATTTCCTACATCACGATACATATTTCAATCATCATGATGCTCTTTTCCTTCATCTTGATGTTCATTTCCTTCGCCATGACGCATATTTCCTTCATCATGTAATCATTTACATCATCATGATGCTAATATACTTCATCATTATGCGTATTTCCTTCATCATGGAGCTCATTTCCTTCTTAATGATGCTCATTTCCTACATTATGATTCTCATTTCCTTCTACATGTTGCTCATTTCCTACATCATAATGTATGTTTCCTTCATCATGATGCTCATTTCCTATATCATGACCTAATATCCTTCATCATATAGCATATTTTCCTTCATCATAATTTTCATTTCCTACGTCACGACGCATATTCCCATCATCATGACGCTCATTTCCTGTATCATGATGCTCATTTCCTTCATCATGATGCATATTATCCTTCATCATAACGCTCATTTCCTACATCACGATACATATTTCAATCATCATGATGCTTTTTTCCTTCATCTTGATGCTTATTTCCTTCGCCATAATGCATATTTCCTTCATCATTTAATCATTTACATCATCATGATGCTAATATACTTCATCATAATGCGTATTTCCTTCATCATGATGCTCATTTCCTACATTATGATGATCATTTCCTTTTTCATGATGCTCATTTCTTTTATCATAATGTATATTTCCTTCATCATTATTATCATTTCCTAAGTCATTATGGTCATTTCCTACATTATGATGCTCATTTTCTTCTTCATGATGCTCATTTCTTTCATCATAATGTATATTTCCTTCATCCTAAATATAATTTCTTAAGTCATTATGGTCATTTCCTTTAATCATGAGGCTTATTTCATTCATCGTGATACATATTTACTTAATCATGATGCTCATTTCCTACATCATGATACATATTTCCTTCATTATGATGATATTTCCTTCATCGTGATGCTCATTTCTTACATCAATATTCATTTTTCCTTCATCATGATGCATGTTTTCTTCAACGTAATCCTCATTTCCATCACCATGATGTTGATTTCCTTCATCATGATGCGTATTTACGTCATCATGATGCTCATTCACTACATCATGATGCTCATTTCATTCATTACGATGCATATTTCCTTCATCATGATGCTCATTTCTTACATCATGCTTCATATTTCCTTCATCTCTATGTTCATTTCCAACATCATGATGATCATTTCCTTCATCATGATGCAAATTTTCTTCATAATGATGCTTATTTCCTTTATCATGATGCGTATTACCTTCATCATAATGCTCATTTCCTTCATCATAATTCTTATTTCCATCATCATGATGCATAAATACTTCATCGCAATACTTATTTCCTTCATCATGATGCTCATTTCCTATATCATGACCTAATTTCCTTCATCATAATGCTCATTTCCTACGTCTCGATGCATATTCTCATAATCATGATGCTCATTTCTTTCATCATGATGCTCATTTCCTGTATCATGATGCTCATTTCCTTCATCATGATGCATATTTTCCTTCATCATAATGCTCATTTCCTACATCACGATACATATTTCAATCATCATGATGCTCTTTTCCTTCATCTTGATGTTTATTTCCTTCGCCATGATGCATATTTCCTTCATCATGTAATCATTTACATCATCATGATGCTAATATACTTCATCATTATGCGTATTTCCTTCATCATGACGCTCATTTCCTTCTTCATGATGCTCATTTCCTACATTATGATTCTCATTTCCTTCTACATGTTGCTCATTTCCTACATCATAATGTATATTTCCTTCATCATGATTATCATTTCCTAAGTCATTATGGTCATTTCCTTTAATCATGAGGCTTATTTTATTCATCGTGATACATATTTCATTAATCATGATGCTCATTTCCTACATCATGATACATACTTCTTTCATCGTGATGCTCATTTCTTACATCAATATGCACTTTTCCTTCATCGTGATGCATGTTTTCTTCATGATGATCCCCATTTCCATCACCATGATGTTGATTTCCCTCATCATGATGCTCATTTCCTTCATCATAATTCTTATTTACATCATCATGATGCATAAATACTTCATCGTGATACTTATTTCCTTCATCATGATGCTCATTTCTATCATCATGATGCGTGTTTCCTTCATCATTATGCTCATTTCTTATATCATGACCTAATTTCCTTCATCATGGTGCATATTTTCTTTCATTATAATGCTCATTTCTACGTCACAATGCATATTCCCATCATGATGCTCATTTCTCTCATCATGATGCTCGTTTCCTATATCATGATGCTAATTTCCTTTATCATGATGCATATTTTCCTTCATCATAATGCTCGTTTCTTACTTCACGATGCATATTTTAATCATCATGATGCTCTTTTCCATCATCTTGATGTTCATTTCCTTCGCCATGATACATATTTCCTTTATAATGTAATCATTTACATCATCATGATGCTAATATACTTCATCATGATGCGTGTTTCCTTCATCATGATGCTCATTTCCTTCTTCATGATGCTCATTTCCTACATTATGATGCTCATTTTATTCTTCATGATGCTCATTTCTTTCATCATAATGTATATTTTCTTCATCTTGATTATCATTTCCTAAGTCATTATGGTCATTTCATTTAATCATGAGACTTATTTCATTCATCGTGATACATATTTACTTAATCATGATGCTCATTTCCAATATCATGATACATATTTCCTTCATCATGGTGATATTTCCTTCATCGAAATGCTCATTTATTACATCAATATGCTCTTTTCCTTCATCATGATGCATTGTATTTTTTTTATGATCCTCATTTCCATCACCATGATGTTGATTTCCTTCATCATGATGTATATTTACTTCATCATGATGCTCATTCACTACATCATGATGCATATTTCATTCATTACGATGCATATTTCCTTCATCATGATGCTCATTTTAACATCTTGCTTCATAATTCCTTCATCTCTATGTTCATTTCCATCATCATGATGATCATTTCCTTCATTATGATGCAAATTTTCTTCATAATGATGCTCATTTCCTTTATTATGATGCGCATTTCCTTCATCATGATGCTCATTTCCTTAATCATAATTCATATTTCCATCATCATGATACTTATTTCTTTCATCATGATGCTCATTTCCTATAACATGACCTAATATCCTTCATCACATAGCATATTTTCCTTCATCATAATTCTCATTTCCTACGTCACGACGCATATTCCCATCATCATGACGCTCATTTCCTGTATCATGATGCTCATTTTTCTTCATCATGATGCATATTATCCTTCATCATAACGCTCATTTCCTACATCACGATGCATATTTCAATCATCATGATGCTTTTTTCCTTCATCTTGATGCTTATTTCCTTCGCCATGATGCATATTTCCTTCATCATGTAATCATTTACATCATCATGATGCTAATATACTTCATCATGATGCGTATTTCCTTCATCATGATGCTCATTTCCTACATTATGATGCTCATTTCCTTTTTCATGATGCTCATTTCTTTCATCATAATGTATATTTCCTTCATCATGATTATCATTTCCTAAGTCATTATGGTCATTTACTATGTTATGATGCTCATTTTCTTCTTCATGATGCTCATTTCTTTCATCATAATGTATATTTCCTTCATCCTAAATATAATTTCTTAAGTCATTATGGTAATTTCCTTTAATCATGAGGCTTATTTCATTCATCGTGATACATATTTACTTAATCATGATGCTCATTTCCTACATCATGATACATATTTCCTTCATCATGGTGATATTTCCTTCATCGTGATGCTCATTTCTTACATCAATATGCAATTTTCCTTCATCATGATGCATGTTTTCTTCATGATAATCCTCATTTCCATCCCCATGATGTTGATTTCCTTCATCATGATGCGTATTTACTTCATCATGATGCTCATTCACTACATCATGAGTCTCATTTCATTCATTACGATGCATATTTACTTCATCATGATGCTCATTCCTTACATCATGCTTCATATTTCCTTCATCTCATATTCATTTCCAACATCATGATGATCATTTCCTTCATCATGATGCAAATTTTCTTCATAATGATGCTTATTTCCTTTATCATGATGCGTATTTCCTTCATCATAATGCTCATTTCATTCATCATAATTCTCATTTCTATCATCTTTCTATCATCATGATGCTCATTTCCTATATCATGACCTAATTTCCTTTATCATAATGCTCATTTCCTACGTCACGATGCATATTCTCATCATCATGATGCTCATTTCTTTCATATGATGCTCATTTCCTGTATCATGATGCTTATTTCCTTCATCATTATGCATATTTTCCTTCATCATAATGCTCATTTCCTACATCACGATACATATTTCAATCACCATGATGCTCTTTTCCTTCATCTTGATGTTCATTTCCTTCGCCATGATGCATATTTCCTTCATCATGTAATCATTTACATCATCATAATGCTAATATACTTCATCATTATGCGTATTTCCTTCATCATGACGCTCATTTTCTTTTTCATGATGCTCATTTCCTACATTATGATTCTCATTTCCTTCTACATGATGCTCATTTCTTACATCATAATGTATATTTCCTTCATCGTGATTATCATTTCCTAAGTCATTATGGTCATTTCCTTTAATCATGAGGCTTATTTAATTCATCGTGATACATATTTCATTAATCATGATGCTCATTTCCTACATCATGATACATATTTCCTTCATCGTGATGCTCATTTCTTACATCAATATGCTATTTTCCTTCATCATGATGCATGTTTTCTTCATGATGATCCTCATTTCCATTACCTTGATGTTAATTTCCTTCATCATGATGCGTATTTAGTTCATCATGATGCTCATTCACTACATCATAATGCTCATTTCATTCTTTACGGTGCATATTTCTTTCATCATGATGCTCATTTCATACATCATGCTTAATATTTCCTTCATCTCTATGTTCATTTCCAACATCATGATGATCATTTCCTATATCATGATGCAAATTTTCTTCATAATGATGCTCATTTCCTTTATCATGATGCGTATTTCCTTCATCATGATGCTCATTTCCTTCATCATAATTCTTATTTCCATCATCATGATGCATAAATCCTTCATCGTAATACTTATTTCCTTCATCATGATGCTCATTTCTATCATCATGATGCATGTTTCCTTCATCATTATGCTCATTTCCTATATCATGACCTAATTTCATTCATCATGATGCATATTTTCTTTCATCATAATGCTCATTTCCTACGTCACGATCCATATTCCCATTATCATGATGCTCATTTCTATCAACATGATGCTCATTTCATGTATCTGATGCTCATTTCCTTCATCATAGTGCTCATTTCCTACATCACGATGCATATTTCAATCATCATGATGCTCTTTTCCATCATCTTGATGTTCATTTCCTTCGCCATAATGCATATTTCCTTCATCATGTAATCATTTACATCATCATGATGATAATATACTTCATCATGATGCGTATTTCCTTCATCGTGATGATCATTTCCTTCTTCATGATGCTCATTTCCTACATTATGATGCTCATTTTCTTCTACATGATGATCATTTCTTTATATCATAATATATATTTCCTTCATCTTGATTATAATTTCTTAAGTCATTATGGTCATTTCCTTTAGTCATGAGGCTTATTTTATTCATCGTGATACATATTTACTTAATCATGATGCTCATTTCCTACATCATGATACATATTTCCTTCATCATGGTGATATTTCTTTCACGTGATGCTCATTTCTTACATCAATATGCACTTTTCCTTCATCATGATGCATGTTTTCTTCATGATGATTCTCATTTCAATCACCATGATGTTGATTTCCCTCATCATGATGCTCATATTCTTCATCATAATTCTTATTTCCATCATCATGATGCATAAATACGTCATCGTGATACTTATTTCCTTCACCATGATGCTCATTTCTATCATCATGATGCATGTTTCCTTCATCATTATGCTTATTTCCTATATCATGACCTAATTTCCTTCATCACGGTGCATATTTTCTTTCATTATAATGCTCATTTCCTACGTCACGATGCATATTCCCATCATGATGCTCATTTCTCTCATCATGATGCTCATTTCCTGTATCATGATGCTAATTTCCTTCATCATGATGCATATTTTCCTTCATCATAATGCTCGTTTCTTACATCACGATGCATATTTCAATCATCATGATGCTCTTTTCCATCATCTTGATGTTCATTTCCTTCGCCATGATGCATATTTCCTTTATCATGTAATCATTTACATCATCATGATGCTAATATACTTTATCATGATGCGTATTTCCTTCATCAAGATGCTCATTTCCTTCTTCATGATGCTCATTTCTTACATTATGATGCTCATTTTATTCTTCATGATGCTCATTTCTTTCATCATAATGTGTATTTCATTCATCTTGATTATCATTTCCTAAGTCGTTATGGTCATTTCATTTAATCATGAGACTTATTTCATTCATCGTGATACATATTTACTTAATCATGATGCTCATTTCCTACATCATGATACATATTTCCTTTATCATGGTGATATTTCCTTCATCGAAATGCTCATTTATTACATCAATATACTCTTTTCCTTCATCATGATGCATTGTTTCTTTTTTGATGATCCTCATTTTCATCACCATGATGCTGATTTCCTTCATCATGATGTGTATTTACTTCATCATGATGCTCATTCACTATATCATGATGCTCATTTCATTCATTACGATGCATATTCCCTTCATCATGATGCTCATTTCTAACATCATGCTTCATATTTCCTTCGTCTCTATGTTCATTTCCATCATCATGATGAATATTTCCTTCATCATGATGCAAATTTTCTTCATAATGATGCTCATTTCCTTTATCATGATGTGTATTTCCTTCATTATGATGCTCATTTCCTTCATCATAATTCATATTTCTATCATCATGATGCATAAATCCTTCATCATGATGCTCATTTCTATCATCATGATGCATGTTTCCTTCATCATGATGCTCATTTCCTATATCATGACCTAATATCCTTCATCATATAGCATATTTTCCTTCATCATAATTTTCATTTCCTATGTCACGATGCATATTCCCATCATCATGACGCTCATTTCCTGTATCATGATGCTCATTTCCTTCATCATGATGCATATTATCCTTCATCATAACGCTCATTTCCTACATCACGATACATATTTCAATCATCATGATGCTTTTTTCCTTCATCTTGATGCTTATTTCCTTCGCCATGATGCATATTTCCTTCATCATGTAATCATTTACATCATCATGATGCTAATATACTTCATCATAATGCGTATTTCCTTCATCATGATGATCATTTCCTACATTATGATGATCATTTCATTTTTCATGATGCTCACTTCATTCATCATAATTATCATTTCCTAAGTCATTATGGTCATTTCCTACATTATGATGCTCATTTTCTTCTTCATGATGCTCATTTCTTTCATCATAATGTATATTTCCTTCATCCTAAATATAATTTCTTAAGTCATTATGGTCATTTCCTTTAATCATGAGGCTTATTTCATTCATCGTGATACATATTTACTTAATCATGATGCTCATTTCCTACATCATGATACATATTTCCTTCATCATGGTGATATTTCCTTCATCGTGATGCTCATTTCTTACATCAATATGCACTTTTCCTTCATCATGATACATGTTTTCTTCAAGGTAATCCTCATTTCCATCACCATGATGCTGATTTCCTTCATCATGATGCGTATTTACTTCATCATGATGCTCATTCACTACATCATGATGCTCATTTCATTCATTACGATGCATATTTCCTTCATCGTGATGCTCATTTCTTACATCAATATGCACTTTTCCTTCATCATGATACATGTTTTCTTCAAGGTAATCCTCATTTCCATCACCATGATGCTGATTTCCTTCATCATGATGCGTATTTACTTCATCATGATGCTCATTCACTACATCATGATGCTCATTTCATTCATTACGATGCATATTTCCTTCATCATGATGCTCATTTCTTACATCATGCTTCATATTTCCTTCATCTCTATGTTCATTTCCAACATCATGATGATCATTTCCTTCATCATGATGCAAATTTTCTTCATAATGATGCTTATTTCCTTTATCATGATGCATATTTCCTTCATCATAATGCTCATTTCCTTCATCATAATTCTTATTTCCATCATCATGATGCATAAATACTTCATCGCAATACTTATTTCCTTAATCATGATGCTCATTTCTATCATCATGATGCTCATTTCCTATATCATGACCTAATTTCCTTCATCATAATGCTCATTTCCTACGTCACGATGCATATTCTCATAATCATGATGCTCATTTCTTTCATCATGATGCTCATTTCCTTCATCATGATGCTCATTTCCTTCATCGTGATACTTATTTCCTTCATCATGATGCTTATTTCTATCATCATGATGCATGTTTCCTTCATCATTATGCTAATTTCCTATATCATGACCTAATTTCCTTCATCATGGTGCATATTTCCTTTCATTATAATGCTCATTTCCTACGTCACATGCATATTCCCATCATGATGCTAATTTCCTTCATCATGATGCATATTTTCCTTCATCATAATGCTCGTTTCTTACATCACGATGCATATTTCAATCATCATGATGCTCTTTTCCATCATCTTGATGTTCATTTCCTTCGCCATGATGCATATTTCCTTCATCATGATGCTCATTTCCTTCTTCATGATGATCATTTCCTACATTATGATGCTCATTTTATTTTTCATGATGCTCATTTCTTTCATCATAATGTATATTTCCTTCATCTTGATTATCATTTCCTAAGTCTTTATGGTCATTTCCTTTAATCATGAGACTTATTTCATTTATCGTGATACATATTTACTTAATCATGATGCTCATTTCCTACATCATGATACATATTTCCTTCATCATGGTCATATTTCCTTCATCGAGATGCTCATTTATTACATCAATATGCTCTTTTCCTTCATCATGATGCATTGTTTCTTTTTTGATGATCCTCATTTCCATCACCATGATGTTGATTTCCTTCTTCATGATGCGTATATACTTCTGTTGGCAATTGGATCGTGTGGTTCAAACGTGATCCGTTAGGGATATAGGTAAACAATCAGCGAAAGCGATTAAATAAAACAATTACCGTACTTCTGGGTCGATGTAGAGGATGAACAGCAGTGAACCACCTCTCAATCTTCTGTTGTATGTCCCAAGTCGAATCCTGCTATTGTGTGGGCAACAATCCGCAGGATTCTCTCAATCTGCTCCTGTTCTTTTCTCTCTGTCAAATGAGGCACTGACTTAGGGTTAACAGGAGCTGAGATGACTTATATAATTGGGCTACAGCAGGGACCATGAGGAGAAATTGGACTGGGCCTCAATTGAATTTAATTAACCAAGCTTAGCCCAAAGCTTTTAATTAAATCCAATAATAATAATATAGTCCACTAAAATATTATTATTGCACTACCCATCCAATCCCAAATTATGTTCTGGGCTCCTTCTTATTATAAGCCCGATGGTCTCCCCATGTTTAAGAAATACAATATCCATTAATTAATTAAGTTACTGACAACTCAAATTAATTAGTATCTCATCCGATAGTAGTACCACTCAACCTTATTATCATGCCGGAAATTAATCCACTTGCAAGATTTACATGATAAACCTTATGAGCTCCTCAAGGGGACATCATCAACCTATGTCGGACATGGATTCCTTCTACAATCAACAGCACACCATAGAGACAACACTACTTCCCAACTCACCGAGTATATTGATTTAATACTTATAAATCTCACCCATTGACGAATCAAAGAAATGCATACTGCCCTACGTGTCGAGGTTATTGTATAGGGATTAAGAGCATGAACTTCCATAATAACAGAGATCAAGTTCTTCTATAAGTCAGTATAAGTCGAACGATCTCTAGCGGTCCTGCTCAGTACACACAAGTGCACTAATGTGATTCTATAGCCAAGACAAGCTAATACCGAATCACATTACAACCATACCGATAGAGGGTCCCCGTCTATCTCAGTTGTGAGCATCTATTTATACTTTATAAGGAAACCGATAATATGATCTTCTGCGTGTTGTCGCACAACATATTATCTACAATATAAAGTAAATGGACTATTGCATCGTGCATATAAATAAATTATAAGATGCAATCATTTGATCATATGATTGTCATTTCAAATATTGTTATAACATTGTTCATACTAAAGCTAGGCTTTTAGTATACAATCCAACAATCTCCCACTTATACTAAAAGACTATGCTGTCATGTCTTCTGCCATACATCTGATTCCTACTCTCACTACACGACCATTAAAAGCTCTCGCATTAAGGTCCTTGTAAATGAATTTACTAGGTCATCATCCGATGTAATCTAGGGGACAACAACCTTTCCCTCATCACACAATTTCTCGTAACAGGTGGTACTCGCGCTCCATGTGTTTAATTGCCTTATGGACTTGTGATTTCTTCAAGTTTGAAACTGCACCAATATCATCAATGTAAATTGCGATTACCTTGGGCAAACTTAGAAACACTTCAAAGTCCATCATGAAGTTTCTAGAGTCATATAGATACTTTGGTTGCCTCATAGGCTCCAATTTATCATCTTTCCTTGATGGAGTCTGGAGTCTGAAATATATTTCTATATAACACTCCTCCACATTATGACTCTACTTCCAAAGATTAAACACATAACCTTTGAGGAGAATTTACTACCATCCAATCTGACTAAAAAATTCGAATCTACGTAATCCACAAGAAGCAGTGAATCTGCTCAGTAAGTTTACATATGATTTCCAGTCCTTCTCAGGCACTTCATATATGTCTTACCACAGTTCATCATTCTTGTTCCGGGTTACGTTGATACCCACTGTTCATGCATCCAGCAAAACAGATATCCAACTTCGTTCATAGCATTCCTTAGATTAAGCTTCCTTATTCACCGAAGTATAAGGAACCGCTTTCATCTTCTTTATCTTCTTTCTGTGTCTTAAGACACAATCACTTAGATAAATTCACATGCTAAGCAAGTATGGACTGTATCATTTTATGAAACTTGAGATAAGCATAACATCCTTTCTTGTGATCCGTATTACCGTGATTAAAAGGATATATTTTGCCTTTCTTAAGTCCTTCATCTCTACCGTTTTATTAACCATACCCATACGCCCGATAATACTCTTTCATTGTCTCCAATGAGTAAGATACTATCTACATATAGTACAAGAAACACAACCACGTTTCCGTCACTCTTTACAACACACAAGACTCATCCACTTATTGATTTAAATCCATGCCACTGGATTACCTAATCAAAACAGATGCTTCACGATCTTAAAGCTTGCTTTTAGTCCATCGCTGGACACTTTTAAGCTTACTATCAAAATGCTATTAGTACTTTGCAATGAATCACTCTGGTTGCTTCACATAGATGTTTTCCTCAAGACTTCCAATCAGGAAAGCTGTCTTGACATCTATTTGTTGTTCCTCATAATTCAATATGAGCAACAATAAATAAAAGAATCCGGATCAACATTAGCATAGCTACTAGCGAACATGTTTCCTCATAATCAAACTATTTCTTTCTGAGCACACCTTTTCGCAACAAGCTTTGCTTCGAAGGTTTTCACCTTTCCGTATGATCCTCTTTTATTTCCTATAACCACTTGCAATGGCTTTTACACCATTTTAGTGATCCTTCAAGCTCCAGACTTAATTTAGAATCCATAGATTCTATTTCAACATTCATTACAATTTACTAAGATTCCGCATTTTCATCTTGTAGTGCTACGTCGTATCCATGGGACAATACCATGTTCACTAGGGATCAAGTCTCACGACTCTCCCAAAACATATATTTTATGGGTTGTCAAACAACCCTCCCACTATGACAAGGCACTACAATGTAATTATGTATCAGACGTGACACGCGTTGCAGTTTACCTTGTGGTATATCCTCTTGTACACTTGGTACTTTAACTTTGTGTTTTCCTCTCACTTCCTTTAGAACAACTCATACATGGGTTTGTGATTTATTACAGTCCTTTTCCAAAAAAAATCCGGTGTTTGTGTTGACAATCACCCTTTGATCTTTTGAACTAAATAAATCACCCTTCATTTTTCTAGGATGTCACACAAACAGACGAAACGTTTTACGAATTACTGTATCTAGGGCATATCCATAAAATGAATTTAATTATTCCAAATAATTCTACATCTAGTTAATCATTACCATAAGAGTCTTACACCTTCTATCCTCCACACCATTCAGCTGGGGCATGCCCGGTGTAGACAATTTGAGATTTAATCTCAACCTCTGATTAATAGCTCCTAACTATCCTAAGAGGTATTCACCATCACGATTAAATCGTAATGACTTAATATATTTTCCATGACGCTTAACTGTACCAGCCTTGCAATTCTTGAATTAATCAAAGAACTTAGACATGCAGTGCATCAAATAAATATATTGGTATCTAGAATAATCTTCGAATATTCATAACCACCTCTCGCCTGGATAATATTAGGTTTGCTTGAATCAGAATGAACTATTTCCAACATATATATCTTTGGCTCTACACCCCACAGCCTTGAAAAGGCAGTTAATCATTTTTTCTTTCAAGCAAGACTCGCAAGTTTGATAGTTTCCACTTCAGATAGACCTAACGGTCCATCGGCTATCAACTTTTGAATCCTACTCAAGTAAAATGAATTAGTCTTAGATGCCAAATGTATGTTTAGTTCATTTCCTAAGGTTCCTTTCTCTTACTAATATTAGAAGATGCATTATTTAATTACTATTTATTGCATCTGTGGGATGTACATGATTCAAGAGTTTACATATTATCCACCAACGTACTTTAACGAATTATAGCCTCATTCCTCATTACTAAGACCAAGTCATTTAAATGAAATGAAGTATCCATCCGTTAATGCATAGAAACTGAAATCAAATTCTTTCTATGAAACGTACATAAAGACAATTTCTCATAATCAATAGTTTATTCTTATCATGAGATAAATAAACTGTTGGCAATTGGATCTTGTGGCTCAAACGTGATCGTTAGTAAACAGGCAAACAATAAACAGCGGAAGCAATTAAATCTTGTTTACCGTACTTCTGGGTTGATGTAGAGGTTGATCCGTTGCAGAGAACCACCTCTCAATCTTCTGCAGTATGTCCCAAGTTGAATCCTGCTGTTGTGTGGGCAACAATCCGCAGGATTCTCTCAATCTGCTCCTGTTCTTTCTAACTGTCAAATGAGGCACTGACTTAGGGTTAACAGGAACTGAGATAACTTATTTATAAGGGCTACTGCAGGGACCAGGAGGAGAAATTGGGCTGGGCCTCAATTGAATTTAATTAACCAAGCTTAGGCCAAAGCTTTTAATTAAATCCAATAATAATAATATAGTCCACTAAAATATTATCATTACACTACCCATCCAATCCCAAATTATGTTCTGGGCTCCTTCTTATTATAAGTCCGACAGTCTCCCCCTGTTTAAGATATACAATGCCCATTAATTAATTAAGTTACTTACAACTCAAATTAATTAATATCTCATCCGAGAGTAGTACCACTCAACCTTTTTATCATGCCGGAAATTAATCCACTTGCAAGATTTACATGATAAACCTTATGAGCTCCTCAAGGGGACATCATCAACCTATGACGGACATGGATTCCTTCTACAATCAACAGCACACCATAGATACAGCACTACTTCCCAACTCACCGAGTTTGTTGATTTAATACATATAAATCTCACCCATTGATGAATCAAAGAAATACATACTGCCCTACGTGTCGAGGTTATTGTATAGGGATTAAGAGCACGAACTTCCATAATAACAGAGATCAAGTTCTTCTATAAGTCAG
This sequence comes from Pogostemon cablin, assembly GCA_023678885.1. Classification (NCBI taxonomy): domain Eukaryota; kingdom Viridiplantae; phylum Streptophyta; class Magnoliopsida; order Lamiales; family Lamiaceae; genus Pogostemon; species Pogostemon cablin. The sequence goes on along the minus strand of CM042975.1, from coordinate 15,653,998 downwards.
TATAAGTTGAACGATCTCAAGCGGTCCTACTCAATACACACAAGTGCACTAATGTGATTCTATAGCCAAGACAAGCTAATACCAAAACACACTACAACCATACCGATAGAGAGTCCCCGTCTATCTCAGTTGTGAGCATCTGTTTATACTTTATAAGGAAACCGATAATATGATCTTCCGCGTGTTGTCGCACAACATATTATCTACAGTATAAAGTAAATGGACTATTGCATCATGCATATAAAATAAATTATAAGATGCAATCATTTGATCAATGATTCTCATTTCAAATATTGTTATGACATTGTTCATACTAAAGCTAGACTTTTAGTATACAATCCAACAATCTCCCACTTATACTAAAAGACTATGCTGTCATGTCTTCTGCCAAACATCTGATTCCTATTCCCACTACACGACCATTAAAAGCTCTCGCCTTAAGGTTTGTAAATGGTTTACTAGGTCATCATCCGATGCAATCTAGGCGACATCAACCTTCCCCTCATCATACGATTTCTCGTAACAGGTGGTACTCGCGCTCCATGTGTTTAATTGCCTTATGGACTTGTGATTCTTTCAAGTTTGCAACTGCACCAATATCATCAATGTAAATTGTGATTACCTTGGGCAAACTTAGAAACACTTCAAAGTCCATCATGAAGTCTCTAGAGTCATATAGATACTTTGGCTGCCTCTTAGGCTCCAATTTATCATCTTTCCATGATGGAATCTGGAGTCTGAAATATATTTCTATATAACACTCCTCCACATTATGACTCTACTTCCTAAGATTAAACACATAACCTTTGAGGAGAATTTACTACTGTTCAATCTGATTAAAAAATCCGAATCTCCGTAATCCACAAGAAGCAGTGAATCTGCTCAGTAAGTCTATATATGATTTCCAGTCCTTCTAAGGCACTTCATATATGTCTTACCACAGTTCATCATTCTTGTTCCGGATTACGTTGATACCCACTGTTCTTGCATTCAGCAAAACAGATATCCAACTTCGTTCATAGCATTCCTTAGATTAAGCTTCCTTATTCGCCGAAGCATAAGGAACCGCTTTCATCTACTTTATCTTCTTTTTGTATCTCAAAGACACATCCAATAAGATAAATTCACATGATAAACGAGTATGGATTGTATCATTTATGAAACTTGAGATAAGCATAACATCCTTTCATATGATCCGTATTACCGTGATCAAAAGGATATATTTTACTTTTCTTAAGTCCTTCAAATCTACCGCTTTAATAACCGTACCCATACGCCCGATAATACTCTTTCATTGTCTCCAATGAGCAAGATACTATCTACATATAGTCCAAGAAATACCACCACGTTTCCGTCACTCTTTACAATACACAAGACTCATCCGCTCATTGATTTAAATCCATGCCACTGGATTATCTAATCAAAACAGATGCTTCACAATCTTAAAGCTTGCTTTAGTCCATCGCTGGACACTTTTAAGCTTACTATCAAAATGCTATTAGTACTTTGCAATGAATTACTCTGGTTGCTTCACATAGATGTTTTCCTCAAGACTTCCAATCAGGAAAGCTGTCTTGACATCTATTTTGTCACGCCCCAACCCGCAGGCGGAACGCGACAACCGCCACGTTAACCATAAATTTCGTGAAATGGGTGCACTCCACTCCACATAGTTTATAGAAAACGTAAGGCTTGCTATCAAGTACCTGTAGAATTGAACAACTGATAACTACGGGTACAACCTAAGGACATCATTACATAAAGTATCAACAAGGATTTACAAAGGTACAAAATACCACGATGTAACTTAGTTTGAAGAAAATATACATGAGCGATATAACATCGCGAAAGTACAAAAAGAACATCAAGGGGGATCACAAAATATAAAATATACAATCTCGCCAATGGATCCGTCAATTTACATAAAAGAGAAAGTACCCAAAACCCCGATCGAATGATGAGCAAACGATAGGCAAACCTCCAACCAAAACGATATCAACAGCCTGAAAAGGAAGGAAATGATGGGGGTGAGCAAAACCACTAGCTCAGTGAGGTGATAAGCCGGTCACCCCAACCCTTATACAAAGCATGTACTCCCACTCGCGGTTCATAACATAAAATCCAATATTTCGTTCCACATCAATTATTATGTTTACTTAATATACAACTTAACAAAAATACAACCTATGAATGCATTTACAAATACACAATTAGTTCAAACAATATGTTATCACATAAAAGACGCGTGGGTAGCCAATATCCTCCTCAAACTGATCTCTCCGTCGAGAGTCAGTCCGAGCCCGTCACCGTTACTCTAGATAAAATGCACATTAATGTTCTTTCTCAACATGCCAAATGCTAAAGTTCACAATTCAATATCGATGTGAATACTTGAAATGAAAATATATAAACATATATGACATGTATGTCCACACCGGTGACGTTGGCTGAGCCTACAATAGACTGATTCATCTAACGATCACCTTCCAAAGTATGAGTATTTGGCAAATGGACAGGTGCCCCGTTAGATCTAACTCACCCGGGTTTGCCAAGCCATGGGCAACTTGATTGTCACTCTAACTCACCCGAACCGCGACAATTCGGGCTACTTAATCAATGTCGCTCCAACTCACCCGAACCGTGACCAATTCGGGCTACTTAACCTTGGTACCAGGTATACATATGCATATGCATCATAAGATGAATAACGACTCAAGTTAGAGTCTAAATGGTACACATGAATAACCAGAAATCAATCTGCAAATAATTCGCAATAAAGACTATCAAATATCGAGCCGGCAAGGCTCTTCAACATAAGTTAAAAATCAACAATACCCATATGAAATAATATAAGATAATCAATGGACCATCTTAGGCCAATCAGGCTCTAACTAGAACAATCGAGCCAATCAGACTCTTTACCACATAACACACTACCAAAATAATTTTGTTATCAATTAACTAAAAATAAAATGAATGCAAATTTAACGAGGGTCCACACTTCCCACAAGAGAAGGCGTTCCCGAATTATCAACTCACAAGGAAGTGATTAACTCTCTCCGGAGTCTGAAGTAGGTCCTTTGCCCTTCGTCGATGGTTCTTTACCTAGAAAGGAGATGAGCAATTAAAGACAAATCAAATATAACTAACTATTAGCAGTAACATCGTCTTTCATTGTCAAAATAAATCTTAATCGAGCTTGAGCGAGTCGATATTAAATAAGAACAGCCCGTATCTCCTCAACATCATCTCCCAATCTCACATAACCCGTTTCAGATCATTTCTTAAACAAAACGATAGGAAATAAATTTGAATTCGACATAAATATTCTGAAATTTTCCAGCTAGCGGCAGTTTACAAGAAAAATCATAACTAATTGTAGAAAGATCGAATTAAGGAGTTTCAAGTGGTTACAGAAAGCTAACAAGTTCAGCTACATACAGAAATTGAGTTTGTAAACTTCTGAGGTCAGTAGCTATGTCAAAATCAGTTCGAACAGCAGCTGCGAATTACCTAGCAGCAGTTTACGAGAAAAATCATAACTAATTGTAGAAAAATCGGATGGAGGCGTTTCAGGTGGCTACGGAAAGCTAACGAGTTCAGCTACGTATAGAAATTGAGTTTACAAATTTCAGAGATCAATAGCTATGTCGAAAGTAGTTCGAACAGTAGCTACGAATTTCCTCATATAAGGAAGAAAACCCAACAAAATCACAAAATCTTGGTGAAAGGAAGCTTAATTAACCTATTACTTACCTCAAAACAACTTAGAAACCACCTAGGATGAGGGTTGTAAGGGAGAATTTGATCAACAAGGGTTTCTCCTCTTCACTCTCTTCTTTCCCCTCTTTTGTTCTTCTCACTTTTCTTCTCCCGTACTCTTCTTTCTTTCTTTTCTTTTTTTTATTTGTGTTGAGGCTATTAGAATGGGCTGGGCTTATTTCCATGTTATGCCATTTAAGTGGGCTGGACTTGGGCCAAATAAATAAATAAATAGGTTTTGGGCTCTAAAAACAAATCTAGGTCAACTTGGGCCAAAAATAAATAAAAAGGTTTTGGGCTTTAAAAACAAATCTAGGTCAACTTGGGCCAAAAATAAATAAATAGGTTTTGGGCTTTCTAAAAAAAATAATCTAGTTAGGCTAAGATATTATATATTTGTTGTCCCTCATAATTCAATATGAGCAGCAATAAATAAAAGAATCCGGGTCAACTTAAGCATAGCTACCAGCGAATATGTTCCCTCATAATCGAACCATTTCTTTCTTAGTACACTTTTTCGCAACAAGCTTTGCTTCCAAGGTTTTCACCTTTCCGTTATGATCCTCTTTTATTTCCCTTGACCACTTGCAATGGCTTTCATACCATTTAGTGGTCATTTAAGCTCCAGACTTAATTTAGAATCCGTAGATTCTATTTCAACATTCAATGCAACTTACTAAGATTCCGCATTTTCATCTTGTAGTGCTACGTCGTATCCGTGGGACAATACCATGTTCACTAGGGATCAAGTCTCACGACTCTCCCAAAACATGTATTTTATGGGTTGTCAAACAACCCTCCCACTATGATAAAGTACTACAGGTAATTGTGTATCAGACGTGACACGCGTTGCAGTTTACCTTGTGGTATATCCTCTTGTACACTTGGTACTTATACTTAGTGTTTTCCTCTAACTTCCTTTAGAACAACTCATACAAGGGTTTGTGATTTATTACATAGTCCTTTTCCAAAAATCTAGTTATTGAGTTAACAATTATCCTTCGATCTTTTGGACTAAACAAATCACCCTCCATTTTTCTAGGATATTCCATATACAGACAAACGTTTCACGAATTACTGTATCTAGGGCATATCCATAAAATGAATTTAATTATTCCAAATAATTCATCATCTATCTAATCATTACCATAAGAGTCTTATACCTTCTACCCACCACACCATTCAGCTGGGGCTTGCCCGGTGTAATCAACTTGAGATTTAATCTCAACTTCTGATTATTAGTTCCTAACTATCCTAAGAGGTTTTCATCATCACAATTGAATCATAATGATATGATATATTTTCCATGACGCTTCACTGTACCATCCTTACAATTCTTGAATTAATCCAAGAACTTAGACATGCAGTGCATCAAATAAATATATCGGTATCCAGAATAATCTTTGAATATTCATAACCACCTCTCGTCTGGATATTGTTAGGTTCGCTTGAATCAGAATGAACTAATTCCAACATATATATCTTTGGCTCTACACCCCACAGCCTTGAAAGGCAGTTAATCATTTTTACTTCCAAGCAAGACTCGCAAGTCCGATAGTTTCCACTTCTGATAAACCTTGCAGTCTATCGGCTATCAACTTTTGAATCCTACTCAAGTAAAATGAACTAATCTTAGATGCCAATTGTATGTTTAGTTCATCTTTGAAGGTCCCTTTCTCTTACTAATATTAGAAGATGCATTATTAAATTACTGTTTATTACATCTGTGGGATGTGCATGATTCAAGAGTATAATTATTATCCACCAACGTACTATAACGGATTATACCCCCATTCCTCATCATTATGACCATGTCATATAAATGAAATGAAGTATCCATCCGTTAATGCATAGAAACCGAAATTAAATTCTTTCCATGAAAACGTACGTAAAGATAATTTCTCATAATCAATCATTTATTCCTATCATAAGATAGATAAATAACTCCCACTGCAATAGCCACTACCTTCGTAGTTTTACCCATGTCATAACTATCTTATCCTCACTTAGTAATAAACATTTAGTGATTCCAGTATCTACACACTTCGTGTTAATAGATGCCATCACTAATCATGTTTAAACAACTAGTGAATAAGATATTAAACTTGTTCACTTTATGATGAAAATGGCATTCCTTTGCCACATGTTTTGTCAGAAGTCTCCCACCATATACATCCTCTAGTATTTCAGGTAGAACTTTCTCAAAACATCAAGGCTAAACATGGAGAATAAAATTGATCTAGGTTTCCCTTTCAATTTATACTCCAAGCTTTTCCAATTCATTCATCAAATTCTATCATGATCTTGCGCCTTTTAAATTACTCAAGTATCTGAAGAGTTACATGAGTTCATCATATTTCTATGATCCTCTCATCTCTTCACTAAATACTTTAATAGGCATCATGAGCCGTCCTTTGAGAGAACACATGTATTTTCTTAAGCAGTAAATTTCAAAATTAAGATTCTTTTCTAATCAGTTAATTTGGACAAGTAAATATAATTTCTTTTAGTTAACAATTAGTGAGACTAAAACTATTCGAAATACAGAGAATCACGATTAAATTTACTGATCAAAACTTCGAATTTTATCCTTTTATATTGTTTCCCTCAAAATAATGTAAAATAAAATTCACCGACATCTCAAGCACCGTGAGTCTGCAAGCCATGTTAGTGTGGACGTTTAAAAACCCGAACATTTACAAGAGAAGGTTTTACCCATTAATTTCATTTGTCAACCTAACTTTATGACAAAATAATTAATAGTCGGTTACTCTTTAGCCATGCAAATAATAGCAGTGACTCCGTTGGGGAGGATACTAATTATTTACACCTAAGTGTACACCATTATTTGATCCCAAGTCCACTGCGCGAGCTTATGTGCCTTACAGTTGGAGAAGTACACACGCGCACGGGTAGCTTCCTACAATCATCAATTATAAGTTTGTACCAGTGTACCGCACACAAACTCATCCGTTAGGGAGGAAGGCCTATGCCAACACGCAAGTTTATGTGCCACATTACAAACAAGTGATCCGTGAATAAACTCATCCGTTAGGGAGGAAGGCCTATGCCAACACGCAAGTTTACTCACATCACTTACAAACCAATAATGGAGGCCGCGGGAATTAATAACCAATCCCCTCTCCCACTTAGTTATTTAATTACCGAGGGTTTTTAACATGCATATAATATTCCGAAATAAAATATATATCTTAGCATGCTTCTATTAACAGCAATTTAAATAAATAAATCACATAGAACATGCCTTACACATATACAACAATAATTGACAATTAAATCAATTAATCAGTTATATAACATTAATTAATTGCATAAAATGTTGGATCAATTAAATAGGCCCAGCTGACCCAAACATTATTAGCATAAAATGAGCAGCCCATTATTAAAATAATTAAGCCCATTTATCTTGTCAATTTCTGTATTAAGGTCTAGCCCAATATTTAAATCAGGCCCAACATAATACCCACAATTAATTAAATCCAGCAATTAGCCCAGCAACCCATAACCATTTAATTAAAATTGAGCCCAATAGCCCAAAACCAAATTAAATAAATGAGCAACCTTAAATCCACAGCCCATTAGCATTTTAATTAAATATGGGCTCAACAGCCCATAACCAAACTAAAAAAAAAGGGCAGCCCATTAACATTAAACAGGCCCAGCAGAGACACATAATTAAAATTTGGGCCCAGCTAAATAATCAAACAGGGCCCAACAACAATAATAGAGGCCCAAGGAGCAGCCCATCAAAGATGCCCTAAAGAGGCAGCCGTCCAAGGCCTGCCAACCGATGTTGTACAGCCAGCAACCACCGGCGCAAAAGCACTCCGTCAGCCGCTGGAGTCCCGCCTCCGCCCAACAGAGTCGCGCCGTCGCAAGCTCCGACACGGCCTCCCAGCTGTGAACTCCTCGCGAACTTCAGTAGCAGCAGGCTCTCGAACTCCTCGGCACCGTCGCTCTCGGCGGTGGTGCCATCAGCTCATCGGAGCCTCTTCAGACCGCCATCTGCCGTTCACCTATCGCAGCCGACCGCGAGCACTTTATCCCGCCGTGTACTTCCATCAGCGCCGCCGTCGAGCAGAGCCATCAGCGTTACCGCTGACTTCAATCCATTACAACTGTCGCCGACAGCAAGCTGTCAGTGCGCCGACTCATCGACTGCTCAGCTAGCGTCCGAAAACACTGGCGCTTCCAGGCGCCCCAGCCTTCAGCGGCCGCGCCGCCAGCCACCACTGCATCGACGTCACCGCCATCAGCGCCGCCGGATCTGAGTCGATCTTCCCCGATCCGACTGGATCTGCATCGAATCGCCCAGCCTTGTCGTGGTCGCGCCAACTGCAATCAAGCCTTTCAGCGTCCGATGTACCGGGCGTACCATTCCTAGTCATGCGACGTATTCTCGATACGCCCCCATCAGTCGTCGACTCACCCACGTCAGAGACTTCAACCAGCCGTCGTATGCTTTACAGCCGTGTGTGTTTTCTTTCGTTGAATTAACAGTGATAAAGGATAGCATATAGGGTTTCACGCAGTGTGTGTCGTGTCCAGCAATAACACATAGCAACAAACACACATGCCCAATTGGATACTATGTTGAAAAATATAACAGAACCAAAACCCTAGCGATTATATCCAGATTATTTTGTATAATCAAATAATCCCCTTACATACATGCTTTCAATATGAAAATAAACACACGTATGACAAAAAAATCCAATCTAACGTGTCACGTTTCACCACGAAACCAACGCTCTGATACCAATTGTTGGCAATTGGATCTTGTGGCTCAAACGTGATCGTTAGTAAACAGGCAAACAATAAACAGCGGAAGCAATTAAATCTTGTTTACCGTACTTCTGGGTTGATGTAGAGGTTGATCCGTTGCAGAGAACCACCTCTCAATCTTCTGCAGTATGTCCCAAGTTGAATCCTGCTGTTGTGTGGGCAACAATCCGCATGATTCTCTCAATCTGCTCCTGTTCTTTCTAACTGTCAAATGAGGCACTGACTTAGGGTTAACAGGAACTGAGATAACTTATTTATATGGGCTACTACAGGGACCAGGAGGAGAAATTGGGCTGGGCCTCAATTGAATTTAATTAACCAAGCTTAGCCCAAAGCTTTTAATTAAATCCAATAATAATAATATAGTCCACTAAAATATTATTATTGCACTACCCATCCAATCTCAAATTATGTTCTGGGCTCCTTCTTATTATAAGTCCGACAGTCTCCCCCTGTTTAAGATATACAATGCCCATTAATTAATTAAGTTACTGACAACTCAAATTAATTAATACTCATCCGAGAGTAGTACCACTCAACCTTTTTATCATGCCGGAAATTAATCCACTTGCAAGATTTACATGATAAACCTTATGAGCTCCTCAAGGGGACATCATCAACCTATGACGGACATGGATTCCTTCTACAATCAACAGCACACCATAGATACAGCACTACTTCCCAACTCACCGAGTTTGTTGATTTAATACATATAAATCTCACCCATTGATGAATCAAAGAAATACATACTGCCCTACGTGTCGAGGTTATTGTATAGGGATTAAGAGCATGAACTTCCATAATAACAGAGATCAAGTTCTTCTATAAGTCAGTATAAGTTGAACGATCTCAAGCGGTCCTACTCAATACACACAAGTGCACTAATGTGATTCTATAGCCAAGACAAGCTAATACCAAAACACACTACAACCATACCGATAGAGAGTCCCCGTCTATCTCAGTTGTGAGCATCTGTTTATACTTTATAAGGAAACGGATAATATGATCTTCCGCGTGTTGTCGCACAACATATTATCTACAGTATAAAGTAAATGGACTATTGCATCATGCATATAAAATAAATTATAAGATGCAATCATTTGATCAATGATTCTCATTTCAAATATTGTTATGACATTGTTCATACTAAAGCTAGACTTTTAGTATACAATCCAACATAAACAACTCCCACTGCAATAGCTACTACCTTTGTAGTTTTACCCATGTCATAACTATCTTATCCTTACTCAGTGATAAATATTTAGTGATTCCAGTATCTATGCACTTCGTGTCAGTAGATGCCATCACTAATCATATTTAAACAACTAGTGAATAAGATATTAAGTTTGTTCACTTTATGATGAAAATGGCTTTCCTTTGCCACATGTTTTGTCATAAGTTTCCCACCATATACATCCTCTTGTAATTCAGTTGGAACTTACTCAAAACGTCTAGTTAATTATGGAGAATAAAATTGACTTAGGTTTCCCCTTCAACTTCTATTCCATGTATTTCCAATTCATTCATCAAATTCTTTCATGACCTTCCGCCTTTTAAATTACTCAATTATCCGAAGAGTTACATGAGACCATCATATTTCTATGAACCTCTCATCTCTTCACTAGAGACTTTAAAAGGCATCATGAGCCGTCCTTTGAGAGAACACACATGTATTTTCTTAAGCAGTAAAATTCAAAACCAAGATTCTTTTCTAATCAATTAATTTGGACTAGTAAATATAATTTCTTTTAGTTAACAATTAGTGAAATAAAACTATTCAAAATTCAGAGAATCACAAATAAATATTCCGATCAAATCTTCGAATTTTATCCTTTTATATTGATTCCCTCAAAACAATATAAAATAAAATTCACCGACATCTCAAGCACCGTGAGTCTGTAAGCCACGTTAGTGTGGACGTTTACAAACCCGAACATTTATAAGAGAAGGTTTTACCCATTAATTTCATTTGTCAACCTAACTTTATGACAAAATAATTAATAGTCGGTTCCTCTTTAGCCATGCAAATAATAGCAGTGACTCTGTTGGGGAGGATACTAATTATTTACATCTAAGTGTACACCATTATTTGATCCCAAGTCCGCTGCCCAAGCTTATGTGCCTTACTGTTGGAGAAGTACACACGCGCTCAGATAACTTTCTACAACCATCAAGTATATAAGTTTGTACCAGTGAACCGCATATAAGCTCATCCGTTAGGGAGGAAGGCACTATAGCCAACGCGCAAGTCCATATGCAACACATTACAAACAATAATTATTTAAAGAAGTCTGTACCAGTGATCCGTGAATAAACTCATCCGTTAGGGAGGAAGGCTCTATTGCCAACGTGCAAGTTTACTCACATCACTTACAAATCAATAATGGAGGCCGCAAGAATTAATTACCAATCCCCTCTCCCACTTAGTTATTTAACACCGAGGGCTTTTAAGATGCATATAATATTTTAAATAAAATATACATTTAAACATGCTTCTATTAACAGCAATTTAAATAAATAAATCACACAGAACATGCCTTTCACATATACAACAATAATTAACAATTAAATCAATTAATCAGTTATATAATAAAATTAATTGCATAAAATGTTGGATCAAATAAATGGGCCCAGCGGAGCCAAGCATCAATAGCATAAAAATGAGCAGCCTATTAATAAATTAATAAAGCCCATTTAACCTGCCATTATAATGCATGATAAATCCAGCCCATTTATAAACCAGGCTCAACATAATACCCACAATTAATTAAATAAAGCAATAAAATGGCCCAGCAGCCCAAATTCCTTTTAATTAAAATTGGGCTCACAATCCCAGCCCAAAACCAAATTAAAATTAGAATTTGGGCCCTATGCCAATCCCATATTGCCCGGCCCATTAGGAAACAAGGCCCAAAGAAGCTGCAACCCTGCCCTAATAGATCTAGCCATCTGGTCATCACACAGCAATGATCATATGACTTCAAGTAGCTACTGCCGACGGTCGTCCCCCAGCCACCGAAAATGTGCTGCTAGCCACCCACGCGTCACCGGCATCAATGTTTGACCCAGCCTTGACCATCATTCCTAGCGCCGTCAATCGTCGACCTGCACTGCTAGCAGATGATGACACCGTCGATAATTCAGAGTGCCCGACGATGACCGCCTGCAATCTACTGAGGTCCCAAACAGCACGCCGCCAGCCGATTGCCGTGGAGCCCCAGTTGCGCCCGCCTGCCAAGAAGCCCTCAGCCTTCGTCCTACGCGCTAGGTGACAGATCCGACGCTGCTGCCAATCGCTGGCCTTGGCAGGCCCGATCGTTCACTATCACTCACTGTCGGAATCGACTTGCCCCGACAGCCCACCTTTCGCAGCACCGCCGATCCGCCACGATTTCGCTAATTCAAGCTGACGTTCTGCTGCTCAACCGCCGCGCTCAGCCTAGCAATTGCAGCACCAGTCGAGACAGGCGCCGCCAGATGTCAACAATCAGGCATCGCCAAGACTCACCCTGGCCATCAGGGAAATCGCTCGGAACTTGCAGCAGAGACTCAACTGGTAAGTTGCAGAGACCCGATCGGAAGCAGCTTGTGACTCGACTGGGAAGTTGCAGAGACCCGATCGGAAGCAGCTTGTGACTCGACTGGGATGTCCAGTTGACTCCCAGAACATCCGCCAAGTTGCGCTGTCGAGATCGAGCCTTGCTGCTGCCTTTTGCCAGCGCTGAATTTGTCTAACCCATCACTGCACAACCGTACGACAGCCTCCATCGCAAACTCCATCAGCCCGTTGCGATCACAGCAGTGGTCCAGCCTTCGCCAATGCCTCTCGTCGTGCAGTGGAGTGATTGTGTGATCAACGCGTGATAGAACAGCAATTTTATCTTTCTCTCATTGTTCCATCAACAACAATAACACGGGGGATTCAAGGACTACCTTTCTTTATGCGATAATAACAACATAAAATCATGTAATCACAAAGGGCCTTTCTTACATGCTATTAAATCCACTATCAACACACGTAAGATCAAACCCTTCCTAACGTCTCACGTTTCACCACGAAACCAACGCTCTGATACCAATTGTTGGCAATTGGATCATGTGATTCAAAAGTGATCCGTTAGGGATATAGGTAAACAATCAGCGGAAGCGATTAAATAAAACATTTACCGTACTTCTGGTTCGATGTAGAGGATGAACAGCAGTGAACCACCTCTCAATCTTCTGTTGTATATCCCAAGTCGAATCCTGCTGTTGTGTGGGCAACAATCCGCATGATTCTCTCAATCTGCTCATGTTCTTTTCTCTCTGTCAAATGAGGCACTGACTTAGGGTTAACAGGAGCTGAGATGACTTATGTAATTGGGCTATAGCAGGGACCAGGAGGAGAAATTGGACTGGGCCTCAATTGAATTTTATTAACCAAGCTTAGCCCAAAGCTTTTAATTAAATCCAATAATAATAATATAGTCCACTAAAATATTATTATTGCACTACCCATCCAATCCCAAATTATGTTCTGGGCTCCTTCTTATTATAAGCCCGATGGTCTCCCCATGTTTAAGAAATACAATGTCCATTAATTAATTAAGTTACTGACAACTCAAATTAATTAATATCTCATCCGAGAGTAGTACCACTCAACCTTATTATCATGCCGGAAATTAATCCACTTGCAAGATTTACATGATAAACCTTATGAGCTCCTCAAGGGGACATTATCAACCTATGTCAGACATGGATTTCTTTTACAATCAACAGCACACCATAGAGACAGCACTACTTCCCAACTCACCGAGTATATTGATTTAATACTTATAAATCTCACCCATTGATGAATCAAAGAAATACATACTGCCCTACGTGTCGAGGTTATTGTATAGGGATTAAGAGCACAAACTTCCATAATAATAGAGATCAAGTTCTTCTATAAGTCAGTATAAGTCGAACGATCTCAAGCGGTCCTGCTCAATACACACAAGTGCACTAATGTGATTCTATAGCCAAGACAAGCTAATACCGAATCACATTACAACCATACCGATAGAGGGTCCCCGTCTATCTCAGTTGTGAGCATCTGTTTATACTTTTTAAGGAAACCGATAATATGATCTTCTGTGTGTTGTCGCACAACATATTATCTACAGTATAAAGTAAATGGACTATTGCATCGTGCATATAAATAAATTATAAGATGCAATCATTTGATCATATGATTCTCATTTCAAATATTGTTATAACATTGTTCATACTAAAGCTAGGCTTTTAGTATACAATCCAACAACTTCATCATGATGCTCATTCACTACATCATGATGCTCATTTCATTCATTACGATGCATATTTCCTTCATCATGATGCTCATTTCTAACATCATGCTTCATATTTCCTTCATCTCTATGTTCATTTCCATCATCATGATGATCATTTCCTTCATCATGATGCAAATTTTCTTCATAATGATGCTCATTTCCTTTATCATGATGCGTATTTCCTTCATCATGATGCTCATTTCCTTCATCATAATTCATATTTCCATCATCATGATGCATAAATCCTTCATCATGATACTTATTCTTTCATCATGATGCTCATTTCTATCATCATGATGCATATTTCCTTCATAATGATGCTCATTTCCTATATCATGACCTAATATCCTTCATCATATAACATATTTTCCTTTATCATAATTCTCATTTGCTACGTCACGACGCATATTCCCATCATCATGATGCTCATTTCCTGTATCATGATGCTCATTTCCTTCATCATGATGCATATTATCCTTCATCATAACGCTCATTTCCTACATCACGATACATATTTCGCCATGATGAATATTTCTTCATCATGTAATCATTTACATCATCACGATGCTAATATACTTCATCATGATGCGTATTTCCTTCATCATGATGCTTATTTCCTACATTATGATGCTCATTTCATTTTTCATGATGCTCATTTCTTCCATCATAATGTATATTTCCTTCATCATGATTATCATTTCCTAAGTCATTATGGTCATTTCCTACATTATGATGCTCATTTTCTTCTTCATGATGCTCATTTCTTTCATTATAATGTATATTTCCTTCATCCTAAATATAATTTCTTAAGTCATTATGGTCATTTCATTTAATCATGAGGCTTATTTCATTCATCGTGATACATATTTACTTAATCATGATGCTCATTTCCTACATCATGATATATATTTCCTTCATCATGGTGATATTTCCTTCATCTTGATGCTCATTTCTTACATCAATATGCACTTTTCCTTCATCATGATACATGTTTTCTTCATGATAATCCTCATTTCCATCACCATGATGTTGATTTCCTTCATCATGATGCGTATTTACTTCATCATGATGCTCATTCACTACAACATGATGCTCATTTCATTCATTACGATGCATATTTTCTTCATCATGATACTCATTTCTTACATCATGCTTCATATTTCCTTCATCTCTATGTTCATTTCCAACATCATGATGATCATTTCCTTCATCATGATGCAAATTTTCTTCATAATGATGCTTATTTCCTTTATCATGATGCGTATTTCCTTCATCATAATGCTCATTTCCTTCATCATAATTCTTATTTCCATCATCATGATGCATAAATACTTCATCGTAATACTTATTTCCTTCATCATGATGCTCATTTCTATCATCTTTCTATCATCATGATGCTCATTTCCTATATCATGACCTAATTTCCTTCATCATATTGCTCATTTCCTACATCACGATGCATATTCTCATAATCAAGATGCTCATTTCTTTCATCATGATGCTCATTTCCTTAATCATGATGCATATTTTCCTAAATCATAATGCTCATTTCCTACATCATGATGCATATTTCAATCATCATGATGCTCTTTTCCTTCATTTTGATGTTCATTTCCTTCGCCATGATGCATATTTACTTCATCATGTAATCATTTACATCATCATGATGCTAATATACTTCATCATGATGCGTATTTCCTTCATCAAGACGCTCATTTCCTTCTTCATGATGCTCATTTTCTACATTATGATTCTCATTTCCTTCTACATGATGCTCATTTCTTACATCATAATGTATATTTCCTTCATCATGATTATCATTTCCTAAGTCATTATGGTCATTTCCTTTATCATGATGCTTATTTAATTCATCGTGATACATATTTCATTAATCATGATGCTCATTTCCTACATCATGATACATAATTCCTTCATCGTGATGCTCATTTCTTACATCAATATGCTATTTTCCTTCATCATGATGCATGTTTTCTTCATGATGACCCTCATTTCCATTACCATGATGTTAATTTCCTTCATCATGATGCGTATTTAGTTCATCATGATGCTCATTCACTACATCATGATGCTCGTTTTATTCTTTACGATGCATATTTCCCTCATTATGATGCTCATTTCCAACATCATGCTTAATATTTCCTTCATCTCTATGTTCATTTCCAACATCATGATGATCATTTCCTATATCATGATGCAAATTTTCTTCATAAAGATGCTCATTTCCTTTATTATGATGCGTAATTCCTTCATCATGATGCTCATTTCCTTCATCATAATTCTTATTTCCATCATCATGATGCATAAATCCTTTATCATGATACTTATTTCCTTCATCATGATGCTCATTTCTATCATCATGATGCATGTTTCCTTCATCATTATGCACATTTCCTATATCATGACCTAATTTACTTCATCATGATGCATATTTTCTTTCATATTAATGCTCATTTCCTACGTCATGATCCATATTCCCATTATCATGATGCTCATTTCTATCAACATGATGCTCATTTCCTGTATCATGATGCTCATTTCCTTCATCATGATGCATATTTTCATTTATCATAATACTCATTTCCTACATCACGATGCATATTTCAATCATCATGATGCTATTTTCCTTCATCTTGATGTTCATTTCCTTTGCCATGATGCATATTTCCTTCATCTTGTTATCATTTACATCATCATGATGCGTATTTCCTTCATCGTGATGATCATTTCCTTCATCATGATGTTCATTTCCTACATTATGATGCTCATTTTCTTCTTCATGATGCTCATTTCTTTCATCATAATGTATATTTCCTTCATCATGATTATCATTTCCTAAGTCATTATGGTCATTTTCTTTAGTCATGAGGCTCATTTCATTCATCGTGATACATATTTCCTAAACCATGATGCTCATTTCCCATATCATGATACATATTTCCTTTATCATGGTAATATTTCCTTAATCGTGATGCTCATTTCTTTTATCAATATGCTCTTTTCCTTCATCATGATGCATGTTTTCTTCATGATGATCCTCATTTCCATCACCATGATGTTAATTTCCTTCATCATGATGCGTATTTACTTCATCATGTTGCTCATTGACTACATCATGATGCTCATTTCATTCATTACGTTGCATATTTCCTTCATCATGATGCTCATTTCTTACATCATGCTTCATATTTCCTTCATCTCAATGTTCATTTCCAATGTCATGATGATCATTTCCTTCATCATGATGAAATTTTCTTCATAATGAAGCTCATTTCCTTTATCATGATGCGTATTTCCTTCATCATGATGCTCATTTCCTTCATCATAATTCTTATTTCCATCATCATGATGCATAAATCCTTCATCGTGATACTTATTTCCTTCATCATGATGCTCATTTCTATCATCATGATGCATGTTTCCTTCATCATTATGCTCATTTCCTATATCATTACCTAATTTCCTTCATCATGATGCATATTTTCCATCATCGTAATGCTCATTTCCTACATCACGATGCATATTTCAATCATCATGATGCTATTTTCCTTCATCTTGATGTTCATTTCCTTTGCCATGATGCATATTTCCTTCATCTTGTTATCATTTACATCATCATGATGCGTATTTCCTTCATCGTGATGATCATTTCCTTCATCATGATGTTCATTTCCTACATTATGATGCTCATTTTCTTCTTCATGATGCTCATTTCTTTCATCATAATGTATATTTCCTTCATCATGATTATCATTTCCTAAGTCATTATGGTCATTTTCTTTAGTCATGAGGCTCATTTCATTCATCGTGATACATATTTCCTTAACCATGATGCTCATTTCCCAAATCATGATACATATTTCCTTCATCATGGTAATATTTCCTTAATCGTGATGCTCATTTCTTTTATCAATATGCTCTTTTCTTTCATCATGATGCATGTTTTCTTCATGATGATCCTCATTTCCATCACCATGATGTTAATTTCCTTCATAATGATGCGTATTTACTTCATCATGTTGCTCATTGACTACATCATGATGCTCATTTTATTCATTACGTTGCATATTTCCTTCATCATGATGCTCATTTCTTACATCATGCTTCATATTTCCTTCATCTCAATGTTCATTTCCAATGTCATGATGATCATTTCCTTCATCATGATGAAATTTTCTTCATAATGAAGCTCATTTCCTTTATCATGATGCGTATTTCCTTCATCATGATGCTCATTTCCTTCATCATAATTCTTATTTCCATCATCATGATGCATAAATCCTTCATCGTGATACTTATTTCCTTCATCATGATGCTCATTTCTATCATCATGATGCATGTTTCCTTCATCATTATGCTCATTTCCTATATCATGACCTAATTTCCTTCATCATGATGCATATTTTCCATCATCGTAATGCTCATTTCCCACATCACGATGCATATTTCAATCATCATGATGCTCTTTTCCATCATTTTGATGTTCATTTCCTTCGCCATGATGCATATTTACTTCATCATGTAATCATTTACATCATCATGATGCTAATATACTTAATCTTGATGCGTATTTCCTTCATCATGATGCTTATGTCCTTCTTCATGATTCTCATTTCCTACATTATGATTCTCATTTCCTTCTACATGATGCTCATTTCTTACATCATAATGTATATTTCCTTCATCATGATTATCATTTCCTAAGTCATTATGGTCATTTCCTTTAATCATGAGGCTTTTTTAATTCATCGTGATACATATTTCATTAATCATGATGCTCATTTCCTACATCATGATACATAATTCCTTCATCGTGATGCTCATTTCTTACATCAATATGTTATTTTCCTTCATCATGATGCATGTTTCCTTCATGATGATCCTCATTTCCATTACCATGATGTTAATTTCCTTCATCATGATGCGTATTTAGATCATCATGATGCTTATTCACTACATCATGATGCTCGTTTCATTCTTTATGATGCATATTTCCTTCATTATGATGCTCATTTCATACATCATGCTTAATATTTCCTTCATCTCTATGTTCATTTCAAACATCATGATGATCATTTCCTACATCATGATGCAAATTTTCTTCATAATGATACTCATTTCCATTATTATGATGCGTATTTCCTTCATCATGATGCTCATTTCCTTCATCATAATTCTTATTTCCATTATCATGATGCATAAATCCTTCATCATGATACTTATTTCCTTCATCATGATGCTCATTTCTATCATCATGATGCATGTTTCCTTCATCATTATGCTCATTTCCTATATCATGACCTAATTTCCTTCATCATGATGCATATTTTCTTTCATCATAATGCTCATTTCCTACGTCATGATCGATATTCCCATTATTATGATGCTCATTTCTATCAACATGATGCTCATTTCCTGTATCATGATGCTCATTCCCTTAATCATGATGCATATTTTCCTTCATCATAGTGCTCATTTCCTACATCACGTTGCATATTTCAATCATCATGATGCTATTTTCCTTCATCTTGATGTTCATTTCCTTCGCCATGATGCATATTTCCTTCATCATGTAATCATTTACATCATCATGATGCTAATATACTTCATCATGATGCGTATTTCCTTCATCGTGATGCTCATTTCCTTCATTATGATGCTCATTTTCTTCTTCATGATGCTCATTTCTTTCATCATAATGTATATTTCCTTCATCATGATTATCATTTCCTAAGTCATTATGGTCATTTCCTTTAGTTATGAGGCTCATTTCATTCATCGTGATACATATTTCCTTAATCATGATGCTCATTTCCCAAATCATGATACATATTTCCTTCATCATGGTAATATTTCCTTAATCGTGATGCTCATTTCTTTCATCAATATGCTCTTTTCCTTCATCATGATGCATGTTTTCTTCATGATGATCCTCATTTCCATCACCATGATGTTAATTTCCTTCATCATGATGCGTATTTACTTCATCATGTTGCTCACTGACTACATCATGATGCTTATTTCATTCATTACGTTGCATATTTCCTTCATCATGATGCTCATTTCTTACATCATGCTTCATATTTCCTTCATCTCTATGTTCATTTCCAATGTCATGATGATCATTTCCTTCATCATGGTGAAATTTTCTTCATAATGATGCTCATTTCCTTTATCATGATGCGTATTTCCTTCATCATGATGCTCATTTCCTTCATCATAATTCTTATTTCCATCATCATGATGCATAAATCCTTCATCGTGATACTTATTTCCTTCATCATGATGCTCATTTCTATCATCATGATGCATGTTTCCTTCATCATTATGCTCATTTCCTATATCATGACCTAATTTCCTTCATCATGATGCATATTTTCTTTCATCATAATGCTCATTTCCTATGTCACGATCCATATTCCCTTCATCATGATGCTCATTTCTATCAACATGATGCTCATTTCCTGTATCATGATGCTCATTTCCTTCATCATGATGCATATTTTCCTTCATCATAGTACACATATCCTACATCACGATGAATATTTCAATCATCATGATGCTATTTTCCCTCATCTTGATGTTCATTTCCTTCGCCATGATGCATATTTCCTTCATCATGTTATCATTTACATCATCATGATGCTAATATACTTCATCAATATGCGTATTTCCTTCATCGTGATGCTCATTTCCTTTTTCATGATGCTCATTTCCTACATTATGATGCTCGTTTTCTTCTTTATGATGCTCATTTCTTTCATCATAATATATATTTCCTTCATCTTGATTATAATTTCTTAAGTCATTATGGTCATTTCCTTTAGTCATGAGGCTTATTTCATTCATCGTGATACATATTTACTTAATCATGATGCTCATTTCCTACATCATGATACATATTTACTTCATCATGGTGATATTTCCTTCATCGTGATGCTCATTTCTTACATCAATATGCACTTTTCCTTCATCATGATGCATGTTTTCTTCTTGATGATCCTCATTTCCATCACCACGATGTTGATTTCCTTCATCATGATGCTCATTTCCTTCATCATATTTCTTATTTCCATCATCATGATGCATAAATACTTCATCGTGATACTTATTTCCTTCATCATGATGATCATTTCTATCATCATGATGCATGTTTCCTTCATCATTATGCTCATTTCCTATATCATGACCTAATTTCCCATCATCATGATGCTCATTTCTCTTATCATGATGCTCATTTCTTGTATCATGATGCTAATTTCCTTCATCATGATGCATATTTTCCTTCACAATAATGCTCGTTTCTTACATCACGATGCATATTTCAATCATCATGATGCTCTTTTCCTTCATCTTGATGTTCATTTCCTTTGCCATGATGCATATTTCCTTTATCATGTAATCATTTACATCATCATGATGCTAATATACTTCATCATGATGCGTATTTCCTTCATCATGATGCTCATTTTCTTCTTCATGATGCTCATTTTCTTCTTCATGATGCTCATTTCTTTCATCATAATGTATATTTCCTCCATCTTGATTATCATTTCCTATGTCTTTATGGTCATTTCCTTTAATCATGAGACTTATTTCAATCATCGTGATACATATTTACTTAATCGTGATGCTTATTTCCTACATCATGATACATATTTCCTTCATCATGGTGATATTTCCTTCATCGAGATGCTCATTTATAACATCAATATGTTCTTTTCCTTCATCATGATGCATTGTTTCTTTTTTGATGATCCTCATTTCCATCACCATGATGTTGATTTCCTTCATCATGATGCTCATTCACTACATCATGATGCTCATTTCTAACATCATGCTTCATATTTCCTTCATCTCCATGTTCATTTCCAACATCATGATGATCATTTCCTTCATCATGATGCAAATTTTCTTCATAATGATGCTCATTTCCTTTAACATGATACATATTTCCTTCATCATGATGCTCATTTCCTTCATCATAATTCATATTTCCATCATCATTATGCATAAATCCTTCATCATGATACTTATTTCTTTCATCATGATGCTCATTTCTATCATCATGATGCATGTTTCCTTCATCATGATGCTCATTTCCTATATCATGACCTAATATCCTTCATCACATAGCATATTTTCCTTCATCATAATCCTCATTTCCTACGTCACGACGCATATTCCCATCATGATGCTCATTTCCTGTATCATGATGCTCATTTCCTTCATCATTATGCTCATTTCCTTCATCATGATGTATATTGTCCTTCATCATAATGCTCTTTTCCTACATCACGATACATATTTCTATCATCATGATGATCTTTTCCTTCATCTTGATGCTCATTTCCTTCGCCATGATGCATATTTCCTTCATCATGTATTCATTTACATCATCATGATGCTAATAAACTTCATTATGATTCGTATTTCCTTCATCATGATGCTAATTTCCTTCTTCATGATGCTCATTTCCTACATTATGATGCTCATTTCCTTCTTCATGATGCTCATTTCTTTCATCATAATGTATATTTCCCTCATCATGATTATCATTTCCTAGGTCATTATGGTCATTTCCTTAAATCATGGGCCTTATTTCATTCATCGTGATACATCTTTCCTTAATCATGATGCTCAGTTCCTACATCATGATACATATTTCCTTCATCATGGTGATATTTCCTTCATCGTGATGCTCATTTCTTTCATCAATATGCTCTTTTCCTTCATTATGATGCATGTTTTCTTCATGATGATCCTCATTTCCATCACTATGATGTTAATTTCCTTCATCATGATGCGTATTTACTTCATCATGTTGCTCATTCACTACATCATGATGCTCATTTCATTCATTACGTTGCATATTTCCTTCATCATGATGGTCATTTCTTACATTATGCTTCAAATTTCCTTCATCTCTATGTTCATTTCCAACATCATGATGATCATTTCCTTCATCATGATGCAAATTTTCTTCATAATGATGCTCATTTCCTTTATCATGATGCGTATTTCCTTCATCATTATGCTCATTTCCTTCATCATAATTCATATTTCCATCATCATGATACATAAATCCTTCATCATGATAGTTATTTCTTTCTTAATGATGCTCATTTCTATCATCATGATCCATGTTTCCTTCATCATGATGCTCATTTCCTATATCATGACCTATTATCCTTCATCATATAGCATATTTTCCTTCATCATAATTCTCATTTCCTACGTCACGACGCATATTCCCATCATCATGACGCTCATTTACTGTATCATGATGCTCATTTCCTTCATCATGATGCTCATTTCCTTCATCATGATTCATATTCTCCTTCATCATAATGCTCATTTCCTACATCATGATACATATTTCTATCATCATGATGCTCCTTTCCTTCATTTTGATGCTCATTTCCTTCGCCATGATGCATATTTCCTTCATCATGTAATCATTTACATCATCATGATGCTAATATACTTCATCATGATTCGTATTTCCTTCATCATGATGCTCATTTCCTTTTTCATGATGCTCATTTCCTACATTATGATGCTCATTTCCTTCTTCATGATGCTCATTTCTTTCATCATAATGTATATTTCCTTCATCATGATTATCATTTCCTAGGTCATTATGGTCATTTCCTTTAATCATGGGGCTTATTTTATTCATCGTGATACATCTTTCCTTAATCATGATGCTCAGTTCCTACATCATGATACATATTTCCTTCATCGTGATGCTCATTTTTTTCATCAATATGCTCTTTTCCTTCGTCATGATGGATGTTTTCTTCATGATGATCCTCATTTCCATCACCATGATGTTAATTTCCTTCATCATGATGCGTATTTACTTCATCATGTTTCACATTAACTACATCATGATGCTCATTTCATTCATTACGTTGCATATTTCCTTCATCATGATGCTCATTTCTTACATCATGCTTCATATTTCCTTCATCTTTTTGTTCATTTCCAACATCATGATGATCATTTCCTTCATCATGATGCAAATTTCTTCATAATGATGCTCATTTCCTTTATCATGATGCGTATTTCCTTCATCATGATGCTCATTTCCTTCATCATAATTCATATTTCCATCATCTGATGCATAAATCCTTCATCATGATACTTATTTCTTTCGTCATGATGCTCATTTCTATCATCATGATGCATGTTTCCTTCATCATGATGCTCATTTCCTATATCATGACCTATTATCCTTCATCATATAGCATATTTTCCTTCATCATAATTCTCATTTCCTACGTCACGAAGCATATTCCCATCATCATGATGCTCATTTTGCTGTACCATGATGCTCATTTCCTTCATCATGACGCTCATTTCCTTCATCATGATTCATATTATCTTTCATCATAATGCTCATTTCCTACATCACGATACATATTTCTATCATCATGATGCTCTTTTCCTTCATTTTGATGCTCATTTCCTTCATCATGATGCATATTTCCTTCATCATGTATTCATTTACATCATCTTGATGCTAATATACTTCATCATGATTCGTATTTCCTTCATCATGATGATCATTTCCTTCTTCATGATGCTCATTTCCTACATCATGATGCTCATTTCTTTCATCATAATGTATATTTCCTTCATCATGATTATCATTTCCTAGGTCATTATGGTCATTTCCTTAAATCATGGGCCTTATTTCATTCATCGTAATACATCTTTCCTTAATCATGATGTTCAGTTCCTACATCATGATACATATTTCCTTCATCATGGTAATATGTCCTTCATCGTGATGCTCATTTCTTTCATCAATATGCTCTTTTCCTTCATCATGATGCATGTTTTCTTCATGATAATCCTCATTTCCATGACCATGATGTTAATTTCCTTTATCATGATGCGTATTTACTTCATCATGTTGCTCATTCACTACATCATGATGCTCATTTCATTCATTACGTTGCATATTTCCTTCATCATGATGCTCATTACTTACATTATGCTTCATATTTCCTTCATCTCTATGCTAATTTCCTACATCATGATGATCATTTCCTTCATCAAGATGCAAATTTTCTTCATAATGATGCTCATTTCCTTTATCATGATGCGTATTTCCTGCATCATGATGCTCATTTCCTTCATCATAATTCATATTTCCATCGTCATGATGCATAAATCCTTCATCATGATACTTATTTCTTTCTCCATGATGCTAATTTCTATCTTCATGATGCTCATTTCCTATATCATGACCTATTATCCTTCATCATATAACATATTTTCCTTCATCATAATTCTCATTTCCTAAGTCACGATGCATATTCCCATCATCATGATGCTCATTTACTGTATCATGATGCTCATTTCCTTCATCATGATTCATATTATCCTTCATCATAATGCTCATTTCCTACATCACGATACATATTTATATCGTCATGATGCTCTTTTCCTTCATTTTGATGCTCATTTCCTTCGCAATGATGCATATTTCCTTCATCATGTAATCATTTACACCATCATGATGCTAATATACTTCATCATGATTCGTATTTCTTTCATCATGATGCTCATTTCCTTCATCATGATGCTCATTTTCTACATTATGATGCTCATTTCCTTCTTCATGATGCTCATTTCTTTCATCATAATGTATATTTCCTTCATCATGGTTATCATTTCCTAGGTCATTATGGTCATTTCCTTTAATCATGGGGCTTATTTTATTCATCGTGATACATCTTTTCTTAATCATGATGCTCATTTCCTACATCATGATAAATATTTCCTTCATCATGGTGATATTTCTTCATCGTGATGCTCATTTCTTTCATCAATATGCTCTTTTCCTTCATCATGATGCATGTTTTCTTCATGATGATCCTCATTTCCATCACCATGATGTTAATTTCCTTCATCATGATGCGTATTTACTTCATCATATTGCTTATTCACTACATCATGATGCTCATTTTGTTCATTACGTTGCATATTTCCTTCATCATGATGCTCATTTCTTACATCATGCTTCATATTTCCTTCATCTTTATGTTCATTTCCAACATCATGATGATCATTTCCTTCATCATGATGCAAATTTTCTTCATAATGATGCTCATTTCCTTTATCATGATGCGTATTTCCTTCATCATGATGCTCATTTCCTTCATCATAATTCATATTTCCATCATCTGATGCATCAATCCTTCATCATGATACTTATTTCTTTCGTCATGATGCTCATTTCTATCATCATGATGTATGTTTCCTTCATCATGATGCTCATTTCCTATATCATGACCTATTATCCATCATCATATGGCATATTTTCCTTAATCATAATTCTCATTTCCTACGTCACGATGCATATTCCCATCATCATGACGCTCATTTACTGTATCATGATGCTCATTTCCTTCATCATGACACTCATTTCCTTCATCATGATTCATATTATCCTTCATCATAATGCTCATTTCCTACATCACGATACATATTTCTATCATCATGATGCTCTTTTCCTTCATTTTGATGCTCATTTCCCTCGCCATGATGCATATTTCCTTCAACATGCAATCATTTACATCATCATGATGCTAATATACTTCATCATGATTCGTATTTCCTTCATCATGATGCTCATTTCCTTCATGATGCTCATTTCTTTCATTATAATGTATATTTCCTTCATCATGATTATCATTTCCTAGGTCATTATGGTCATTTCCTTTAATCATGGGTCTTATTTTATTCATCGTGATACATCTTTCCTTAATCATGATGCTCAGTTCTTACATCATGATACATATTTCCTTCATCATGGTGATATTTCCTTCATCGTGATGCTCATTTCTTTCATCAATATGCTCTTTTCCTTCATCATGATGCATGTTTTCTTCATGATGATCCTCATTTCCATCACCATGATGTTAATTTCCTTCATCATGATGCGTATTTACTTCATCATGTTGCTCATTCACTACATCATGTTGCTCATTTCATTCATTACGTTGCATATTTCCTTCATCATGATGCTCATTTCTTACATTATGCTTCATATTTCCTTCATCTCTATGCTCATTTCCAACATAATGATGATCATTTCCTTCATAATAATGCAAATTTTCTTCATAATGATGCTCATTTCCTTTATCATGATGCGTATTTCCTGCATCATGATGCTCATTTCCTTCATCATAATTCATATTTCCATCATCATGATGCATAAATCCTTCATCATGATACTTATTTCTTTCATCATGATGCTCATTTCTATCATCATGATGCGTGTTTCCTTCATCATGATGCTCATTTCCTATATCATGACCTATTATCCTTCAACATATAGCATATTTTCCTTCATCATAATTCTCATTTCCTACGTCATGACGCATATTCCCATCATCTTGACGCTCATTTCCTGTATCATGATGCTCATTTCCTTCATCATGATGCTTATTTTCCTTCATCATGATGCATATTATCCTTCATCATAATGCTCATTTCCTACATCACGATACATATTTCTATCATCATGATGCTCTTTTCCTTCATTTTGATGCTCATTTCCCTCGCCATGATGCATATTTCCTTCATCATGTAATCATTTACATCATCATGATGCTAATATACTTCATCATGATTCGTATTTCCTTCATCATGATGCTCATTTCCTACATTATGATGCTCATTTCCTTCTTCATGATGCTCATTTCTTTCATCATATTGTATATTTCCTTCATCATGATTATCATTTCCTAGGTCATTATGGTCATTTCCTTTAATCATGGGGCTTATTTTATTCATCGTGAAATATCTTTCCTTAATCATGATGCTCAGTTCCTAAATCATGATACATATTTCCTTCATCATGGTGATATTTCATTCATCATGATTATAATATCTTAGCCCAACTAGATTTTTTTTAGAAAGCCAAAAACCTATTTATTTATTTTTATGGCCCAAAAGGCCAGCCCTATAATATCTTAGCCCAACTAGATTTTTTTTAGAAAGCCCAAAACCTATTTATTTATTTTTATGGCCCAAAAGGCCAGCCCTATCTTAGCCCAACTATATTTTCTTTTAGAAAGCCCAAACTTATTGATTTATTTATTTATTTTGTGGCCTAAAGTTTCAGCCCACTTAAATGACCTGATATATAATTATTAAGGCTAAAGTTAAAAAAAAAAGAGAGAAGAAAGGGAGAAGAAAAACAAAAGAGGGGAAAGAAGAGAGTGAAGAGGAGAAGCTCTTGTTGATCAAATTCTCCCTTACAACCCTCATCCTAGGTAGTTTCTAAGTTGTTTTGAGGTAAGTGGTGTGTGAATTAAGCTTCCTTCTTCCATGGTTTTGTAATTTTGTGGGGTTTTTCTTTTTGGTATGTGGGTAATTCGCAGACTGTTCGAACTGATTTTGACATAGCTATTGCCCTCGAAAGTTTGCAAACTTAATTTCTGTACGTATCTGAACTCGTTAGCTTTCCGTAGCCACTTGAAACGCCTCAATCCGATTATTCTACAATTAGTTATGATTTTTCTCGTAAACTGCCGCTAGCTGGAAAATTTCAGAATTTTTATGTCGAATTCAAACTTATTTTCTATCGTTTCGTTTAGTTAATGTATTGAAACGGGTTATGTGGGATTGGGAACTGATGTTAAGGAGTTACATGCCATTTTTATTTAATATCGACTCATTCGAACTCGATTAGGATTTGTTTTTAGCAATGAAAGGTGATGTTACCGCTAATAGTTAGATATTTTTGATTTGTCTTTAATTGCTCATCTTCTTTTTAGGTAAAGAACCATCGACGAAGGGCAAGGGACCGACTTCAGATTCCGGAGAGAGTTAATCACTTCCTTGTGAGTTGATAATTCGAGAACGCCTTCTCTTGTGGGAAGTGTGGACCCTCGATAAATGTGCATTTATTTTAGTTTTAGTTAATTGATAAGAAAATTATTTGGTATTGTGTTATGTGGTAAAGAGCCTGATTTGCTCGATTGCTCTGGTTAGAGTCCTGTTAGCCATTTTATGAGTATTATTGATTTTAACTTATGTTGAAGAGCCTTGCCGGCTCGATATCTGATAGCAATTATTGTGAATTATTTGAGAATTGATTTCGGGTTATTCTTGTGTGCCAATTAAGACTCTAACTTGAGTCGTTATTCATCTTATGATGCACATGCATATGTATGCCTAGTACCAAGGTTAAGTAGCCCGAATTGGTCACGGTTCGGGTGAGTTGGAGCGACATTGATTAAGTAGCCCGAATTATCGCGGTTCGGGTGAGTTAGAGTGACAACCAAGTTGCCCGTGGCTTGGCAAACCTGGGTGAGTTAGATCTAATGGGGCACCTGTCCATTTGCCAAATACTGATACTCTGGAGGGTGATCGTTAGATGGATCAGTCTATTATAGGCTCAGTCAACGTCACCGGTGTGGGACATGTATGTCATATATGTTTATATGTTTGATCATTTCAAGTATTCACGTCGATATTGAATTGTGAACTTTAGCACTTGGCGTGTTGAGAAAGAATATTAATGTGCATTTCATTTAGAGTAACGGTGACGGGCTTGGACTGTCTCTTGACGGAGAGCTCAGTTCGAGGAGGATATTGACTACCCACGCGTCTTTTATGTGATAACATGTTGTTTGAACTAATTGTGTTATTCGTAAATGTGCACTAAGGTTTTTATTTTCATTAATATGTATACTGAGTGAGAAATAGTTATTGTGGGATGAAATGTTGGATTTTATGTTATGAACCGCAAGTGGGAATACATGCTTCGTATAAGGGTCGGGGTGACCGGCTTATCACCTCACTGAGCTAGTGGTTTTGCTCACCCCCATCATTCTTTCCTTTTCAGGCTGTTGATATTGTTTTGGTTGGAGGTTTGCCTATCGTTTGCTCGTCATTCAATCAGTATTTTGGGTACTTTCTCTTTATGTAAATTGACGGATTCATTGGCGAGATTGTATAGTTTATATTTGGTGACCCCCTTGTTCTTTTTGTACCTTCACGATGTTATATCGTTCATGTATATTTTCTTTAAACTAAGTTACATCGTTGTATTTTGTACCTTTGTAAATCCTTATTGATACTTTATTAGATTATGTCCTTGGGTTGTACCCGTTGTTCTCAGTTGTTCAGTTCTACAGGTACTTGATAGCAAGCCTTACATTTTCTATAAACTTTGTGGAGTGGAGTGCACCCATTCCGCGAAATTTATGGTTAACGTGGCGGTTGTCGCATTCTGTCTGGGGTCGGGGCGTGACAATGATGCTCATTTCCTTCATCATAATTCATATTTCCATCATCATGATGCATAAATCCTTCATCATGATACTTATTTCTTTCATCATGATGCTCATTTCTATCATCATGATGCATGTTTCCTTCATCATGATGCTCATTTCCTATATCATGACCTATTATCCCTCATCATATGGCATATTTTCCTTCATCATAATTCTCATTTCCTACGTTACGACGCATATTCCCATCATCATGACGCTCATTTCTTGTATCATGATGCTCATTTCCTTCATTATGATGCTTATTTTCCTTCATCATGATGCATATTATCCTTCATCATAATGCTCATTTCCTACATCATGATACATATTTCTATCATCATGTTGCTCTTTTCTATCATCATAATGCATATTTCCTTCATCATGTAATCATTTACATCATCATGATTCTAATATATTTCATCATGATTCGTATTTCCTTCATCATGATGCACATTTCCTTCTTCATGATGCTCATTTCCTACATTATGACGCTCATTTCCTTCTTCATGATGCTAATTTCTTTAATCATAATGTATATTTCGTTCATCATGATTATCATTTCCTAGGTCATTATGGTCATTTCCTTTAATCATGGGGCTCATTTTATTCATCGTGAAACATCTTTCCTTAATCATGATGGTCAGTTCCTACATCATGATACATATTTCCTTCATCATGTTGATATTCCTTTATCGTGATGCTCATTTGTTTCATCAATATGCTCTTTTCCTTTATCATGATGCATGTTTTCTTCATGATGATCCTCATTTCAATCACCATGATGTTAATTTTCTTCATCAAGATACGTATTTACTTCATCATGTTGCTCATTCACTACATCATGATGCTCATTTCATTCATTACTTTGCATATTTCCTTCATCATGATGCTCATTTCTTACATCATGCTTCATATTTCCTTCATCTC
The DNA here is from genome assembly GCA_023678885.1 of Pogostemon cablin. NCBI lineage: Eukaryota > Viridiplantae > Streptophyta > Magnoliopsida > Lamiales > Lamiaceae > Pogostemon > Pogostemon cablin. The sequence goes on along the minus strand of CM042975.1, from coordinate 15,622,872 downwards.
TATTATGTTCATTTCCAACATCATGATAATCATTTCCTTCATCATGATGCATATTTTGTTCATGATGATCCTTATTTCCATCACCATGATGTTAATTTTCTTCATCATGATGCGTATTTACTTCATCATGTTGCTCATTGACTACTTCATGATGCTCATTTCATTCATTACGTTGCATATTTCCTTCATCATGATGCTCATTTCTTACATTATGCTTCATATTTCCTTCATCTCTATGTTCAGTTCCAACATCATGATGATCATTTTCTTCATAATGATGCAAATTTTCTTCATAATGATGCTCATTTCCTTTATCATGATGCGTATTTCCTTCATAATGATGCTCAATTCCTTCATCATAAATTATATTTCAATCATCATGATACTTATTTCTTTCATCATGATGCTCATTTCTATCATCATGATGCATGTTTCCTTCATCATGATGCTCAATTCCTATATCATGACCTAATATCCTTCATCATTATGCATATTTTCCTTCATCATAATTCTCAATTCCTACGTCACGATGCATATTCCCATCATCATGATGCTTATTTCCTGTAACATGATGCTCATTTCCTGTATCATGATGCTCATTTCCTTCATCATGATGCATATTATCCTTCATCATAACGCTCATTACCTACATCACGATTCATATTTCAATCATCATAATGCTCTATTCCTTCATCTTGATGCTCATTTCCTTCGCCATGATGCATATTTCCTTCATCATATAATCATTTACGTCATCATGATGCTAATATACTTCTTCATGATGCGTATTTCCTTCATCATGATGCTCATTTCCTACATTATGATGCTCATTTCCTTCTTCACGATGCTCATTTCTTTGATCATAATGTATATTTCCTTCATCATGATTATCAATTCCAAAGTCATTATGATCATTTCCTTTAATCATGAGGCTTATTTCATACATCGTGATACATATTTCTTTAATCATGAGGAACATTTCCTACATCATGATACATATTTCCTTCATCATGGTGATATTTTCTTCATCGAGATGCTCATTTCTTACATCAATATGCTCTTTTCTTTCATCATGATGTATGTTTTCTTCATGATGATCCTCATTTCCATCACCATGATGTTAATTTCCTTCATCATGATGCGTATTTACTTCATCATGTTGCTCATTCACTGCATCATGATGCTCATTTCATTCATTACGATGCATATTTTCTTAAACATGATGCTCAGTTCTTACATCACGCTTAATATTTCCTTCATCTCTATGTTCATTTCCAACATCATGATGATCATTTCCTTCATCAGGTTGCAAATTTTTTTCATAATGATGCTCATTTCCTTTATCATGATGCGTATTTTCTTCATTATGATGGTCATTTTTGTCATCATAATTCTTATTTCTATCATCATGATGCATAAATCCTTCATTATGATACTTATTTCCTTCATCATGATGCTCATTTTATCATCATGATGCATGTTTCCATCATCATGATGCTCATTTCCTATATCATAACCTAATTTCCTTCATCATGATGCATATTTTTCTTCATCATAATGCTCATTTCCTACGTCACGATGCATATTCCCATCATCGTGATGCTCATTTCTTTCATCACGATGCCAATTTCCTTCATCATGATGCATATTTTCCTTCATCATAACGCTCATTTCCTACATCATGATGCATATTTCAATCTTCATGATGCTCTTTTCCTTCATCTTGATGCTCATTTTCTTTGCCATGATACATATTTCCTTCATCTTGTAATCATTTACATCATTATGATGCTAATATACTTCATCATGTTGCGTATTACCTTCATCATAATGCTCATTTCCTTCTTCATGATGCTCATTTCCTACATTATGATGCTCATTTCCTTCTTCATGATGCTTATTTTTTCATCATAATGTATATTTCCTTCATCATGATTATCATTTCCTAAGTCATTATGGTCATTTCCTTTAATCATGAGGCTTATTTCATTCATCGTGATACATATTTCCTTAATCATAATGCTCATTTCCCACATCATGATACATATTTCCTTCATCATGATGATATTTCCTTCGTCGTGATGCTCATTTATTTCATCAATATGCTCTTTTCCTTCATCATGATGCATATTTTGTTCATGATTATCCTTATTTCCATCACCATGATGTTAATTTTCTTCATCATGATGCTCATTTCCTTCATCATAATTCATATTTCCATCATCATGATGCATAAATCCCTTCATCATGATACTTATTTCCTTCGTCATGATTCTCATTTCTATCATCATGATGCATGTTTCCTTCATCATGATGCTCAATTCCTATATCATGACCTAATATCCTTCATCATTATGCATATTTTCCTTCATCATAATTCTCATTTCCTACGTCACGACTCATATTCCCATCATCATTATGCTCATTTCCTATATCATGATGCTCATTTCCTGTATCATGATGCTCATTTCCTTCATCATGATGTATATTATCCTTTATCACAACGTTCATTTCCTACATCACGATACATATTTCAATCATCATGATGCTCTTTTCATTCATATTGATGCTCAATTCATATTTCAATCATCATGATGCTCTTTTCATTCATATTGATGCTCAATTCTTTCGCCATGATGCATATTTCCTTCATCATGTAATCATTTACATCATCATGATGCTAATATACTTCATCATGTTGTGTATTTCCTTCATCATGATGCTCATTTCCTTCTTCATGATGCTCATTTCCGACATTATGATGCTCATTTCCTTCTTCATGATGCTCATTTCTTTCATCATAATGTATATTTCCTTCATCATGATTATCATTTCCTAGGTCATTATGGTCATTTCCTTTAATCATGTGGCTTATTTCATTCATCGTGATACAAATTTCCTTAATCATGATGCTCATTTCCCATATCATGATACATATTTCCTTCATCATGGTGATATTTCCTTCATCGTGATGCTCATTTCTTTCATCAATATGCTCTTTTCCTTCATCATGATGCATGTTTTCTTCATGATGATCCTCATTTCCATCACCATGATGTTAATTTCCTTCATCATGATGCGTATTTATTTCATCATGTTGCTCATTCACTACATCATGATGCTCATTTCATTCATTACGTTGCATATTTCCTTCATCATGATGCTCATTTCTTACATTATGCTTCATATTTCCTTCATCTCTATGTTCAGTTCAAACATCATGATGATCATTTCCTTCATCATGATGCAAATTTTCTTCATAATGATGCTCGTTTCCTTTATCATGATGTGTATTTCCTTCATAATGATGCTCATTTCCTTCATCATAATTTATATTTCCATCATCCTGATACTTATTTCTTTCATCATGATTCTCATTTCTATCATCATGATGCATGTTTCCTTCGTCATGATGCTCAATTCCTATATCATGACCTAATATCCTTCATCATTATGCATATTTTCCTTCATCATAATTCTCATTTCCTACGTCACGATGCATATTCCCATCATCATGATGCTCATTTCCTGTAACATGATGCTCATTTCCTTCTTCATGATGCATATTATCCTTCATCATAACGCTCATTACCTACATCACGATACATATTTCAATCATCATGATGCTCTATTCCTTCATCTTGATGCTCATTTCCTTCGCCATGATGCGTATTTCCTTCATCATGATGCTAATATACTTCATCATGATGCTAATATACTTCTTCATGATGCGTATTTCCTTCATCATGATGCTCATTTCCTACATTATGATGCTCATTTCCTTCTTCATGATGCTCAATTCTTTGATCATAATGTATATTTCCTTTATCATGATTATCAATTCCAAAGTCATTATGATAATTTCCTTTAATCAGGAGGCTTATTTCATTCATCGTGATACATATTTCTTTAATCATGAGGATCATTTCCTACATCATGATACATATTTCCTTCATCATGGTGATATTTCCTTCATCGAGATGCACATTTCTTACATCAATATGCTCTTTTCTTTCATCATGATGTAGGTTTTCTTCATGATGATCCTCATTTCCATCACCATGATGTTAATTTCCTTCATCATGATGCGTATTTACTTCATCATGTTGCTCATTCACTACATCATGATGCTCATTTCATTCATTACAATGCATATTTTCTTAAACATGATGCTCAGTTCTTACATCATGCTTCATATTTCCATCATCTCTATGTTCATTTCCAACATCATGATGATCATTTCCTTCATCACGTTGCAAATTTTCTTCATAATGATGCTCATTTCCTTTATCATGATGCGTATTTTCTTCATCATGATGCTCATTTTCGTCATCATAATTCTTATTTCCATCATCATGATGCATAAATCCTTCATTATGATACTTATTTCCTTCATCATGATGCTCATTTCTATCATCATGATGCATGTTTCCATCATCATGATGCTCATTTCCTATATCATAATCTAATTTCCTTCATTATGATGCATATTTTTCTTCATCATAATGCTCATTTCCTATGTCACGATGCATATTCCCATCATCATGATGCTTATTTCTTTCATCACGATGCTAATTTCCTTCATCATGATGCATATTTTCCTTCATCATAACGCTCATTTCCTACATCATGATGCATATTTCAATCTTCATGATGCTCTTTTCCTTCATCTTGATGCTCATTTTCTTTGCCATGATACATATTTCCTTCATCTTGTAATCATTTACATCATTATGATGCTAATATACTTCATCATGTTGCGTATTACCTTCATCATAATGCTCATTTCCTTCTTCATGATGCTCATTTCCTACATTATGATGCTCATTTCCTTCTTCATGATGCTCATTTATTTCATCATAATGTATATTTCCTTCATCATGATTATCATTTCCTAAGTCATTATGGTTATTTCCTTTAATCATGAGGCTTATTTCATTCATCGTGATACATATTTCCTTAATCATGATGCTCCTTTCCCATATCATGGTACATATTTCCTTCATCATGATGATATTTCCTTCATCGTGATGCTCATTTCTTTCATCAATATGCTCTTTTCCTTCATCATGATGCATATTTTCTTCATGATGATCCTTATTTCCATCACCATGATGTTAATTTTCTTCATCATGATGCGTATTTACTTCATCATGTTGCTCATTGACTACATTATGATGCTCATTTCATTCATTACGTTGCATATTTCCTTCATCATGATGCTCATTTCTTACATCATGCTTCATATTTCCTTCATCTCTATGTTCATTTCTAACATCATGATGATCATTTCCTTCATCATGATGCAAATTTTCTTCATAATGATGCTCATTTCCTTTATCATGATGCGTATTTCCTTCATCATGATGCTCATTTCCTTCATCATAATTCATATTTCCATCATCATGATGCATAAATCCCTTCATCATGATACTTATTTCTTTCGTCATGATTCTGATTTCTATCATCCTTTCCTATATCATGATGCTCATTTCCTGTATCATAATGCTCATTTCCTTCATCATGATGCATATTATCCTTTATCATAACGCTCATTTCCTACATCACGATACATATTTCAATCATCATGATGCTCTTTTCATTCATCTTTATGCTCAGTTCTTTCGCCATGATGCACATTTCCTTCATCATGTAATCATTTATATCATCATGATGCTAATATACTACATCATGTTGCGTATTTCCTTCATCATGATGCTCATTTCCTTCTTCATGATGCTCATTTCCGACATTATGATGCTCATTTCTTTCTTCATGATGCTCATTTCTTTCATCATAATGTATATTTCCTTCATCATGATTATCATTTCCTAGGTTATTATGGTCATTTCCTTTAATCATGGGGCTTATTTCATTCATCGTGATACATATTTCCTTAATCATGATGCTCATTTCCCATATCATGATATATATTTCCTTCATGATGGTGATATTTCCTTCATCGTGATGCTCATTTCTTTCATCAATATGCTCTTTTCCTTCATCATGATGCATGTTTTCTTCATGATGATCCTCATTTCCATCACCATGATGTTAATTTCCTTCATCATGATGCGTATTTATTTCATCATGTTGCTCATTCACTACATCATGAGGCTCATTTTATTCATTAAGTTGCATATTTCCTTCATCATGATGCTCATATCTTACATTATGCTTCATATTTTCTTCATCTCTATGTTCAGTTCCAACATCATGATGATCATTTCCTTCATCATGATGCAAATTTTCTTCATAATGATGCTCATTTCCTTTATCATGATGCGTATTTCCTTCATAATGATGCTCATTTCCTTCATCATAATTTATATTTCCATCATCATGATACTTATTTCTTTCATCATGATGCTCATTTCTATCATCATGATGCATGTTTCCTTCATCATGATGCTCAATTCCTATATCATGACCAAATATCCTTCATCATTATGCATATTTTCCTTCATCATAGTTCTCATTTCCTACGTAACGATGCATATTCCCATCATCATGATGCTCATTTCCTGTAAGATGATGCTCATTTCCTGTATCATGATGCTCATTTCCTTCATCATGATGCATATTATCCTTCATCATAACGCTCATTACCTACATCACGATACATATTTCAATCATCATTATGCTCTATTCCTTCATCTTGATGCTCATTTCCTTCGCAATGATGCGTATTTCCTTCATCATATAATCATTTACGTCATCATGATGCTAATATACTTCTTCATGATGCGTATTTCCTTCATCATGATGCTCATTTCCTACATTATGATGCTCATTTCCTTCTTCATGATGTTTATTTCTTTGATCATAATGTATATTTCCTTCATCATGATTATCAATTCAAAAGTCATTATGATCATTTCCTTTAATCATGAGGCTTATTTCATTCATCGTGATACATATTTCTTTAATCATGAGGATCATTTCCTACATCATGATACATATTTCCTTCATCATGGTGATATTTCCTTCATCGAGATGCTCATTTCTTACATCAATATGCTCTTTTCTTTCATCATGATGTATGTTTTCTTCATGATGATCCTCATTTCCATCACCATGATGTTAATTTCCTTCATCATGATGCGTATTTACTTCATCATGTTGCTCATTCACTACATCATGATGCTCATTTCATTCATTACGATGCATATTTTCTTAAACATGATGCTCAGTTCTTACATCATGCTTCATATTTCCTTCATCTCTATTGTCACGCCCCGACCCAGACAGAACGTGACAACCGCCACATTAACCATAAATTTTGCGGGATGGGTGCACTCCACTCCACAAAGTTTATAGAAAACGTAAGTAAAAAACATCGCGAAAGTAAAAAAAAACATCAAGGGGTACCAGATATGTACTATACAATCTCGCCAATGGATCCGCCAATTTATACACAAAAAGAAGAGTACCCAAGCACTGATCGGATGACGAGCAAAAGATAGGCGAACCTCCAACCAAAAGATATCAACCGCCTGAAAAGGAAAGGAATGGTGGGGGGTGAGCAAAACCACTAGCTCAGTGAGGTGATAAGCCGATCACACCAACCCTTATACGAAGTATGTACTCACGTTCAAGACTTATAACTTAAAATCCAACATTTGCGTTCCACATCAAGTATTTCTTACACAATATACAAATTAATGAAAATAAAACCTCTATACGCATTTAAAAAATAACACATTTAGTTCAAACAACATGTTAACACATAAAAGACGCGTGGTTAGCCAATATCCTCCTCGAACTGAGCTCTCCGTCGAGAGTCAGTCCGAGCCCGTCACCGTTACTCTAGACAAAAATGAAAGTTAATGCTCTTTCTCAACATATACCAAGTACCACAATTTAATATCAATGAGATCCTTGAAATGATAAAACATGTAAACATATATAACATGCGTGTCCCACACCGGTGACGTTGACTGAGCCTATAATAGGCTTATCCATCTAACGATCACCTTCCAGAGTATCAATATTTGGCAAATGGACAGGTGCCTCGTTAGATCTAACTCACCCAGGTTTTCCAAGCCACGGGCGATTAGTTTGTCACTCTAACTCACCCGAACCGCGACTATTCGGACTACTTAATCAATGTCGCTCCAACTCACCCGAACCGTGACCAATTCGGGCTACTTAACCTTGGTACCAGGTATGCATATAAATCATCAAATGCATAACAACTCAAGTCACAAGATTATCAATAGATTAATCCTCAAATACTTCACAACAAATGATATCATATATCGAGCCAGCAAGGCTCTATAATTTAAAACAAACAATACCCGTAATACATGGCTGACAGGACTCTATATGAAATAATATAAGATAATCAATGGACCATATCATGCCAATCAGGCTCAACCTAGAGCAATTGAGCCAATCAGCCTCTTTACCACATAACACATCACCAAGTAATTTTCTTATCAAGTAAGTAAAGAAAATGAATGCAAACTTGTCAAGGGTCCACACTTCCCACAAGAGAAGGCATTCCCGAATTATCAACTCACAAGGAAATGATTAACTCTCTCCGAAATCTGAAGTTATTCCCTTGCCCTTCGACGATTGATCTTTACCTAAAAAGTAGATAAGCAAATGAATACAAATCAATATACATAGGAGTTGATATTAAATAAAGGGCAGCTCGTAACTCCTCAACACCAACTCCGAGTCTCACATAACCCGGTTCATATCATTTCTCAAACGAAACGATAGGAAATAAATTTGAATTTGACATAACTAATTCTGAAATTTTCCAGCCTGCGGCAGTTCACGAAAAAAATCATAACTAATTGTATATAACTCGGATTGAGGCGTTTCAAGTGGCTACGGAAAGCTAACAAACTCAGCTACATACAGAAATTGAGTTTGCATTTCTGAGGGCAATAGATATGCCAAAATCTGTTCGGACAGTGGCTTCGAATCACCTAGAGGCAGTTTACGAAAAAATTCATAACTAATTGTAGAAAAATCGGATTGAGTTGTTTCAAGTGGCTACGGAAAGCTAACGAATCCAGCTACGTATAGAAATTAAGTTTGAAACTTTCTAAGATCAATAGCTATGTCGAAAGTAGGTCGAACAGAAGCATACGAATTTCCCTTTACTAGGAAGAAACCCAACAAAATCACAAAATCATGAAGAAAGGAAGCTTAATTGACATATTACTTACCTTAACACACTTATACACCAACTAAAATGAGAGTTGTATGGGAGAATTTGATCACAAGGGTTTCTCCTCTTCCTTTCTCTTCTTTCCCCCTCTTGGATGTTCTAGAAGCCCTTTCTTGTTTCTTATCTTCCTTTCTCCTTTTTATTCTATTTTTGACATATATTGTTGGGCTATTGATGGGCTGGACTTATTAATAGATAAACCCATTTAAGTGAGTTAGACTTTGGGCCAAAAATAAATATATAGATTTTGGGCTCTAAAAGCAAATTCTAGTTGGGCTAATAATAATTAAATAGATTTTGGGCTCTAAAAACAAATTCTAGTTTGAGGCTGATATATTATAAGGTTTGGGCCAAAGATAAATAAATTATTTTGGGCTTTTAAAAGTTGAGGCAAGACATTATAAGGTATGCCCTCCTCTAAAAAGTTTCGTCCTCGAAACGTAAACGTACCTAGAGATGAAAAGAGATGTGGATGTTGTTGACGCATAATAGACTCTGGCTCCCATGTTTCTACTTCAATTCGATCAATTCTCCATAGAACCCTCACCATAGGAATGGATTTATTACGAAGCATTTTCTCTCGGCGATCCACAATTTGAACAGGTTGGACTTCGTACGATAGATTTTCCTTTTAATGCAACTGGGGGACATTTGAGCACATGTGAAGGATCTGGTTCATATTTTCTAAGCATAGAGACCTGGAAGACATCGTGAATCTTTGACAATTCTGATGGTAGCTCAAGTCGATACGCGACACGACCAATCCTTTGCAAGATCGTAAACGGGCCAATATACCTCGGACTTAACTTTCCTCGATGGTGGAATCGCAGCACGCCCTTCCACGGAGAAACTTTCAGAAACACTTTGTCTCCTACATTAAACTCCAACTCGCGCCTCCTATTATCTGCATAGCTTTTCTGTCGATCTTGTGCTGCTTTAAGTCTGTCTCGAATAAGTTGTACTTTTTCCTTTGCATCTTCGATAAGCTCTACTTGTTCGATTTGTCTCTCACCAACCTCATCCCAAAAGAGTGGTGTCCGACACTTTCGGCCATAAAGAGCTTCGTACGGGGGCATTCCAATGCTTGAATGATAACTATTGTTATAAGCGAACTCCACCAAAGTCACGTACCTATCCCAGCTACCTCCCAAATTCAACACCACTGCACGTAGCATGTCTTCTAGCGTCTGTATAGTTCTCTCTGACTGTCCATCAGTCTGTGGATGAAACAAAGTACTGAATAGAAGTTTCGTACCCAACGCCCTTTGCAGACTAGGCCAAAAACGTAAAGTGAATCGTGGATCTCGATCAGATATGATTGACACTGGTACTCCATGCAATCTCACGATTTCATCCACATATAACTTGGCAAGTTTCTCTAAAGAGTCATTGGTGTGTACCAGAAGGAAATGTGCCGATTTCGTCAAATGATCAACAATGACCCAGATTGAGTCATGACCCTTTTGCGTTCGAGGCAAACCGGAAACAAAGTCCATCGTGATGTTCTCCCATTTCCACTCAGGAATAGGTAGTGGTTGAAGCATACCGGCTGGTCTTTGGTGTTCTGCTTTTATCTGTTGGCATGATAAATATTTTGATACTAATTCAGCAACGTCCGTTTCATACCTGGCCACTTATAATGCTCCCGAAGCATTCTGTACATTTTGGTACTACCAGGATGCATCGCATAAGCTGAAGAATGGGCTTCCTCAAGAATAGCTATTCGAATATCAAGTTCTGATGGAACACAAACACGATTTTTAAAAGTAAGGAGTCCGTCATCCTGAATCTGAAATTCTGTTTATTTTCCTTGCTTTAGCTTCGCCATCTTCTGTTCTAAATGTACATCATGTGATTGTCTTTCTCGAATTTGCTCGAACAAAGTAGGTCGAACCTCAATTTTGGCGATTAGAGCGGAATCATTAGACTCTTCACAATCGAGCGAAATGCGCAAAGATTTAAACTACTCCAACATAGGAAGATATGAAGATCGAATCGAAGCAAGTGAGGTAGAAGACTTTCTACTCAGAGCATCTGCAACAACGTTTGCCTTGCCAGGATGATAATCACTGACTAAGTCATAGTCACTAATCAACTCCATCCATCGCCTTTGCCGGAGGTTGAGTTCCTTTTGCGTGGTGATATAATTTAAGCTTTTGTGATCAGTGAAAATTCTACAAGTTGCACCATAAAGATAGTGCCTCCATATTTTCAACGCAAAGATGATTGCAGCCAACTCCAAATCGTGTGTGGGATAATTTTCTTCATTCTTCTTCAATTGCCTTGAAGCGTAGGCAATAACCTTTCCTTCTTGCATTAGAACACATCCTAACCCTTGTCGCGAGGCGTCGCTATAAATGGTAAATTCTTCAATTGCCGGGTCTGGCAAAGCAAGAATAGGGGCTGAAACGAGTCGTCTTTTAAATTCTTGAAATGCCTCCTCACACTCTTCACTCCATTCAAATTTTACCCCTTTCCGAGTCAATTTAGTCAAAGATGAAGCCATCAACGAAAAGTCTTTGACAAATCGTCGATAATATCTAGCTAATCCCAGAAAGCTACGAATCTCTGTCATGTTCTTTGGACGCTCCCAATTCAGTATAGCTTGAATCTTCACTGGATCGACGTAGATTCCTTCTTTAGAAATGCGATGACCCAAAAAGCTTACCTCACGAAGCCAAAATTCACACTTCGAAAATTTAGCATAAAGTTGATTTTCTCTAAGAACATTCAAAACAATTCTTAGATGACGAGAGTGCTCATCGTCTGATTTAGAATAAATAAGGATGTCATCAATGAAGACGATGACAAACTTATCTAAGTACGGCCGAAAGACCCGATTCATAAGATCCATAAAAGCTGCAGGAGCATTTTTTAGTCCAAAAGGCATAACATAGAATTCAAAATGACCGTATCTGGCTCGGAAAGCAGACTTAGGGATATCAGATTCACTAATCCTGAGTTGGTGATAACCAGATCGCAAATCAATTTTTTAGAACACAGTTGCTCCTTGCAATTGATCAAATAGATAATCGATTCTCGAAAGAGGATATTTGTTCTTGATTGTCACTTTATCCAATTTACGGTAGTCGACGCATAGGCAAAGTGATTCATCTTTCTTCTTGACAAAAAGAACTGGAGCACCCCACGGAGATGTGCTAGGTCTTATGAACCCCTTCTCCAATAATTCTCCAAGTTGTGTCTTGAGTTCCTTGAGCTCAGCTGGCGACATTCGATATGGAGTAATCGATATAGGTGTGATTCCAGGAAGTACGTCAATGGAAAAATCAATCTCTCGATTCGGAGGCTTTCCTGGTAAGTCTTCGGGAAAGACATCAGAAAATTCGTTCACGATCGGGATGTCTTCTAGTTTAGTCTCAGGAAGAGAAGTGTCGATGACAAGTGCCAAAAATGCCTCACAACCCTTGCGCATTAATTTATGCGCAGACAACATTGAAATAAAAGAGAGTGGTCTCTTTTGAAGTTCACCTTTAAAAGCAAGTTCTGGGAATCCTGGTCTATGGAAAATAATAAGCTTCTCGTGGCATTCGAGCATCGCATGATGAGAAGAAAGCCAATCCATACCAAGAATAACATCGAGAACGATCAAAGGCAATGGTATCAATTCAGCTTCTAGAATGACATCCTTAATCTTCAATGGGCAACCAAGGAACACCGAATCACGAATTAGACGCTCTCCAAGAGGGGTATGAACTATGATTTCAGGTGACAAATGAGAGATAGGATAATTTAAGATCGCAGCAAGGTCATCCCGTATATAAGACCTATCAGAACCTGGATCAAATAAAGCATAGACCTGGTGGTCTCCAACAGACACATGGCCTAAAGAAGTAAGATTACATAAGATTATGAGTTAAAAGTTCGGAACAATAAAATTTCTTACGAATGTCTTATTCGTAATCAAGTGCATAACGAGGCAGGGGTTAGATCAAGCATGTAAAAATACTCGAATTATAAATTACCTGTCACAACCTTCGGATCTAATCGAGCCTCTTTCTGGGAAATATAAAATACTCTAGTTTGATTCTTTCCTTGCATAGGTGATCGAGTGCTAGGGCCGCTTATGGTATCAGGTACTCTGGCAGCTGCTGATCGAGTATCTCTGGGTGTAGAATATACTGGTCTACCACGAGGCTAACTAGAACTCTGACCGCTCGCTCCCGTAAGCTGGGGATAAGAACCTCGCATATGCCCTGGTTGTGGACACTGATAACATACCTGAGGAGCCTTGCAGGGGCCGTCGTGATAATTTAAGCAATTCTGGCACTTACGATTTGCACCAACCAATCCCGAGGCATTGCTCCCACCTCTATTAAACTGCTCTCGAGGCTGAGGAAAACTAGTGGATACCGAATTAGGTGCGCTACGCGAAGATCCCACACCCTATACATCTTCAATGCATTTCCTAGAATTGCGCTCCCTTTCCTTTTCTTTTGAGTTCGCTCTGCAAGCTTATGTTTCGCTTGAACTAAACCTTCTACCCTTAGAGCTTCTTCTACGAGCTCGTCAAGACTCTCGTACTTGTCTCCAGACTTGATGCGATCTCGAATATTTAGATTAAGACCATCTTCAAATCTCTTGCATAAGTCTCTCGTCGTATATGACTCAGGAGCAAATTCTCGCAATTCAAGAAACTTACTTTCGTAATCCACGACCAACATAGTGCCTTGAAAGAGGTTGAAGAACTCTTTCCTCTTCTGATCCTTGATGTACTGAGAGAAGTATCGATCTTTGAATCGTTCCACAAAGATAGGCCACGTAATAGTAATAGAAGTTGTCTCCTTTAGATTCTGCCACCATCGTCGTGTGTCTGGGCCTAATTGCTTGGTCGCAATGACCACACGATAACATTCTTCAATCATCAGGGTATCAAAGGTCTCTATAATCTCCTTTAACCATGCGCCCGCTTTAGAAGCATCTCTTGCACTGTCAAATTTTGAAGTTCCCATGCTCTCAACTGCTTTCACCAAATCAGGTATAAAAAGTGCACCTCGAGAAGTAGAACCTCCTAAAGCCATTCCTGGGGTAGAAACTAGGACATTGGATGTGGGTTGAATCGGTTCATTAGCGCGAATAACGTCCTCAGTGACAGTCGTAGTTGTAGGAGCCATCGTAGTTGGTGGAACACCATGTATTCGAATGTGATCATAATACAACTTGTACTGCTCTGGTGTCATCATGTGCTCAACACACAACTGAGCTCGTGGTTGCTCTACTTGGGTAACTGGCACCCTATGATCAGAATTGATAGGGTCCGTAGAAATCGGATGAACGACATGATCAGAAGAAACATGTCCTCGAGGACTCGAAGGATCACGAGGAGTGTGTCCTCGACCTCGACGACGAACTGGAGGTGCCATAATGACTGAAAGGAAGAAAGAAAAGAAGATACAAGGTCAACATCAAGGCAATACGATACCTTAGGATGACATAAAAACAAAGTTGGACCCATTGGCTCGACTCAAAAAGAATGAGAATCATAAAACCAGGCTCTGATACCAAGAAAGTTGTCACGCCCCGACCCCAGACAGAACGTGACAACCGCCACATTAACCATAAATTTTGCGGGATGGGTGCACTCCACTCCACAAAGTTTATAGAAAATGTAAGGCATGCTATCAAATACCTGTAGGACAGAACAACTGATGATAACGAGTACTACCCGAGGACATCATTTTCATAACATATCACCAAAGATTTACAAAAGAACAAAATACAATGATGTAACTCGGTCTGAAGAAAATATACACAAGCGATATAACATCGCGAAAGTAAAAAAAAACATCAAGGGGTACCAGATATGAACTATACAATCTCGCCAATAGATCCGCCAATTTATACACAAAAAGAAGAGTACCCAAGTACTGATCGGATGACGAGCAAAAGATAGGCAAACCTCCAACCAAAAGATATCAGCCGCCTGAAAAGGAAAGGAATGGTGGGGGGTGAGCAAAACCACTAGCTCAGTGAGGTGATAAGCCGATCACGCCAACCCTTATACGAAATATGTACTCACGTTCAAGACTTATAACTTAAAATCCAACGTTTGCGTTCCACATCAAGTATTTCTTACACAATATACAAATTAATGAAAATAAAACCTCTATACGCATTTAAAAAATAACACATTTAGTTCAAACAATATGTTAACACATAAAAACGCGTGGGCAGCCAATATCCTCCTCGAACTGAGCTCTCCGTCGAGAGTCAGTCCGAGCCCGTCACCGTTACTCTAGACAAAAATGAAGGTTAATGCTCTTTCTCAACATATACCAAGTACCACAATTTAATATCAATGAGATCCTTGAAATGATAAAACATGTAAACATATATAACATGCGGGTCCCACACCGGTGACGTTGACTGAGCCTATAATAGGCTGATCCATCTAATGATCACCTTTCAGAGTATCAATATTTGGCAAATGGACAGGTGCCTCGTTAGATCTAACTCACCCAGGTTTTCCAAGCCACGGGCGATTAGTTTGTCACTCTAACTCACCCGAACCGCGACTATTCGGGCTACTTAATCAATGTCGCTCCAACTCACCCGAACCGTGACCAATTCGGGCTACTTAACCTTGGTACCAGGTATGCATATAAATCATCAAATGCATAACAACTCAAGTCACAAGACTATCAATAGATTAATCCTCAAATACTTCACAACAAATGATAATATATCGAGCCAGCAAGGCTCTATAAATTAAAACAAACAATACCCGTAATACATGGCTGACAGGACTCTATATGAAATAATATAAGATAATCAATGGACCATATCATGCCAATCAGGCTCAACCTAGAGCAATTGAGCCAATCAGCCTCTTTACCACATAACACATCACCAAGTAATTTTCGTATCAAGTAAGTAAAGAAAATGAATGCAAACTTGTCAAGGGTCCACACTTCCCACAAGAGAAGGCATTCCCGAATTATCAACTCACAAAGAAATGATTAACTCTCTCCGAAATCTGAAGTTATTCCTTTGCCCTTCAACGATTGATCTTTACCTAAAAAGTAGATAAGCAAATGAATACAAATCAATATACATAGGAGTTGATATTAAATAAAGGGCAGCTCGTAACTCCTCAATACCAACTCCGAGTCTCACATAACCCGGTTCATATCATTTCTCAAACGAAACGATAGGAAATAAATTTGAATTTGACATAACAAATTCTGAAATTTTCCAGCCTGCGGCAGTTCACGAGAAAAATCATAACTAATTGTATATAACTAGGATTGAGATGTTTCAAGTGGCTACGGAAAGCTAACAAACTAAGCTACATACAGAAATTGAGTTTAAAATTTCTGAGGGCAATAGATATGCCAAAATCAGTTCGGACAGTGGCTGCGAATCACCTAGAGGCAGTTTACGAAAAAATTCATAACTAATTGTAAAAAAATCGGATTGAGGTGTTTCAAGTGGCTACGGAAAGCTAACGAATCCAGCTACGTATAGAAATTAAGTTTTCAACTTTCTAAGATCAATAGCTATGTCGAAAGTAGGTCGAACAGAAGCATACGAATTTCCCTTTACTAGGAAGAAACCCAACAAAATCACAAAATCATGGAGAAAGGAAGTTTAATTGAAATATTACTTACCTTAACACACTTATACACCAACTAAAATGAGAGTTGTATGGGAGGATTTGATCACAAGGGTTTCTCCTCTTCTTTTCTCTTCTTTCCCCCTCTTGGATGTTCTAGAAGCCCTTTCTTATTTCTTATCTTCCTTTCTCCTTTTTATTCTATTTTTTGACATATATTGTTGGGGCTATTGATGGGCTGGGCTTATTAATAGATTAAGCCATTTAAGTGAGTTAGACTTTGGGCCCAAAATAAATATATAGATTTTGGGCTCTAAAAGCAAATTCTAGTTGGGCTAATAAAAATTAAATAGATTTTGGGCTCTAAAAATAAATTCTAGTTTGGGGCTGATATATTATAAGGTTTGGGCCAAAGATAAATAAATTATTTTGGGCTTTTAAAAGTTGAGGCAAGACATTATATCTATGTTCATTTCCAACATCATGATGATCATTTCCTTCATCACGTTGCAAATTTTCTTCATAATGATGTTCATTTCCTTTATCATGATGCGTATTTTCTTCATCATGATGCTCATTTTCGACATCATAATTCTTATTTCCATCATCATGATGCATAAATCCTTCATTATGATACTTATTTTCTTCATCATGATGCTCATTTCTATCATCATGATGCATGTTTCCATCATCATGATGCTCATTTCCTATATCATAACCTAATTTCCTTCATCGTGATGCATATTTTTCTTCATCATAATGATCATTTCCTACGTCACGATGCATATTCACATCATCATGATGCTCATTTCTTTCATCACGATGCTAATTTCCTTCATCATGATGCATATTTTTCTTCATCATAACGCTCATTTCCTACATCATGATGCATATTTCAATCTTCATGATGCTCTTTTCCTTCATCTTGATGCTCATTTTCTTTGCCATGATACATATTTCCTTCATCTTATAATCATTTACATCATTATGATGCTAATATACTTCATCATGTTGCGTATTACCTTCATCATAATGCTCATTTCCTTCTTCATGATGCTCATTTTCTACATTATAATGCTCATTTCCTTCTTCATGATGCTCATTTCTTTCATCATAATGTATATTTCCTTCATCATGATTATCATTTCCTAAGTCATTATGGTTATTTTCTTTAATCATGAGGCTTATTTCATACATCGTGATACATATTTTCTTAATCATGATGCTCATTTCCCACATCATGATACATATTACCTTCATCATGATAATATTTACTTCATCATGATGCTCATTTCTTTCATCAATATGCTATTTTCCTTCATCATGATGCATATTTTCTTCATGATGATCCTTATTTCCATCACCATGATGTTAATTTTCTTAATCATGATGCGTATTTACTTCATCATGTTGCTCATTGACTACATCATGATGCTCATTTCATTCATTACGTTGCATATTTCCTTCATCATGATGCTTATTTCTTACATCATGCTTCATATTTCCTTCATCTCTATGTTCATTTCTAACATCATGATGATCATTTCCTTCATCATGATGCAAATTTTCTTCATAATGATGCTCATTTCCTTTATCATGATGCGTATTTCCTTCATCATGATGCTCATTTCCTTCATCATAATTCATATTTCCATCATCATGATGCATAAATTCCCTCATCATGATACTTATTTCTTTCGTCATGATTCTCATTTCTATCATCACGATGCATGTTTTCTTCATCATGATGCTCAATTCCTATATCATGACCTAGTATCCTTCATCATTATGCATATTTTCCTTCATCATAATTCTCATTTCCTACGTCACGACGCATATTCCCATCATCATTATGCTCATTTTCTATATCATGATGTTCATTTCCTGTATCATGATGCTCATTTCCTTCATCATGATGCATATTATCCTTTATCATAACGCTCATTTCCTACATCACGATACATATTTCAATCATCATGATGCTCTTTTCATTCATCTTGATGCTCAATTCTTTCGCCATGATGCATATTTCCTTCATCATGTAATCATTTACATCATCATGATGCTAATATACTTTATCATGTTGCGTATTTCCTTCATCATGATGCTCATTTCCTTCTTCATGATGCTCATTTCTTTCATCATAATGTATATTTCCTTCATCATGATTATCATTTCCTAGGTCATTATGGTCATTTCCTTTAATCATGTGGCTTATTTCATTCATCGTGATACATATTTCCTTAATCATGATGCTCATTTCCCATATCATGAAACATATTTCCTTCATCATGGTGATATTTCCTTCATCGCGATGCTCATTTCTTTCATCAATATGCTCTTTTCCTTCATCATGATGCATGTTTTCTTCATGATGATCCTCATTTCCATCACCATGATGTTAATTTTCTTCATCATGATGCGTATTTATTTCATCATGTTGCTCATTCACTACATCATGATGCTCATTTCATTCATTACATTGCATATTTCCTTCATCATGATGCTCATTTCTTACATTATGCTTCATATTTCCTTCATCTCTATGTTCAGTTCCAACATCATGATGATCATTTCCTTCATCATGATGCAAATTTTCTTCATAATGATGCTCATTTCCTTTATCATGATGCGTATTTCCTTCATAATGATGCTCATTTCCTTCATCATAATTTATATTTCCATCATCATGATACTTATTTCTTTCATCATGATGCTCATTTCTATCATCATGATGCATGTTTCCTTCATCATGATGCTCAATTCCTATATCATGACCTAATATCCTTCATCATTATGCATATTTTCCTTCATCATAATTCTTATTTCCTACGTCACGATGCATATTCCCATCATCATGATGCTCATTTCCTGTAACATGATGCTCATTTACTGTATCATGATGCTCATTTCCTTCATCATGATGCATATTATCCTTCATCATAACGCTCATTACCTACATCACGATACATATTCAATCATCATGATGCTCTATTCCTTCATCTTGATGCTCATTTCCTTCGCCATGATACATATTTCCTTCATCATATAATCATTTACGTCATCATGATGCTAATATATTTCTTCATGATGCGTATTTCCTTCATCATGATGCTCATTTCCTACGTTATGATGCTCATTTCCTTCTTCATGATGCTCATTTCTTTGATCATAATGTATATTTCCTTCATCATGATTATCAATTCCAAAGTCATTATGATCATTTTCTTTAATCATGAGGCTTATTTCATTCCTCGTGATACATATTTCTTTAATCATGAGGATCATTTCCTACATCATGATACATATTTCCTTCATCATGGTGATATTTCCTTCATCGAGATGCTCATTTCTTACATCAATATGTTCTTTTCTTTCATCATGATGTATGTTTTCTTCATGATGATCCTCATTTCCATCACCATGATGTTAATTTCCTTCATCATGATGTGTATTTACTTCAACATGTTGCTCATTCACTACATCATGATGCTCATTTCATTCATTACGATGCATATTTTCTTAAACATGATGCTCAGTTCTTACATCATGCTTCATATTTCCTTCATCTCTATGTTCATTTCCAACATCATGATGATCATTTCCTTCATCACGTTGCAAATTTTCTTCATAATGATGCTCATTTCCTTTATCATGATGCGTATTTTCTTCATCATGATGCTCATTTTCGTCATCGTAATTCTTATTTCCATCATCATGATGCATAAATCCTTCATTATGATACTTATTTCTTTCATCATGATGCTCATTTCTATCATCATGATGCATGTTTCCATCATCATGATGCTCATTTCCTATATCATAACCTAATTTCCTTCATCATGATGCATATTTTTCTTCATCATAATGCTCATTTCCTACATCACGATGCATATTCCCATCATCATGATGCTCATTTCTTTCATCACGATGCTAATTTCCTTCATCATGATGCTAATTTCCTTCATCATGATGCATATTTTCCTTCATCATAACACTCATTTCCTACATCATGATGCATATTTCAATCTTCATGATGCTTTTTTCCTTCATCTTGATGCTCATTTTCTTTGCCATGATACATATTTCCTTCATCTTGTAATCATTTACATCATTATGATGCTAATATACTTCATCATGTTGCGTATTACCTTCATCATAATGCTCATTTCCTTCTTCATGATGATCATTTCCTACATTATGATGCTCATTTCCTTCTTCATGATGCTCATTTCTTTCATCATAATGTATATTTCCTTCATCATGATTATCATTTCCTAAGTCATTATGGTCATTTCCTTTAATCATGAGGCTTATTTCATTCATCGTGATACATATTTCCTTAATCATGATGCTCATTTCGCACATCATGATACATATTTACTTCATCATGATGATATTTCCTTCATCGTGATGCTCATTTCTTTCATCAATATGCTATTTTCCTTCATCATGATGCATATTTTCTTCATGATGATCCTTATTTCCATCACCATGATGTTAATTTTCTTTATCATGATGCGTATTTACTTCATCATGTTGGTCATTGACTACATCATGATGCTCATTTCATTCATTACGTTGCATATTTCCTTCATCATTATGCGCATTTCTTACAGCATGCTTCATATTTCCTTCATCTCTATGTTCATTTCTAACATCATGATGATCATTTCCTTCATCATGATGAAAATTTTCTTCATAATGATGCTCATTTCCTTTATCATGATGCGTATTTCCTTCATCATGATTCTCATTTCCTTCATCATAATTCTTATTTCCATCATCATGGTGCATAAATCCTTCACCAAGATACTTATTTCCTTCATCATGATGCTTATTTCTATCATCATGATGCATGTTTCCTTCATCATGATGCATGTTTCCTTCTTCATGATGCTCTTTTCCTTCATCTTGATGCTCATTTTCTTTGCCATGATGCACATTTCCTTTATCATGTAATCATTTTTTATCATCATGATGCTAATATACTTCATCATGTTGCGTATTTACTTCATCATGATGCTCATTTCCTTCTTCATGATGCTCATTTCTTTCATCATAATGTATATTTTCTTCATCATGATTATCATTTCCTAGGTCATTATGGTCATTTCCTTTAATCATGGGGCTTATTTCATTCATCGTGATACATTTTTCTTTAATCATGACGCTTAGTTCCTACATCATGATACACATTTCCTTCATCATGGTGATATTTCCTTCATCGTGATGCTCATTTCTTTCATCAATATGCTCTTTTCCTTCATCATGATGCATGTTTTCTTCATGATGATCCTCATTTCCATCACCATGATATTAATTTCCTTCATCATGATGCGTATTTACTTCATCTTGTTGCTCATTCACTACATCATGATGCTCATTTCATTCATTACGATACATATTTTCTTCATCATGATGCTCATTTCTTACATCATGCTTCATATTTCCTTCATTTCTATGTTCATTTCCAACATCGTGATGAAACAATGCATTGAAGACAATACGAAAATGTGTTCCAATAATGTAAAGTAAGTGGAAAATTGTTCAGCCCTATAAAATATGTAAGTTAAAGATAACCCACAAACACATAAAGCTAATATATTATATAAACATAACTTCATAGCAGGAGCTTTTTGTCACAATAAAAGAGTCGATTTTCTCTCTAAACAATTCAGAAAATACTCACCCTCTTCACTAAATTTTATAATTTATACATGCTTTTCAATTCATTTTAGCGAACAACTTCACTCAACTTAATAAATGAACTACAACAATTTCAAACAAACCATACACATTTTAGAGACAAGTACAATTAACAGCATTGAACATACAAAGAACCCATCCCCATCTAATTTTCCAAATGATTCAGCTTCTAAATGATAGCTTAATATAATTTGAAACATTAAACTCTTAAATAAAATGGTAGAAATTTATAGAACAGGCTATTTAGTAGAATGTGACTATTGAAAATTTGATACCTTTTTTTTAGTAATTTACATTCTAGTCTCTAGCCACTAATTATGATAACCTTTTGTCTTTTGCATGGATTTTTTTAAAATCACTTTAGATGTTTTCATAATTATTTTTAAATGCATTTTTCTTGAATAAATAACTACATTGAAGTCAAGAAACCAAGGAGTCTTGCATCTCTTAGAATCATTAACATGGTTAATAGGTATGCCTTTAAGGATTCACTCTCAAAAAGAAATAAGTCCTTTTATAAATATTAGTTTTTCTAATTCATTGACTGCTAATATTGATCAAAACAACATTATTTATTTTCAGGATTTAAACCCAAATAATAACTACATCGAGATGGATTTTTATCATTTTTCATACGTATTTGGATCAAGAAAAAAATTCAGCTGCAATAAGCGTTGTTTAGCTATGTCGATGATATCTGGGTCAGTAGACATTGAAACTAGTAACCAACTACCAGACCGACCAACCGACATACCCTATGCGGAACTCTAACCCGACGGATCCAGAAATAGCAAAGGGAGGCCTTTGTAAAAACTGTAGAATTCCTACCCGACTGATTTAGAAATAGTAAAGGGTGGCCTTTAGAAAATATACGCGATAAAATGTAATCTCATTATCAAGTTTTTAGTGCGATTGATCGATGATAATTGGGTCGATAGATAATGGAACTATTTACTAACCACCAGACTAACCCTACTGTAGAATTACTACCTGACTGATACAGAAATAGCAAAGAGGGACCTTTGAAAAATAGACGCGTTAAAAATTAATCTTATTATAATGTTGATTGGTCGATGATATGTGGGATGGTAGAAGTTGAAACTATTTAACCAACCACCTGACTGACTCTATTGTGGAACTCCTACCCGACTGATTTAGAAAGAGCAAAGGGGATCTTTAGAAAATAGACGTGATAAAATGTAATCTCATTATTAAGTTTACAGTGTGATTGGTTGATAATATGTTGGTCGATAGACATTGAAACTATTAACCGACCACCAGATCGACCAACCGACTAACCCTACTGTAGAACTACAACCCGACTGATATAGAAATAGCAAAGATGGACCTTTAGAAAATAGATGCGTTAAAAATTAATCTCATTATCGAGTTTACAGGGCGATCGGTCGTTGATATTTGGGACGGTAGACGTTGGAACTATTAACCAACCACCTGGCTGACCGACCGATCGACCGACCCTACTGTAGAACTCCAACCCAACTGATTTGGAAATAGCAAAGGGGACCTTTGAAAAATAGACTCGATAAAATATAATCTCGTTAACCGACCAATCCTACTATAGAACTCCAACCCGAGTGATCTAGAAATAGTAAAGGGGGACCTTTGGAAAAACTGTAGAACTTCTACCCGACTAATTAAGAAATAGCAAATAAAGACCTTTGAAAAATAGACGCGATAAAATGTAATTTTATTATCAAGTTTACAGTACGATTGGTTGATGATATGTGGGTTGATAGACAATGGAACTATTAACCAACCACCAGACCGACCAACCGACTAACCCTACTATAGAACTGCTACCCGACTGATCTAGAAATAGCAAAGAGGGACCTTTGCAAAATAGACACGTTAAAAATTAATCTCATTATCAAGTTTATAAGGCGATCGGTCTATGATATGTTGGTCGGTAGATATCGGAACTACTAATCTACTACCAGACCGACCAAACGACCAACCTTACCGTAGAACTCCTACCCGACTTATCTAGAAATCCTTTGGGAAATAGATACGCTAAAAGTTAATCTCATTATCAAGATTTCATAGGGCCATCGATCAACAATATGTGTGTAGGTAGATATTGGAATTATTAACCGACCACAAAACCGACCAATCAACCGACCCTACTTAAGAACTCCTACCCGACTGATCGATAAAACGCAAAGAGGGACCTTTGAAAAACAGACATGATAAAAAGTAATCTCAATATCAAGTTTATAAGGTGATCGATCGATGATATGTGGGTCGGTAGACATTGAAACTATTAACCGACCACCAGACCGACCAACTGACCAAACCTACTGTGGAACTCCTACCCGACTAATCTAGAAATAGCAAAGGGGGACCTTTGGAAAAACTGTAGAACTCCTACCCGACTTATCAAGATATAGCAAAGGAAGACCATCGAAAAAGAGACGCGATAAAATGTAATCTTATTATCAAGTTACAGAGCGATCGGTTGATGATATGTGAGTCGGTAGACATTGGAACTACTAACCGACCACCAGACCGACCAGCCCTACTACAGAATTGCTTCCCGACTTATACAGAAATAGTAAAGGGAGACATTTAGAAAATAGTTGCGATAAAAGTTAATCTCATTATCAAGTTTACAAGGCAATTGGTCTATGATATGTGGGTCGGTAGACATTGGAATTATCAATCCACCATCTGACTGACCCTACTATGGAACTCTTACCTGACAGATCAAAAAATTTAGAAGGACACCTTTGGAAAATAGACGAGGTAAAAATTAATCTGATTATCAAGTTTACATGGCGATCGATCGATGATATGTGAGTCGATAGACAATGGAACTATTAATCGACCACTTGACCACTTGACTGACTGACCTTACTGTGAAAAACCTACCCGACTTATCTAGAAATAGAAATGGGGGAACCTTCGAAAAATTAAAGCGATAAAAAGTAATCTCGTTAACCGATAAATTCTACTGTAGAACTCTTACCCGACTGACTTGAAAATAGAAAAGGGGGACTTTTGGAAACTAGACGTGATAAAATGTAATCACATTATAAAGTTTACAGTGCGATAGGTCAATAATATGGGCCTATAGACATTGGAACTATTAACCGACCACCAGACCAATCAACCCTACTGCAGAATTGCAACCCGACTGATATAGAAATAGCAGAGGAAGACCTTTGGAAAATTGATGCTTTAAAAATTAATCTAATAATCAAGTTTATAGGGATTTTGTTCGATGATATATGGGTCGGTAGACGTTAAAACTTTTAACAGACCACCTGATCGACCAACTGACCGACCCTACTGTGGAATTCCTACCGATTGATTCTAAAAATAGCAAAGAGAGACCTTAGGAAAATAGACGAGTTAAAAATTAATCTCATTATCAAGTTACAGGGCGATCGGTAAATAATATGTGGGTCGGTAGATGTTGAAACTATTAACCGACCACCTGACCAACCAACTGACGGACCCTACTATGGAACTCCTAACTAACTAATCTAGAAATAACAAAGGGGGACCTTTGGAAAATAGACGCGATAAAAATTAATCTCGTTAACTGACAAACCCTATTATAGAACTCCTACATGGCTGATCTAGAAATAACAAAGGGGGACCTTGTGAAAATAGATGTGATAAAAAGTAATCTCATTATAAGGTTTACAGGGCGATCGGTCAAGTATATGTGAGTCGGCAGATATTAGAACTATTAACTGACCTCCTGACCGACCAACCGACCGACCCTACTGTGAAACTCCAACCGAACTGATCTAAAAATACCAAAGGGGGACCTTTAAATAATAGACGCCTTAAAAATTAATCTTATTATCAAGTTAACAGGGCAATCGGTCGATGATATGTGGTTCGGTAAATGTTGGAACTATTAACCGGCCACCTGACCAACCAACCGATCGACCCTACTGTGGAACTCCTACACGACTTATCTAGAAAAAGTAAAGGGAACTATTGAAAAATAGACGCGATATAAAGTAATCTCATTAACTGACCGACCCTACTGTATAACTCCTACCAGACTGATCTAGAAATAGCAAAGGGGGACCTTTGGAAATTAGACGTGATAAAAAGTAATCTCATTATCAAGTTTACAGGGTAATCAGTTGATGATATATGGTCGGAAGACATTAGAACAATAAACTAACCACAAGACCGAACAACCGAACAACCCTACTGTGGAACTCCTATTCGACTAAAATAGAAATAGCAAATGGGGACCTTTGGAAAAATTGTAGAACTCCTACCCGACTAATCTAGAAATAGTAAAGGCACACCTTAGAAAAATAGACACAATAAAATATGATCTCATTATCAAGTTTACAGGGCGATCAGTCGATGATATGTGGGTCGGTAGACATTGGAACTATTAATCGACAACCAGACCAACCAACCCTACTGTAGAATAGCTATCCGACTGATATAGAAATAGAAGTGGGAGACCTTTGGAAAATAGATGCGTTAAAAATTAATCTCATTATCAAGTTTACAGGGCAATTGGTCGATGATATATTTGTCGGTAGACGTTGGAACTATTAACCTACCACCTAATCGACCCTACTGTGGAAATCATGCCAGACTAATCTAAAAATAGCAAAAAGAGGACATTTGGAAAATAGATACGTTTAAAATTAATCTAGTTATCAAGTTTACATGACGATCGGCCGATTATATTTGCGCCGGTAGATGATGGAACTATTAACCGATCACCTGACCGACCAACAGATAGACCCTACTATAGAACTCCTACCCGATTGATCTAAAAATAGCAATGGGGGACCTTTTGAAAATAGATGCGATAAAAAGTAATCTCGTTAACCAACAAACCCTACTGTAGAACTCCAACACGAGTGATCTAGAAATTGCAGAGGGAGATCTTTGAAAAATAGAGGCGATAAAAAGTAATCTTAATATCAAGTTTACAAGGTTATCAGTTTATGATATATGGATCGGTAGACATTGGAATTATTCATCTACCACCAGACCAACTAATCGACCAACCCTACTATGGAACTCCTACCCGACTGATCTAAAAATAGCAAGCGATGACTTTTGGAAAAACTGTAGAACTCCTACTCGACTGATCTAGAAATAGCAAAGGGAGACTATTGAAAAATAGACACGATAAAATATGAACTCATTAACATGTTTTTAAGGCGATCGGTGGATGATATGTGGATCGGTATGTATTGAAACTATTAACCGACCACCAGATCGACCAACCGATAAACCCTACTATAGAATTGCTACCCGAATGATATAAAAATAGCAAAGGTAGACATTTGGAAAATAGACGCGTTAAAATTAATGTCATTATCAAGTTTACAAGGTGATCAGTCGATGATATGTGGGTCAGTAGACGTTGGAACTATTAACCTACCACCTAATCGACCAACCAACCGACCCTACTTTGGAACTCTTACTGGACTGATAAAAAAATAGCAAAGGGGGACCTTTGGAAAATAGACGCATTAAAAATTAATCTCATTATCAAGTTTATAGAGCGATCGATCGATGATATATGGATCGGTAGACATTGGAACTGTTAACTGACCACCTGACCGACCAACCGACCAAGTTTACTGTAGAACTCCTACCCAACTGATCTAGAAATAGAAAAAAGAACCTTTGGAAAATAGACGCAATAAAAAGTAATCTAGTTAACTGACAAACCATACTGTATAATTCTTCCTGGTTGATCTAGAAATAGCAATAGGGGACCTTTTTAAATAGAAGCGATAAAAAGTAATCTCATTATCAAGTTTACAAGGCGATCGGTCGATGATATGTGGGTTTGTAAATATTGGAATAATTCACCGATCACCAGACCGACCAACCCTACTGTGAAACTCCTACCCGACTGATCTAGAAATAGCAAACGGAGACCTTTTGAAAAACTGTAGAACTCCTACCTGACTAATCTTGAAATAGCAAAGGAAAAAATAGATGCGATAAAATGTGATCTCATTATCAAGTTTACAAGGCGATCGGTCGATGATATGTGGGTCGGTAGATATTAGAATATTAAACAACCACCAGACCGACCAACAGACCAACCTTATTGTAGAGTTGATACCTGACTGATCTAGAAATAGCAGAGGGAGTCCTTTGAAAATAGACCCGTTAAAAATTAATTTCATTCTCAAGATAGACTTTGATAATGAGATTAATTTTTAACTCGTCTATTTTCCTAATGTCTCTCTTGGCTATTTTTAGAATCAATTGAGTAAGAGTTCCACAGCAGGGTCAGTCAGTTGGTCGGTCAAGTGGTCGGTTGAAAGTTCCAACGTCTACCGACCCTCATATCATAGAACGATCACCTTGTATACTTTATTATTAGATTAATTTTTAATACGTAATTTTCTAAAGGTCTTCCTCTACTATTTCTATATCAGTCGGGTAGCAATTCAGTAGTAGGGTTGGTTAGTTTGGTGGTCAGTTAATAGTTCCAATGTCTATCGACCCACATATCATCGACCTATCACACTGTAAACTTTATAATGAGATTACATTTTATCGCGTCTAGTTTCAAAAGGTCCCCCTTAGCTATTTTCAAACCAGTCAGGTAATAGTTCTACAGTAGGGTTTGTCGGTTAACGAGATTACATTTTATCGCTCTCATTTTCTGAAGGTCCACCATTTCTATTTCTAGATCAGTCGGGTAGGTGTTTTACAATAAGGTAGGTCGGTCGGTTGGTTAGGTGGTCGGTTAATGGTTCTATTGTCTACCGACCCACATATAATTGACTGATCGCCATGTAAACTTGATAATGAGATTAATTTTTAATGCATCTACTTTCGAAAGGTTTCCCTTCTAAATTTTTAGATTAGTCAGGCAAGAGTCCCACAGTAGGGTCGGTTAGGTGGTCGGTTAATAATTCCAACGTCTACCGACCCACATATCACAGATCGATTATCCAGTAAACTTGATAATGAGATTAACTTTTAATGTGTCTATTTTCTAAATGTCTTCCTATTCTATTTCTATATAAGTCGGGAAGCAATTCTGTAGTAGGGCTGGTCTGGTGGTCGGTTAGTAGTTCCAATGTCTACCGACCCACATATCATCGACCGATCGCCCTGTAACCTGATAATAAGATTATATTTTATCGCGTCTATTTTTTCAAGGTCTCCATTTTCTATATCTAGATCAGTCAGGTAGAAGTTCTACAGTTTTTCCAAAGGTCCCCCTTTGCTATTTCTAGATCAGTCGAGTAGGAGTTCCACAGTAGGATTGATTGGTTGGTTGGTCTGGTGGTCAGTTAATAGTTCCAATATCTACCGACCCACATATCATCGATCGATCGCCCTATAAACTTGATAATGAGATTTCTTTTTATTGCGTCTATTTTCCAAAGGTCCCTTTACGTTTTATTGATCAGTCGGGGAGGAGTTCTTAAGTAGGGTCGGTCGGTTGGTCGATTTAGTGGTCGGTTAGTAATTCCAACATCTACCTACACACGTAACGTTAAGCCATGGCCCTGTGAAATATTGATAATGAGATTAACTTTTAACGTGTCTATTTTTCAAAGGTCCCCATTTGCTATTTCTAGATTAGTCGGGGAGGAGTTCTACGGTAAGGTTGGTCGTTTGGTCGGTCTGGTAGTCATTTAATAGTTCCAATATCTACCGACCAACATATGATAGATCGATCGCCTAATAAACTTGATAATGAGATTAATTTTTAACGCGTCTATTTTGCAGATGTCCCTCTTTTCTATTTCTAGATCAGTCGGGTAGCAGTTCTATAATAGGGTTAGTCGGTTGGTCACTCTGGTGGTCGGTTAAAGTTCCAATGTCTATCAACCACATATCATCAATCAATCGTACTGTAAACTTGATAATAAAATTACATTTTATCGCGTCTATTTTTCAAAGGTCTTTATTTGCTATTTCTAAATCAGTCGAGTAGAAGTTTTACATTTTTTTCAAAGGTCCCCCTTTGCTATTTCTAAATCAGTAGGGTAGGAGTTCCATAATAGGGTCGGTCGGTTGGTTGGTCAGGTGGTTGGTTAATAGTTCCAACATCTACCGTGCCACATATTATCGACCGATCGCCCTGTAACTTGATAATGCGATTAATTTTTAACGCATCTATTTTCTAAAGGTCCCTTTTTGTTATTTCTGGATCATTCGGGTAGTAGTTCTATAGTAGAGTTAGTCTGGTGGTCGATTAATAGTTCCATTGTCTATCGACCCACTTATCATCGATAAATTGCACTAAAAACTTGATAATGAGATTACATTTTATAGCGTCTATTTTTCAAAGGTCTCCCTTTACCATTTCTAGACCAGTCGGGTAGGAATTCTATAGTTTTTACAAAGGTCCCCCTTTGCTATTTCTAGATCCGTCTGAATTTTTTTCTTGATCCAAATACGTATGAAAAATGATAAAAATCCATCTCAATGTAGTTATTATTTGGGTTTAAATCCTGAAAATTAATAATGTTGTTTTGATCAATATGAGCAGTCGATGAATTAGAAAAACTAATATTTATAAATGGACTTCTTTCTTTTTGAGAGTGAATCCTTAAAGGCATACCTTTTAACCATGTAAATGATCCTAAGAGATGCAAGACTCCTTGGTTTCTTGGCTTCAATGTAGTTATTTATTCAAGAAAAATGCCTTTAAAAATAATTATGTAGTTATTTATTCAAGAAAAATGCCTTTAAAAATAATTATGAAAGCATCTAAAGTGATTTTTAAAAAAATCCATGAAAAAGACAAAAGGTTATCATACTTGATTTTCCACTAAAATAAGCAGCTAAATATACAAATCATAAGTTATTGCAACATCATATTAATCGAAGAATGAAACAATGCATTGAAGACAAGAAGAAAATGTGTTCCAATAATGTAAGTAAAACTAAAAAGCAAGTGAAAAATGGTTCAGCCCTGTAAAATATGTAAGGTAAAGATAACCCACAAACACATAAAGCTAATATATTATATAAACATAACTTCATAGTCAGAGCTTTTCGCCACAACAAAAGATTCGATTTTCTCTCTAAACAATTCAGAAAATACTCACACTCTTTGCTAAATTTCATAATTTATACCTTCTGTTCAATTCATTTCAGTGAATAACTGCACTCAACTTAATAAATGAACTACAACAATTTCAATCAAACCATACACATTTTGGAGACAAGTACAATTAACTGCATTGAACATACAAAGAACCCATCCCCATCTAATTTTCTAAATGATTCAACTTCTAAATGATAGCTTAATATAATTTGAACACATTAAACTCTTAAATAAAATGGTAGAAATTTATAGAATAGGTTGTTTATAGTAGAATGTGACTATTGAAAATTTGATAACTTTTTTTCCGAGTAATTTACACTCTAGTCTCTAGCAACTAATTAGTATAAATTGTGGATATCTATGTCAACAGCTCCTCTTTCAAAAGTTTTTATTTTTATTTTTTCCTACAAGTATGTTGATGTTTATGTTAGCTTAATATCCAACTAGAGCAAAAATTAGATAAATCCTCCATCAACTTGGAGATTATGTTTCTTAATTTATAAATTAATATTCTACCTGAGATGTGTGTTTCTGTACAAAACTCTGTATGACCTTGTCCAAATAAGTTCCATGTGCTGGCAATGATAGCTACACCCGGTTTAAAAGACATCTATAATAATCTGGCCAAATTAATGTATTATATCAGAATATTTGTTGTCTTCTAAGATAAATAAACATATCATTTCTTTATTACATATTGTTCTATTCACTTACTCCTTATAAACTACACTAGCTATTACAGGCGAGAGATAAATGATTGATCTTATTAAATATTTTGCTTCATTCTAGAAATGAAACTTGGCTTTAAGTCCTGTTTATTATAATTATTATGTATTTTCCTTTTACCATTAAAAAATGAGTAATAGAAATACAAATTAGGTCATACTCTTAACTTGGTACCTCCAATGTTGTTTTTCTCTAGGTGCGTTAAATTGTCATTAGAAGCTCATCAGCATTGTAATGAAAATAAATAGGAAAATAGTAGTAAACCTGATATTAACATCAATTGAATCTTCCATTTCCTTTACAGAATTTAGAAGCCTCTCCATTTGACCGTGATAGGATTCTCATCCGCCAAATCATGTAATAATTCAAATAACCTATACCATGAAAAAAAATTGTGTCAATATTCAAGAAAAAATCAATGTACAATGAAACAAAGTCAGTCACCTTTCAAAAAATATAAATAATTGACTCAACAAGAAAAGTTAAAATGATAAAAGTTAGGACAAAGGAACACGATTATAGGCAATTAGCAAGACTATAATTACAGAGGAACTATTCATCCTTGATGACCCAGCCAGACTAACACTTCCATCATATTTGTATTTAGCTGATGTTTAGTTGCTTTCTCAAAATGTGCAATTTTTAGCGAACACCATAGAACTACACTTGAGCCATCTGTTCCAAATCAACAATTTAAATTAGGATTAGGGAACATGATAATGTGAAAACACTACTTAAAACTTATTATTGTAAGTATAAGTGGAACATTCTTTTCTATTACTTTCCAACCAACTTATGAATTAGGTACAAAAACAAAACATCCATCTATATTTAAGTCGTCCAGCTTAGGGATGGAAGCTTCGCGGATTTTCCCGGGTACCCGACCCGATCGAACCCTAATGGGATGGGTTCGGGTACCCATAAACGGGTTTGAGATGAGTTTAGGAAA
Source organism: Pogostemon cablin (assembly GCA_023678885.1). NCBI lineage: Eukaryota > Viridiplantae > Streptophyta > Magnoliopsida > Lamiales > Lamiaceae > Pogostemon > Pogostemon cablin. The sequence continues at coordinate 15,589,679 of CM042975.1, read as the reverse complement.
AAAATAAATTTCCCATTAAGGTTCGGGTAGGGTTCGGATTCACCCTCTCGGATAACCGCTACCCAAACCCGATTAAGTAAATGGATACGGATAAGGGTACCCGCATATACCCGTCCCATTTAATACTTGTGTATGTATGTGTTTTATGAGGATTCGAACACATGACCCACTACTTAAAAAAATACCCCTTCACCATTTATACACAAGTAATTTTTGTTAACATCTTTCAATATTAAAATAAATATATAAATTATTGGTGACAATCTCAATTCACAAACCCCAACCCAATGTAACCCTAAATAACACAATTCTCACTCTTTCCCCAAGTTTTATCCGCGCCACGAATGCAGATGCTGGAGAGGAGAAGAACCCTACCGACTATCATCTGCGAGTTTCCTCTCTGCGCCGCTGCCTTTCATCTCGTAATAGCTTATTGCAGGTTATCTCCTTCTTTCTCACTTATCCTTCTCCCCTTCTTCCACTCTGCGTCCCTTTACAAACGTCGGCTAAAGCTAAGTTTTTATTATTATTGGTTGTTCTCTACTTTTAGTTTTTTTGTTTAGGCAAATGAGTTTGAATTTGAAGCACTACTGTAAAATTAGTAGTCACCAACAAACCTTCACCCAACTGTAATTCAATTCAAACTTGCCTTAGCTGCCAAATTCAATTTCTTCTTTTGCCATCAATTTCTCTAGAGCATACTCAGGGCCCTCTAATTTTTTTCTCTAAATTATATATTCACTCTCCCTGTTAATTACATCACATATTTTAGATTCGCATATTACGTTAATTTATTGTTTTAGGTGTATAAAATAATAGAATAAGCGTGCTTTGAATAATTCAATAGGAAAGTGTATAAAGTTATTATGTGTGAGCTGACAAAGAAGAAAAAATATGTGGAAATTTGGTTGTGTTGTTGAGTTAATATGGTGTCAATTATGAGCTGTGATATTTTTAGATGTGTGTATAAGCTTTGGAACGAATAAAAGCGAAAAATGCGAATTTTATAATTAGACAGTACGACAATATGGTTAAAACTTATTATGATTTTATTTTAAAACTTATGTGGTGATTTTGTTACATGTTATTATTATTGTTTAACGTTTAGACCAAGAATATTTAATGTTGTAGGCACATTTATATTTGAAACTTGAAATTTAATATTTTAGGTATTAAAAAAACCAAGTTTGATGGGTTCGGGTACCCGCGGGTAGGAACAATCGGGTACGGGATAGATACGGGTATTGCAAGTAGTATTTTAAATAGTTATGGGATGGATACGAATAGTAATATATTAATCGGATACAGTTTCGGGTACACCAAAAAATGAGGGTACCCTACCTGTTGCCATCCCTACCCTAGCTTTACCTTAATGAAGATTTTTCCAAATTTTTAATTGTCTAGATAAATTGCAATTAGATATGAAGATTGAAATGGATTTGAATCGACAAAAAATTATCAAACAAGTAAAGGGGCGGTTAAACGATCAGTAAGACGCAACAAAAAGAGAAAACCAAAACACAGCAACATAACAAGTAGTTCTTTATCTCTAGATATCAGACCAAATACTTGCAGTTCAAATATTCAAGGTAAATTAAAAACTAAAAGTAACGAAGTTAGTTCAATCATATTTACAAAATAAAAAAAAATCAACAGTTACGAAACTACTAGATTTCAGCGAGCAGAGTGGAGAAAGAGATAAACACAATCTCAGAATCATACCAACAAAACTTCTTGTTGTTAAACTAAAGTAAAGTGCATGCTTGTATTTACTGTTGGCTGAAACATAATACTTTCTCAATAGTCAATAGTGTTATAATACAAATGTACTCTAAATTAAAATGTTGTATTACTCTCGAGCTAATCCAACTCATCCAAGATTGCCAACACACAAAAATATCAAAATTTAGAAATGAATTACAACCAGAATTTATTCAAATCTATTCTCTAGATGAACTAACAGGGAATATCAAAGATACAGAAGCCAATAAATTAATTAGTATATGCCTCAAATGAATCATAGATTTCAAATGCGTGGACAAAATAACATATGTTAAACAGAAGAAACTCATTAGGCGAAAAATGATAGGTCTAGTGCATTACCTAAAACCAACCCTGAATCCACCAATTCGATCTTGCTTGAAACAACGTATCCTTACTTAAAGACATTCTTCATCCGTTAAATGTAACAAATTTTTCATCCATTTTGAAAACTCTCAGATTCTTTTGTTCCACGATAATTACTAGTCAAATATGGGAATTCTACCCATTTTAAAATGTCAAATTAGTACAAAATATTTGTTAAATTCACACTCAAAGCGAAGAGAATAGGGGATATAGACAAGGAATAAAAGATTTACCTGAATGAAGAACCATTTGGTGGAATTGTTATAATGTGAGAGACGTCCATTAAAGCATTGGGGACACCTTTGGAGGAATGTCCATGAAAGCGCCAAGAGACGTCCTTGACTTTAGAATCTATTGATGTTCAGTGGAGATTGAATATATTTGTATAGAAATACTCAAATAATTTCTCATCTCTCAGCGGCGAGCAGTTTATAGACACTATCATCATAAATTTGAGAAATAAACAAGCAAATGAGCAATATAACCAGTATCAAATATAATTCAGGGAAAAGCACTTCTACTGTGCCTGTTACCCCCAGCAAATGACACCACTTGAAGCTCATTATTCATGTAAGCTACAATTAGGTCTTGTTTGATTTTGGCACTTTTTCGTTTCACTTTGCCGCTGATTTTGCTTTTTGTCTAATAATATTTAGTTGCTTCTTGGTTATTTTTATGAACTTATTAATATTATTGATGAGTGATATTTTCACCTAGATTTTAGTGTCTTTTTATATGTGTTTTCGTATTATTTTATCCGTATTTTATGTACTATTTGGTTGTGTTTTGTGTTTTGTGCCAACCGAGTGCAGAACACGACCCGTGCCCAGTACAGACACATGGCCTGTGCACCGCGCACGGGCCTATCCAGAAAGTCGTGCGACAACGTCAGAAAACACAACACGGCCACCCCTGTGGCCGTGTGCTGCGCACGAGCAGTGCGCTATCCAGAGCTCGCCGTTGACCAGAAGCCCTAGACACGACTCGGGCCGTGTTACAGCACACGAGCCGTGTAGGTGTCAAAACTGCTGAAATTTCCAGAAACTTCTAGAAGCTTCCCAAGGGGTATAAATACCCATTTATTCAACAATTGAGGAGGAGGATCCGAAATTCCACCCTTCCACACACACATCACACACAATTCTCTCCATTTTACACCATCATCTTTATTCATTCACCATCTTTTGGATCTACCATCATCCAACCATCAAAATCATCATCCAATTGAAGAAAAGAAGCAAGGAAGAGAGGAAGATAACAAGGGAAGGAAGGAAATCACCATTGAAGTGACAACAAGGGAGTTTCCATTCATTTCTTGTATTAAACCTCATAGTTTCATCATGTTTTGTAAGGATCTTAATGTCTATGTTCATTTCCTTCTTAATATGGTAGGCTAATCTCCCTTGTGAGATTAGCAACATGAGAGTTGTTGGATAATTTTGGGGATTTGTGTATTCAAATTCATATGTTGATTGGATCTATGATTTTCTACCATTGATTATTAATTGCTTGAATTGTATTGATGATTTGTGTGTTTAGTTGTTCTAGATATGTGATTATATTGAGAAATCAATTATATGCTTAGGATAATTAAGTGAATCATTTCATCAAATATTTCATGTGCATTATAGATTGTGAAGAGATTGAGAAGTCTTTCATAGTTTAGAACCCTTTGGTAGGACATGTGATTGGTTTGATCGAGAGATTGATTAATTGTGTTAAGGGACTCTCATTTAAGCTTAGTACCTAGTTGGAATTGTTTAAGTGAGAACCAATCCATTGAGCTATTTGATATTCATATCCTATCCATCTCGAGAGGGAGTTTAGGTGATTTTAGTGTTGGCCCTTAGTCTTCAATCCATGATACATATGAATTTGATACATAATTCCTAGAATTACCACTTCTTGATTGTTGTTAATCTCACTTTTAATCAATTTGGTAAACCAATTTTCATCCATCCATCTTGTTCGTTTGATCATTGCTTGTTCACTTGCATTGATTGATTTAATTTATTGTTTGATCAATCTCCCTTTGATGATTAGTCTCCATAAAATTATAAGAAACGTGAGATCGCTTAAGCACTAGTGCCTACCTCCCTTGGGTTCAATAATTTCTTGAATTGGTCATTCTCCACTAAACTATGGCTAATCAAATGGCGTCGTTGCCGGGGAGGTAACGGTTGCTAGTAGTTTGACGAAGGATCGTTTTGAGTAATCTTAATAGAGACATTTTTTTATTTTATTTGTTTACTTGTATTTGCTTTGTGAAACTTTGTTCTAACTTCTTTTGCTTTGGAGGTGTATGCAAACAAGATCCAAGGGGAAACAAGTAGAACCTATCGATTGGGAGATTGAGCATACATTGAGAAGGAGAAGAAAGGAGAACAAAAATAGTGAGCGAATGGAGAACTTTCAAGAGGATAATCGTGTGGAGATAGAGCATGATGGGGAAGGAGGACACAATATGAACGTGCACGAAAACGCACCTCAATTCAATGCAAATCTTCCTCAACAAGCCTATCAAAATCATGGAGTTATGAACAACCAAGCTTTGCTTCAACAAATGGTGCAACAAGTTCTAAGGCAACAAGACTTTCAACAAGCTTATGCTCCTCCGCAACAAGCATATGTACCACCACCACCACCTCCGGTGCAACATGGAATTCACAATGATCAAAGGGTGATCCGGGATTTCTTCATGCCGAGGACAATGCCACAAATGATGGGACCACCAATTCATGCCAACAACTTCGAATTTAAAATGGGCTTGATTTCATTGGTGAGAGAGCAACAATTTAGTGGAACTCCGAATGAAGATCCTAATGCTCATCTAGCTCAATTCATTGAGATTGCTAACACCGTGAAGATGAATGGGGTGAGTGAAGATTGTATCAAGATGAGGTTGTTTCCATTTTCGTTGAGGGATAGAGCTCGAACATGGCTCTCCACTCTTACTCCCGGTACGTGCAACACATGGGAGGAACTTGCACAAATGTTCTTGAACAAGTATTTCCCACCTTCTAAAACGCTTCAAATGAAAAGTTTGATAACTCAATTCAAGGAATTGCCTCAAGAAAGCTTTTACGAAGCGTGGGAAAGATTAAAGGAAATGCTACGCAAGTGTCCTCAACATGGATTTCTGGAAAATCAACAAGTGGGGTTTTTCTACCAAGGTTTGGTAAATGGTCAAAGAGTGCTTGTTGATGCTTCGGCGGGTGGATCCGTACTTGGAGTGACTCCGGAAAGGGCTATAAGGATTTTTGATGAAATTGCTACAAATATCTACCAATGGCCATCGGAGAGGGTAAGTGGATGCTATGGGTTTGAGAGCTATGATAAAGGGCAACAGTTTATTGTGAAGAGTGTGAATGTTGAGCCACAAATGCCAAGCATGGAAATTATAGTAGCGGAGGTAATGAAGCAAATGAGTTTGAAACAAGGAGTGACTAATCAAGGAGTTAATATGGTTGATGGCCAAATGGATCAAAGTGTGCTTCCTCCAAATGGTGTTAGTGGGGAATAATGGGCTATGACAATGCCACGTGTGGAGGATGTGCAATACATGCAAGGAAGAAACTACCAAGGGAATTACCAAAATAATTTCCAAGGTAGTTTCAACCAAAGTCAAGGAAACTATCCACCAAGGCAAGGAGGTTTCAATGGTCAAAGTAGTGGAAGCTCATACCCACAACAACAACAAAGGCATGGTAACTTTTCCTACTCTAATCCGAGCAATGCGGTTGCGTATCCTCCGGGATATCAACCGGGGGCTAAGGCACCGAACAATGAGGGAAGAGCATCAACCGATGAGCTACTTGAACAATTGATTGCATCAAACAAAGCTAGAGAAGTATCGGAAAAAGCTAGAGATGAAGCTAATGAAAGAAGATTCAAAGCTATTGAGGAAAATAGTGATAGAAGATGCAAAGCTTTGGAGTACAATGTTGGACAAATGGCAAGTTCATTGAGTGCTCAACAAAAAGGAAAGTTTCCGACCACAACCGAAGTTAATTCAAAGGCTCAATGTTTGTTGGTTGATATGAAAGAGGAACGAAAGGTTGAAGAAAGGTTGGTGGAAAGCAAGGTTGTTGGAGAAATGGAATAAGTATGTAAGAAAGAAGAGAAGGGGCCTAAATGGATACCCAAGTGGAAGAGGGTGCAAGAGGAAAAGAAAGTAGAGGAGAAGGTCAAAGAAGAAGAGTACAAACGTGACTTTTGGGGTATCCCGATCACTCCATTCCCTATTCCCTATCCACAAATGTTTGTAAAGGAGGTGAAGAAGAAGGAATTTGAGGAGTATGTCATGTCCCTCAAGAAGAAGTATGAAGAGAAAAAGAAAAAGGAGCAACCCGAAATGAGTAAGTCGATGCAAAAAGGGGGACCTACGAAGGTTGGTGATCCGGGGAAGTTCATAATTCCTTGTGATTTTGAAGGAAAAAGCACCCTTGATGCATTGTGTGACTTGAGGGCAAGTGTCAACGTGATGTCTCATGCCACGTTTAAAGACCTTGAAATTGGAGAGCTAAAGCCTACGACTATCCGTCTTGAAGTGGTAAATGGTGAAGTTGTGAAGCCACTTGGGATTGTTAAAGACGTGGAGGTGAAAGTGAAGGGGCTTGCTTTCCCGGTTGATTTCATGGTGTTGGAAGTAAAGGCGGACCCTCGAGTTCCACTCATTTTGGAAAAATCATTTCTAGCCACCGGAAGAGCAAAGATTGATGTTGGGAGAGAAGAGCTTTCTTTGAGCACAAATGGAGAGAATGTCACATTCTTGTGCAAGAAAGATAAAGGGATCAAGCTGTTGGATTGTATACTAAAAGTCTAGCTTTAGTATGATATGTTATAACAATATTTGAAATGAGAATCATTGATCAAATGATTGCATCTTATAATTTATTTTATATGCATGATGCAATAGTCCATTTACTTTATACTGTAGATAATATGTTGTGCGACAACACGCGGAAGATCATATTATCGGTTTCCTTATAAAGTATAAACAGATGCTCACAACTGAGATAGACGAGGACTCTCTATCGGTATGGTTGTAGTGTGGTTTGGTATTAGCTTGTCTTGGCTATAGAATCACATTAGTGCACTTGTGTGTATTGAGCAGGACCGCCTGAGATCGTTCGACTTATACTGACTTATAGAAGAACTTGATCTCTGTTATTATGGAAGTTCGTGCTCTTAATCCCTATACAATAACCTCGACACGTAGGGCAGTATGTATTTCTTTGATTCATCAATGGGTGAGATTTATAAGTATTAAATCAACAAACTCGGTGAGTTGGGAAGTAGTGCTGTATCTATGGTGTGCTGTTGATTGTAGAAGGAATCCATGTCCGTCATAGGTTGATAATGTCCCCTTGAGGAGCTCATAAGGTTTATCATGTAAATCTTGCAAGTGGATTAATTTCCGGCATGATAATAAGGTTGAGTGGTACTACTCTTGGATAAGATATTAATTAATTTGAGTTGTCAGTAACTTAATTAATTAATGGGCATTGTATATCTTAAACATGGGGAGACTGTCGGGCTTATAATAAGAAGGAGCCCAGAACATAATTTTGGGATTGGACGGGTAGTGCAGTAATAATATTTTAGTGGACTATATTATTATTATTGGATTTAATTAAAAGCTTTGGGCTAAGCTTGGTTAATTAAATTCAATTGAGGCCCAGCCCAATTTCTCCTCCTGGTCCCTGCTGTAGCCCAAGTATATAAGTCATCTCAGTTCCTGTTAAACCTAAGTCAGTGCCTCATTTGACATACGGGAGAGAACAGAGAGCAGATTGAGAAGACTCTGGGGATTGTTGACCACCCAACACCAGAGTTGACTTTGGGACATATAGCAGAAGATCAGAGGTGTTCTTCTCAGATCATCATCCACTACACCAAACCAGAAGACGGGTAATTATTTTATGCTTCCGCTGTTTAATTGCCTGTTTTTATTGTTGAATCACGTTCACCATAAGATCCAATTGCTAACAATTGGTATCAGAGCATGGTTTCTTGGTGAAACGTGATTTGATAGATGGGTATGTGATTAATTGATTAAATGTAATAATCTGGATTAATCGCATGTTAGACAGTCGGTCTGTATGTGAATATGTGATTGAAGTTTTTAACTTTGAAATCGCATATTGCTTGGTGATCGTGTATGATTGTTGTCTTTTTAATTACTGCCTGCAATCACATCACATCCATCCCATCTCCATCCCATCACTCTGTATCACACACACACCCTGATCGATGGGAGAAATGGACGGCCGGCGGCGCGTCAAGGAAGGAGGACGTCGCGGCGGCGTCTGGTGGCCGAGCCTCAGGATCGACGGTGGACTTGGGCTTGTCTGCTGTGCGTCGTTCCCGACGAGCGACTGGACCAGACGGTGACTGGATTACTGTCGCGCAATCGCGACACTGGAGGCTCGATTCCCGGTGGCAGGCGACAAGACTTCGGTAGGCTGTTGACACCGGCTGACGGAAGGCTTCGTGGCGGATCGGCGGCGTGTCGTTCGTTGGGTGCAGGCATCGGCGGGGAGCTTGTCTGTTGACGCTCCCGGGTGTGTTCGAAGAGGCATCGGACGGAGCCGCTTCTGGGTTTGTCGCCGGATGACTCGTTCGAATGAAGAGGCGATCCCATCCTTCCCCTCTCATCTCTCTTTTCGATCGGTGGCGGATCCCGTCCTGGGGAAGATCTGGTCGTCAGGCGGCGGAAATCGGCAACCGGCGGTGGCCTTGGGTGGCTGGATCGGTGGCGGAAATCGGCGGACGACGAGCTTCCGGGCGGTCTGATGGCGCGACAGCATTAGGCTGTGGGCGCAGCCGTCGGTTGAAGCAGCGGCGTTTCGGGCGTGCCGAGCATCGATCCGGGCTCGATTGGTGGCGGCTCTGGCGGAGCTGGAATCGAGGGTGGCGACTCAGCGGGCGGCGGCGCTGTTGGCGGCGGATGCTGGCGCGGCCACCGGCGGCAGAGGCGACTGACAGCGCGAAAGCAGGCTGGGAGTTTGCTTGGCTATAGGCGGCCGACGAGGCTGGCAGGGACGGATGAAGGCGGCTGTCGGCGCGGCTCGTTTCCGGTGGCTGTCGGCTGGTCGCTGCTGCTCGTGTTTGGAAGGAGAACGGCGGCTGCTGGTTTTGGTAGGGCAGCAGTTTGGACTGTGGGCTTCATAATGGGCCTTATTTTAATTTTAGTTTTGGGCTAATGGGCCCAATTTTAATTAAAATAGTTAAAGGGGGCTCAATTTTTGTTATGTGGTGATTGGGCTGCTGGGCTTAATTTCATAACAATGGGTTTTGGGCCATCCATTATAAGCAGGAAGCCTTTAGGGCCTTGTGTTTAATTATGGTTTGGGCTGTTCTCCTGGCCCAATTTTAATTAAATGGTTTTGGGCTTTTGGGCCCAATTTTAATTAAATGGTTTTGGGTTTTTGGGCTCAATTTTAATTAAAATGGTTTTGGGCTGCTGGTTTTAATTAATTGTGGATAATGGGCCAAGCATGATAATTAATTAATTATATTAATGGACTAATTTTGTGCTAGTGGGCTTGGTGGATTTAATTTAATTTTGGGCTGAGTATATGGGTCATGGAAAATGGGCTTGATTAATTAATTAATCTGCTGCTCATTTTGTGCTTATTTGTTGCTCTTCAGGCCCAAATTAATTGATCCACTATTTATACAATTAATTATGTTATATAACTGATTAATTGATTTAATTGTCGATTATTGTTGTATATGTGTAAGACATGTTCTATGTAATTTATTTATTTAAATTGCTGTTAATAGAAGCATGTCTAAGTTGTATATTTTATTCTCGAATATTATATGCATGTTAAAAACCCTCGGTGTTTAAATAACTAAGTGGGAGAGGGGATTGGTTATAAATTCCCGCAGCCTCCATTATTGGTTTGTTAGCAATGTGAATAGACTTGCGCGTCGGCATTAGAGCCTTCCTCCCCATCGGATGAGTTTATTCATGGATTGCTGGAACAGACTTCATTAAATAATTACGTTTGTAATGTGATGCATATGAACTTGCGCGTTGGCTTAGACCTTCCTCCCTATCGGATGAGTTTATATGCGGTTCACTGGTACAAACTTGTAATTGATGACTGTAGGAAGTTATCCGAGCGCGTGTGTACTTCTCCATCTGTAAGGCACACAAGCTTGGGCCGCGGACTTGGGGTCAAATAATGGTATACACTTAGATGTAAATAATAAGTATCCTCCCCATCGGAGTCACTGCTTTTATTTGCATGGCTAAAGAGGAACCGACTATTAATTATTTTGTCATAAAGTTAGGTTGACAAATGAAATTAATGGGTTACACCTTCTCTTGTAAATGTTCGGGTTTGTAAACGTCCACACTATCGTGGCTTGCAGATTCACGGTGCTTGAGATGTCGGTGAATTTTATTTTATATTGTTTTGAGGGAATCGATATAAAAGAATAAAATTCGAAGATTTGATCGGTAAATTTATTTGTGATTCTCTGAATTTTGAATGGTTTTATTTCACTAATTGTTAACTAAAAGACATTACATTTACTTGTCCAAATTAAATGATTAGAAAGAATCTTGGTTTTGAAAATTACTGCTTAAGAAAATACATGTGTATTCTCACAAAGGATGTCTCATGATGCCTATTAAAGTCTCTAGTGAAGAGATGAGAGCTTCATAGAAATATGATGATCTCATGTAACTCTTCGGATACTTGAGTAAATTAAAAAGGCAGAAGATCATGGTTGAATTGATGAATGAATTGGAAGAGCTTGGAATAGAAATTGAAAGGGAAACCTAAATCAATTTATTCTTCACAATTTGCCTGGATGTTTTGAGCAAGTTCTACCTGAAATACGAAAGGTTGTATATGGTGGGAAACTTCTAATAAAACATGTGGCAAAAGAAAGCCAATTTTCATCATGATGTGAACAAGTTTAATATCTCATTTACTAATGGTTCAAACATGATTAGTGATGGCATCTACTGATACGAAGTATGTAGATACTGGAATCACTAAATGTTTATCACTTAGTAAGGATAAGATTTTTAACAACATGGGTAAAACTACAAAGGTAGTGGCTATTGCAGTGGGAGTTGTTTATTTATCTCATGATAAGAATAAACAATTGACTATGAGAAATTATCTTTACGTACGTTTCATAGAAAGAATTTAATTTCGGTTTCTATGCATTAACGGATGGATACTTCATTTCATTTAAATGACATGGTCATAGTAATGAGGAATGAGACTATAATCCGTTAAAGTATGTTGGTGGATAAAAAGTATACTCTTGAATCATGTACATCCAACAGATGCAATAAATAGTAATTAAATAATGCATCTTCTAATATTAGTAAGAGAAATGAACCTTCGAAAATGAACTAAACATACATTTGGCGTCTAAGATTAATTCATTTTACTTGAGTATGATTCAAAAGTTGATAGCCGATAGACCGTAAGGTTTATCTGAAGTGGAAACTATCGGACTTGCGAGTCTTGCTTGGAAGTAAAAATGATTAACTGCCTTTTCAAGGCTGTGGGGTGTAGAGCCAAAGATATATATGTTGGAATTAGTTCATTCTGATTCAAGCGAACTTAAAATTATCCAGGCGAGAGGTGGTTATGAATATTCGAAGATTATTCTGGAAACCAATATATTTATATGATGCACTGCATGTCTAAATTCTTTGATTAATTCAAGAATTGTAAGGCTGGTACAGTGAAGCGTCATGGAAAATATATTAAGTCATTATGATTCAATCATGATGGTGAATACCTCTTGGGATAGTTAGGAGCTATTGATCAGAAGTTGAGATTAAATATCAAGTTGTCTACACCGGGCATGCCCCAGCTGAATGGTGTGGTGGGTAGAAGGTATTAGGCTCTTATGATAATGATTAGATAGATGATGAATTATTTGGAATAATTAAATTCATTTTATGGATATGCCCTAGATACAGTAATTCGTGAAACGTTTGTCTGTATATGGGACATCCTAGAAAAATGGAGGATGATTTATTTAGTCCAAAAGATCGAAGGGTAATTGTTAACACAAACACTAGATTTTTTGGAAAAGGACTATGTAATAAATCACAAGCCCATGTATAAGTTGTTCTAAAGGAAGTGAGAGGAAAACACTAAGTATAAGTACCAAGTGTACAAGAGGATATACCACAAGGTAAACTGCAACGCGTTCACGTCTGATACACAATTATATGTAGTGCCTTGTCGTAGTGGGAGGGTTGTGTGACAACCCATAAATATATGTTTTGGGAGAGTCGTGAGACTTGATCCCTAGTCAACATGATATTATCCCACGGATACGACGTAGCACTACAAGATTAAAATGCGGAATCTTAGTAAGTTGCAATGTACGTTGAAATAGAATCTACGGATTCTATATTAAGTCTGGGAACTTGTATGACCACTAAATGGTGTAAAAACCATTGCAAGTGATCATAGGAAATAAAAGAGGATCATACGGAAAGGTTAAAATCTTGGAAGCAAAGCTTGTTGCGAAAAGATGTACTCATAAAGAAATGGTTCGATTATGAGGAAACATGTTCGCTGGTAGCTATGGTTATGTTGATCCAGATTCTTTTATTTATTGCTGCTCATATTAAATTATGAGGGACAGCAAATAGATGTCAAGACAGCTTTCCTGATTGGAAGTCTTGAGGAAAACATCTATGTGAAGCAACCAGAGTAATTCATTGCAAAGTACTAATAGCATTTTGATAGTAAGCTTAAAAGTGTCCAGCGATGGACTAAAGCAAGTTTTAAGATCGTGAAGTATCTGTTTTGATTAGATAATCCAGTGGCATGGATTTAAATCAATGAGCGGATGAGTCTTGTGTGTTCTAAAGAGTGACGGAAACGTGGTGGTGTTTCTTGTACTATACGTAGATAGTATCTTGCTCATTGGAGACAATGAAAGAGTATTATCGGGCGTATGGGTACGGAAAGCGGTAGAAATGAAGGACTTAAGAAAGGCAAAATATATCCTTTTGATCACGGTAATACGGATCACAAGAAAGGATATTATGCTTATCTCAAGTTTCATAAAATGATACAGTCCATACTCATTTAGCATGTGAATAGACTTGCGCGTCGGCATTAGAGCCTTCCTCCCCATCGGATGAGTTTATTCATGGAATGCTATGAACGAAGTTGGATATCTGTTTTGGTTAACGCATGAACAGTGGGTATCAACGTAACCCGGATCAAGAATGATGAACTGTAGTAAGACATATATAAAGTGCCTGAGAAGGACTGGAAATTATATATGAACTTACTGGACAGATTCACTGCTTCTTGTGGATTACGTAGATTCGGATTTTTAGTCAGATTGGACGGTAGTAAATTCTCCTCAAAGGTTATGTGTTTAATTTTAGGAAGTAGAGTCATAATGTGGAGGAGTGTTATATAGAAATATATTTCAGACTCCGGACTCCATCATGGAATGATGATAAATTGGAGCCTATGAGGCTGCCAAAGTATTTATGTGACTCTAGAAACTTCAAGATGGACTTCGAAGTGTTTCTAAGTTTGCCCAAGGAAATCACAATTTATATTGATGATATTGGTGCAGTTGCAAACTTGAAGAAATCACAAGTCCATAAGGCAATTAAATACATGGAGCGCGAGTACCACCTGTTACGAGAAATCGTATGATGAGGGGAAGGTTGTTGTCGCCTAGATTACATCGGATGATGACCTAGTAAATCCATTTACAAGGACCTTAAGGCGAGAGCTTTTAATGGTCGTGTAGTGGGAGTAGGAATCAGATGTATGGCAGAAGACATGACAGCATAGTCTTTTAGTATAAGTGGGAGATTGTTGGATTGTATACTAAAAGTCTAGCTTTAGTATGAACAATGTTATAACAATATTTGAAATGAGAATCATTGATCAAATGATTGCATCTTATAATTTATTTTATATGCATGATGCAATAGTCCATTTACTTTATACTGTAGATAATATGTTGTGCGACAACACGCGGAAGATCATATTATCGGTTTCCTTATAAAGTATAAACAGATGCTCACAACTGAGATAGACGAGGACTCTCTATCGGTATGGTTGTAGTGTGGTTTGGTATTAGCTTGTCTTGGCTATAGAATCACATTAGTGCACTTGTGTGTATTGAGCAGGACCGCCTGAGATCGTTCGACTTATACTGACTTATAGAAGAACTTGATCTCTGTTATTATGGAAGTTCGTGCTCTTAATCCCTATACAATAACCTCGACACGTAGGGCAGTATGTATTTCTTTGATTCATCAATGGGTGAGATTTATAAGTATTAAATCAACAAACTCGGTGAGTTGGGAAGTAGTGCTGTATCTATGGTGTGCTGTTGATTGTAGAAGGAATCCATGTCCGTCATAGGTTGATAATGTCCCCTTGAGGAGCTCATAAGGTTTATCATGTAAATCTTGCAAGTGGATTAATTTCCGGCATGATAATAAGGTTGAGTGGTACTACTCTTGGATAAGATATTAATTAATTTGAGTTGTCAGTAACTTAATTAATTAATGGGCATTGTATATCTTAAACATGGGGAGACTGTCGGGCTTATAATAAGAAGGAGCCCAGAACATAATTTTGGGATTGGACGGGTAGTGCAGTAATAATATTTTAGTGGACTATATTATTATTATTGGATTTAATTAAAAGCTTTGGGCTAAGCTTGGTTAATTAAATTCAATTGAGGCCCAGCCCAATTTCTCCTCCTGGTCCCTGCTGTAGCCCAAGTATATAAGTCATCTCAGTTCCTGTTAAACCTAAGTCAGTGCCTCATTTGACATACGGGAGAGAACAGAGAGCAGATTGAGAAGACTCTGGGGATTGTTGACCACCCAACACCAGAGTTGACTTTGGGACATATAGCAGAAGATCAGAGGTGTTCTTCTCAGATCATCATCCACTACACCAAACCAGAAGACGGGTAATTATTTTATGCTTCCGCTGTTTAATTGCCTGTTTTTATTGTTGAATCACGTTCACCATAAGATCCAATTGCTAACACAAGCCTCATCATACAAGGCCTCCGGATGATTTCGATGATCATGATTCTGTTCTCTTTGACAATTTAAATTCATTTCTTCATGATTATATGAAATTTTCAAATGCTAACTTATCTTCTTATGATGTTAATAGGATGAAAGAATCGGAGCTTGATTGGAAAATCGATAAAAGAGAAAAAGGAAGTCCACTAGAATCACTCCTTGATGAAGATTTGATGCTTGTAAGCAAGAATGGAGAAGTTGAATTAATGGACAAAAAGAGGGCTAAACTATTGTTCAAAGTGAGGATGCGAGGAGAAAGTGGGATGGACCATCCTTTGGTTTGATGAGCATGAAAATTCCGTCCGGCTTGAAGACGTTAAACTTAGCGCTAAATGGGAGGCAACCCATTCTTTTTATATTTTGATGTTTTTTGTTGATTTTGGTCATGTAGGTGGATTGAGCTCGTGAGAAGAAAGCGTATTGAAGAAAAGAGAAGTGTTTCATGGCTTCTCCACAAGAAGACCATCAATGGAAACTACAAGGGTAAGTCTCACCATTTTTTTGCAAACTTAAGTCTCAACTTCTTTCGATTTAAGTTTGGGGGGAGAGTGTGTGGTGTGACTCACCAATTGAGTGTGCTTGATATGATGATATTTTGATAATGATAAGTCTTCTTGTAAAAATTGGTCAATTTTAAAATTTTTCTCATGAGTTTTGGTTGGATTTTGGTATGATTGGTTGTGTTGAAGTTCATGATTGTCCATATTTTTATGAAATTGTTGAGCTAATGGTGTTTGTTGAGTCTTTGAGCATGAGTGAAAGGTATTGGAAGCATGAATGGAGCTTGGAGCTAACGCTTTCATTATCAAATGCCTATTGAGGGAGTACTCTACACCTTATCACTTCTAGTTTCTTGACATATTTTGATTTGGATTGATGGATTAACATGCTACTTTATGTGTTATGTCTTTTGGAGGTTTCCTTTTCAATCAAGGATGGGGATGATTGTGAGCTTACATTGTTATGGATGATTGAATATGTGCTTCATTTTCTAATGATGGTGATTGTTGTTTTTGCATGTTATGTGTTTTTGTTTTGTTTCTTGTTTGTTGAGTCTTTATTTTATGTTTTGTGTGTTTCTTATTTTTGTCTTGGTATGTTTGGTGGTTTGTTTTGGGATGTTGTGAGTCATTTTTGAACATGAGTGGTGATATGTTGTCGTAGTAAGTGATGACAAGTTATGATTAAGAATCTCTACACTTTCGAATTGTGACATGTTTTACTTAACTTGTTCAATTTTGAGATGAATGTGGTGTAATAAGTTTCTTAAGGTCCAATGCATAAGCTTGTAAGAATTTGAGCCTCAACCGTGCATACATGGTTTTTCTTCATGAGTGGATTGGTTGTGTTTGATAAGCTAGAACTTGCTCAAGGACTATAGGAACGAGCCCAATTTGTGGAGATTAGTGAAATGATCTTAGGCCATCCTTGTTATTCATAGTCATTGTCATATATTTTCCTACCATGTACATCATCCCTAGTTAACCATTTTGAGCCTTTAAGCCTTTTTATTGTGAATATAGCACATTACAAGCCTTGATTACCTTCTTAAGCCATGTATATATACCCTTTGTGTGGGTGATTGAGGAGATGGTGGCTAGAAAGGTTTGATGAGGAAGAAAAAGAAGAAAAGGAAATGGTAAACAAATGAAAAAAAAAGGATGAAAAGAGCAAAATGAAGAATGCACATGCAACCTCAAAACAAGAAATATGAGCAAAGCAACAATAATATGCTCAAGTACTTAAAAATCCAAAGAAGGAAGCATGAATCATAAGAAGCTCAAGAAATCCAAGGAAAGTTGATGAGTAGAGCTTGTGAGTACCAAAGACAAGAAAGGAAGAAAGAAAAGTGGAGAAGTTGAGGAAGTTGATCATCTCTTTGATTACTTACACTTGTTTAGTCACTATTACCTATATTCTTCCTACCTTACCAAAGAGCCTATCATTACATCCAAATTAAAGACCTTTTTGATCGCTAATGGAAACTTTGGTGGTTTGTGAATGTAGTCCACGAGCAAGCTTATAGCGAGTCGAGTCAATCGATTAATGAGTGTTGATTTACCTTACTTTAAAGAGTGTTGAGAGACATTGATATCTTATGTGAGGCTTGGACTAAAAAGGGACTATATTACACTTTTATTCTCTTTAGATTGAACTTGTTAATTTTTCATGTTATGAGTTTAATGTTGTAGGATGCCTTAGCATAGTTTGTAATTCTTATTATTATTAATGTGTTATTGCTTATGTTCGTTTAGTTTTTTTCCTAGGTGAAAATCTCACCCCTTGGTTTATCATTTTCGTTGTTCGGGGACGCACAACACTTTAAGTTTGGGGGTGTGATGAGTGATATTTTCACCTAGATTTTAGTGTCTTTTTATATGTGTTTTCGTATTATTTTATCCATATTTTATGTACTATTTGGTTGTATTTTGTGTTTTTATGGAAATGTGTGTGAATGAGCTTAATTTGGAGTTGAAACGAGGAAGAACGAGCCAAAACAGTGAAGCGAACAGCACAAACACGGTCAGCCGAGTGCAGAACACGACCCGTGCCCAGTACAGACACACGGCCCGTGCACCGCGCACGGGCCTGTCCAGAAAGCCGTGCGACAACGTCAGAAAACACAACACGGCCACCCCTGTGGCCGTGTGCTGCGCACGAGCCGTGCGCTGTCCAGAGCTCGCCGTTGCCCAGAAGCCCTAGACACGACTCGGGCCGTGTTACAGCACACGAGCCGTGTAGGTGTCAAAACTGCTGAAATTTCCAGAAACTTCTAGAAGCTTCCCAAGGGGTATAAATACCCATTTATTCAACAATTGAGGAGGATGATCCGAAATTCCACCCTTCCACACACACATCACACACAATTCTCTCCATTTTACACTATCATCTTCATTCATTCACCATCTTTTGGATCTACCATCATCCAACCATCAAAATCATCATCCAATTGAAGAAAAGAAGCAAGGAAGAGAGGAAGATAACAAGGGAAGAAAGAAAATCACCATTGAAGTGACAACAAGGGAGTTTCCATTCATTTCTTGTATTAAACCTCATAGTTTCATCATGTTTTGTAAGGATCTTAATGTCTATGTTCATTTCCTTCTTAATATGGTAGGCTAATCTCCCTTGTGAGATTAGCAACATGAGAGTTGTTGGATAATTTTGGGGATTTGTGTATTCAAATTCATATGTTGATTGGATCTATGATTTTCTACCATTCATTATTAATTGCTTGAATTGTATTGATGATTTGTGTGTTTAGTTGTTCTAGATATGTGATTAGATTGAGAAATCTTGTTCGTTTGATCATTGCTTGTTCACTTGCATTGATTGATTTAATTTCTTGTTTGATCAACCTCCCTTTGATGATTAGTCTCTATAAAATTATAAGAAACATGAGATCGCTTAAGCACTAGTGCCTACCTCCTTTGGGTTCGATAATTTCTTGAATTGGTCATTCTCCTCTAAACTATGGCTAATCAATTATCATTTAAAAATATGATATTTCTTTCAAAATACTAAATATTGTGTTGTGGTGTTTAAAATTTTTCGTATGCTTTTTATTCTAAATATGTTGCACTTCAATTAAGTTATTCAATGATAAATAGTTAAATAAATATTTGAAATTTAATTAATCACCATCTCAAAAAGAAATGAAAAAATAATATTTAAAAAAAATACTATTTAATAAGAAAAATTAATTGGGAGTGAATAAGAAAATTATTTTAAAAAATTAATAATTAAAACAATCGTCATTAGCTTAGGAAATGACATGTAAGTAATAAAAAAGTCTGCTATAGTAACTAGTATGAAGCCCGCGTAAAATGCGGGATATTCGAATTTTTTATGGAATCAGCTATTCGTATATTCAAATTTGCTAAACATATTAAAAAAATAATTAAATTAAAATACTCCCTCCGTCTGCCACAATAGGTGCCATTTGCTTTTTGACACGTGAAATAAGGAGTATTATTATTTATTGTGTAGTGGGTAATTGCATTAGTGGAGGTATGGGTCCCATTTTTAGTTGTATAAGTGGGTGTGTGGGTCTCATATATGTAAAAAAGGAAATAAGACCCTTGGGGACGGACGCCCAAAATGAAAAAATGAGACTCTTTGGAGCAGACAGAGGGAGTATTCAAAATTAATAAGATATAAATATTCTAATAATTAAGATTTTATATCGTGTTCGGTTGTAGTACCCGAAAGATGTATTCGATTTCATATTGTGTTCGGTTGTAATACCCGAACAATATAGTGTATTTGGTTGGAGTATCCGAAAGATGTATTCGGTTGAGAAATTGAATGATCCTTGAGGGATGGTGATAAACTTTCACTATGAATTGTTATCACTTTTATTATTAAATTTTATCGATTAATTTTCATTTATGTTATAAATTGTTCATAAAATAATATTATCACTTTTCGTTAATTGAGTATCACTTTCCATTATAGAAATTATTACTTTTTATACTTATGACATAAGCCCTCACCTGAGACGGTCTTACACCCTAAACTTTGTGTGTGTGTGTGTGTATGTCTATATATACTCCCTCCGTCCCCTTGAAACATAACCATTTGCTTTTTACACGTGGATTAAGGAGTATAATAACTTAATGTATTTTGAGGTGAGAGAAATAATATTTTAAAGTGTAGTGGGTAGTTGTATAAGTGTTGAGTGCGGGGCCATGAGAGGTCACATCAATCTAAAAATAAAAATTGATTATTTGTAATGGGACGGACCAAAATGGCAAAATTGATACGTATCAAGGGGACGGTGGGAGTATATATAAATGGTGTACCCGCTGGTATTGAGGTATTATCAGTACCCATTGCAAATTCTAATGAGATTTTCACAACTATCTGTATCCGTCCCAAATCCGTTTACAATTATCCATAACCGCCCTATTAAGGTTTGGATAGAACGATTACTTGAAAATGCCCATCTCATTACCATCCCTAACTATTATCGTTTAATACATAAAATTAATAAATGTTTATAATAATTACAAATTTTTGCATAACTAAGGATAAAATATTAAATATAATAAAATAAATATAAAATAAATAATTAACGATAAAAAATTATGAAAATTAATTAATATTACACTAAAATTTATTTTTTTCATGAAATTCCTTACTTAGGATTTTATAATTAACTAAATTTATCAAACTTAAAAATTCTAAGGATAAATAGATGAAATATATTAAATAATTTCTTAATGCTTCTAAAAATATTTTATTTATTAATATATTTTATTAAAGAATATTTTAAAATATAAAAATTTTATTAAACTTAAGAATCTATTTCTCCAATCATATATTATTGGTAATATGATTTCAAATTAAATATTATGAAAATCAATTAATTTGATATAATTTTTATACAAATCCGATTTAAAACTAAAAAGTAAAAAACACTTAAAGTTTTAGTTAAATTTTTTAAATAAAATAAAGAAAATTAAAATATTTTGATTGGTTGTTTAAAATAAAGTAACTATATTATCTTCTCTTCTAAGCAAGTTTATCATCAAAAAATAAAAAAAAATCTATAAAATGACACATCTTGCCAAAATTATTTCCATTATGCCACCTAATAAATGTAAAATCCTCCTTTAGTTTATATATATATACATATATATATATATATAAAACTAGGTATGTGGCACCTCACTTCGTGAGGTTCAAACTCGTATATCCGTGAATATATTTGTGATTTGTAGTTTATTTCAGAGAAGTGTATTTTTAGTAGGAGCTCATATTTGCTTTATCACAAAATAATCATAATACAATGACCCTTCGTTTGGTAGGCATCAATAAGGGTTCTGCATATTAATAATACGGTATAATATGGTGTTTGGTAGGTCATAGTAAGTTTTTAAGGAGCCCGTGTTTGGTATCATGTTCGGTTGATTACAACTATAGATTTTAACATTATTAATATCGCACCTGATGCCATATTAATGTTACGGTTATAATAGTAGATCACTACTACTCATTAAATTTCCAAAAATAGGTCTAACACCAGATCTCTCCTTGATTTCGATATTCCAAAACCCTAAATTGGGAACTGATAAATCCTTGTCTTTGATTTCAAATCATCCCAAATACAATTGGCCCTAATCGTTGATTCCTACAAGAAAGAAATTGTGCTCCATGAATTCTTTAATGGATTTGAATCTTTGAAAATTGTGAGCAGCTTCTAGAACTTAGTTGAAGATATGTCAATGGTGGTATTGTAGACACTTCGGCGTTCGAGCACTGGAAAATCTTCTTCACCTCTGACGAGACTGTGTTTGTTGATTAAGGGCGTTTGTCACACCTTCACTAAAGATTCTCGCTAAGGTTGAATGTGTCTTCATCCTGCTTCTGTGACCACGTCTCATAAAAAAGGTGAATTTGTTAATTGTTGGATGAGCAATCCAATTCATTGTGTATAAGGGCATTCTTTATGCATTTTCCTTCAATGAATGATTTGGGAATTCTGGTGGATTAGTCACGATTTTTCCTGAATTTTTCCCTTCTGGTGGGGTTTTATGATTGTAACTGATTACTTAGGTTATAATGGAGTTCGATGTTTATGAGAAATGTCAATGTGTGGGGCAAATGTGATTATTACCAGTGCCAGATATGGTTAAGAGATGCAGCAACGCTATCTTTGTTGTGGTCCAAAAGGCATAATCAGTTTGAACTCATTGGATGGATCAAATACCAACTTGAGCACACATAAATTTGGGTACTTTGCAGTTTGCGTGAGGTTGAATTTCCTTAATTCTGCGTGGAGAGATCATAGATGTAGAAATCGTGCTCTGAATACTGAAGCAACAATAATCCGCAATGCAAATCCATAATTTAGGGCCAATGGAAACGCATCGATGCCATCGAGATGAGTGAAATTAAAAGGTATCATCCGTTTCTCAGTTCGGGTGAGAGAGAAGGAAAAGTAGCGCATGGGGTGGCACTCGCTGTAGCCGAGGATCAAAGGCTGGAGAAGGGTGCGCAACCTTCGGGTTGAAGGCCGGTGATGAGGTGCTCCCACTCAATGCATACCACCTTCAATTTCGCTAAATCTTTGCCACCAATCCGCTCAAAGATTTTCAGCAAACTATCGCAACTTGTGGGTGAAAGTATGATTTGGAAGACATCACTTGTGGGTATATATGGGGTCTATAATTTTAATAATATTTTTACTAACATGGTATTTTCATAAATTTACTCTTCTCTTACATGTTTTGTAACCTTTACCAAACACAATACTATATTAATATCAAAATTTTCACATTCTACCAAACAACTACCACATATTAATATTACTTACTTATTCCACCCTCCATAATATTTTGCCCCGTAATATATTCTTATCTACTCTTATCTACCAAACGAAGGGTGAATATATACAACGTCTAACACTTGCAGCTGTAATATACATCTAATTTGGTGAGCAAGGAGGCATAAGCCTCTAGAAAAGAGACATGTGGCTGTATGTAGTGTGAATTGTGTGATTTTTAAGGCAGCACTAAACTAAATCTTGAGAAAGATATAAACTGTTTCGGTGTGGTTTTGTCAATCTTAGTTTGTATGTTGGGCAGTGGCATACTTTTACCCTGCAATTTAAGAAAGAAAGGAACCTTGTTTGCATATTTACCGACTATAAACAAAAGTTACATTGTACGGCTGAACAGTGTGACTAATGATACACATAGTACAGGACACAGCATTTTTCTACCAAGTGTAGAAAGGTAATACAATTCAACTTCTTTTGCATTTTGTTTACCCATTGTATTATTGGGGTGTGTTTATATACAATTCAAGAATGTTTCAAAACTCAATGTCCTGGATATACAATTGAAAAATTGTCAGGTGATGGAATTATGTCATGAAGAAGGTAGGACATTTTGCAAATGTTTTAGCTACACAATCGTTAAAAAAAAGAAAGAAAGAAAGAAGTGCATGTGTAAAATGAAACTGGAAATTGCGGGAGCTGAGTTGAGGCCAAAGGAAAATAATTTAAACCAACCAATTTTAATTGTAAACAATACTACTCAAACTGAAAGCGAGAAACATTCTGAGAAATCTAACAACAACATCAAAGAAAGTAGGTCATATGTATTGCTAATGCAAAGACCAAAGCATGCTAGGAAATCTAACAACATCCTTATGTGATGTGATAAAAATCCCCAAGGAATTGACACAATGAATCTCTGAGCATATAGTTTTTACCATTAATAAAAAGATATAGTAGCTCAAAAGCATATAGTTTCTACCATTCATAAGAAAGCAAGATGATATCTTACCCCGGACGTTCGGCGCAACTTGTAGATATAATGGTTGATTAAGATGTGCTGTGAAATTGAACGAAAAATGGAGGCGTAGTTAGCAATAACTAAGAACCATGTTGGCACAAAAAAAAGCGTAGGTCATACTGTGAAATTGGTTTTGCATTTCAAGTTAATTGAATTGAAAATTCACATTCAACATAGTATTCTAGGTCATTGCTACCAACAATAACATTAATGACATCACAAGTGTGCAATTGAGGTGTGTTTTAGATAAAACGATTAGCAATCATAAGTATTAAGTACCACTGTTGCAGATGCTTCAGGAATGTATTCCAAAGCTGCTGCTTGGTTCTATTAAATGGTACCAATCCATAAAATTATTAGGGAATAAAAAGAAAATTATCCTAGTAGATTAAAGGAAAATATCGAAAAGAAGGTAAATAAAAATTCTTAACTAAAATTTAAAGAAATTTAAATTAAATTAAATGAAGATCCCAAAATTTTCTTAGATGAAATACAGGAAAATCAATGCCTCAAAAGTTAATAACCAAATGAAATCAGTATTCGTACCTGCCTCAAAGATTGAGGGGGTAAACTTATGATATGATTGAAATGGCTATAATAATTGAAGAAAATAAGTAAAGGAACCCCTATCGAAGGAAAACAAAGAAAGAAAATAAAATTAGGAATTTCGAAGAAATTGAATATAACCATACATTGGGGCAAATGAAGCGTACGGGCATAGAGGGGCAAAATCACCTCAGTCACTGAACTTTAAAAATAAAGCAATGTAATCCCATTTATGTTGTAAAAAAGCAATCAAGGAACTTTTTCATTTTTTGCAAGTTAATAGAAATTTAATTAAGAGATTTGTGAATGTTGCAACTGCACATTGTAATGGTGAATTTTTCAAAAGGGTGATAGAATTATGCACTTGCAAGTGCCAGCATGTTGCTTACCTGATGTCAAGTTGGTCATGTGTTGTGGAGCATGCTTCTATTCTTATATCCATTTTACAATTTTAGAGGAATATTAACTATAACATATATAAATTAAACTTACTTCCCTTCTCACGCGTTTCCAGTTACGAATATAGTGATTCAATCATACTCAGTTAGAAACTACAGTTCAAATGCATTTATAATTTCATATGATGCTAAAGATGTAAGGAGATAGCTAACAAGCAAAAAAAGACAGGACACCACATATAATAATATATAGAGTCACATCAGCGTTTTAGTAGATGACTATTTTAGGACCAAAAACAAAAGGTTGATAGAATAATCAAAGTAAAAATAGCTTGCCTAGTAGATAATTAAGAGAAAACATCAATAGCCTTCAGTGGTGCAGTTCCCCTTCTTATTCCCCAAAAAAAAAATTCCAGGGTTGAGATCAGGATTTGTATGGCAGTTCTGCATGGAAACCAAAGTTTAATAACTCACAGCCTTCATAACATAAAATATTAATTGCTATGGTAAAAAATTTCCACATTTCACAAGAAAAATCAAAGAGAAATAAGTGTGCTGAGAAATAGTTGGATCATTGGATGACAATTCATTTACCAAGGAAAACATGTAAAAAGTACAAAGAAAGCAAAACAACAAAACTCACAACTATCTTTATTTTATATTTATATATGTGTGTAATTCATATTATGGCATTAAAGGGAATGCCACGGTAAATAAACCTACTATTTCCCTATGACTCAGTATTTTGTCAGTTATCTGTCACATTATTTTTTAAAATGAAGCAACATTCATGATTTATTAAGTTACTAAAACAAAAAGTTAAAAATAACGTAAACAAACAATTGCATGCAAAAAGATTAACTGTTAGATGTTTGCGAAGAAGTCTAACATTATCCGTGGTGTTGGCTCCTCCCTCCAGTTGATCATGGGTAACATAACAGAGCAACTGTAAAAGAAAGCAAAATATTAAGTTCTGACATGAAGAAGCTATATAATACCCACAGAATGAAGTCATTATGTTGAAGGTGCGTTGCATTGCCACCTTAATAAAATTGTTAACTTATCGCTCAAATTAGTAGAGGCAACGAATAAAGCATACCAATCCTATACTATTACAAGAAATGTGAATAATTTTGAGTCACTTATATATGCTCTTTAATCAGAGTAGATCAGACATGAGCACACATAATTAGATCACTTAAACCTTCCAAAAGCAATTCACGTCCTTAAAACAAACAAACAGAGGACCAATAAAAAAACCTCATAGTTATTCTGTGTGTTGACACTGTCCAACAAAAAACTTAGCAACAGTAGCAATAATAATTCAGAACCCAAACCAAATTGCGTCAATCACAAAACTCTACCAATAAAGCAGTCTAATCCCAATTTATGTTGCAAAAAAAAAGTCCATATACAGTTAATGCTGCTGACGTAAACAGTAGTAAAGTAAAAAAAAGTAATTGCTGGATGTCCCTCACATAGCACCCTTCTGATGTCACTACCTAGGTTTACCCTAATTTAGTATTTCTTATTAGTAGTGCACAGTAACAAATTAAAGTATTGGACACAACAAAGGTCAGAGGATCCACTTTTACAGTAGAAGATACAGAGAAAACTACAAGTATTCTTACAATCGGGCAAGGTGGATGGAAAAAAGATAGAGTTTCTCTTAAACTTGAGAAAGTAAACGCATATACCATGAAATCATCACTCAGGCACTAAACACAGAACGTGAAACATATGGGTATGCTCAGTCGAATCAAAACCTTGCTGTACAAAATAAAGAGGATGAATAATTAGGGTTTGTGCAAGACCAAAATATAGAAAAGAGAACTCACCTATAGGCTGTAGTTGTGCAAAGCAAAAGGAATAGGTGCGACAGGCTTGAGCGCAACGAAATTAATGAAAGAAAAAATTCTAATTACACTTCGTTTGGTAGTAGAGACTATATAAGAATGTAATAATATGATTGATATTATGGGGCTAGAATAAGTAAGTAATATTAATATGGTATTCATGTTTGGTAAGACATACAAAGTGTTATAAATTAGAGTAAATTTATGTAATTATCCTCTTTGTAAAAATGCAATTACAATGTTTGCCCCAATATATACTACCACCCCTACTCTTGAAATCTTAAGTCTGCGACATCGTGATTCCTCCTTCCCATCTGCGGTCGTGGTCGAGGTGTCGAGCGAGGTATAGAGTTGATGTTTCTTGCGATAATTTGTTGAAATCCAGTCAGAGTCTCCTAGTCTGGTAATTTTATTATTTCTGTAATTTTTTTTGTTTACTTAGATCTAGGGTTTTCGTCCTCCATGGCAAGGGTTTCCGCTGGATATGGCAGCCTCAATCTTCCCGCCACCTTTTTTAATTTAAGAAGTGGTTTGTCCGCTAATTCCTGCCGTACGTGACCTTTTTGTTGGCAATTGGATCATGTGGTTCAAACGTGATCGTTAGGATTTCAGGCAAACAATCAGCGGAAGCAATTAAAAAATATTTACCGTACTTCTGGGTTGATGTAGAGGATGAATCGCTGCAGAGAACTACATATGATCTTCTACTGTATGTCCCAAGTGTGATCCTGCTGTTGTGTGGGCAACAGTCTACAGGATCTCTCAATCTGCTTCTTTCCCTCCTCACGTCAAAAGAGGCGCAGGAAAACTTAGGGTTCCAAGAGGTTGAGTTCACTTATATACTGGGCTACAGTAGGGATCAGAAGGAGAATTGGAGTTGGGCCTCCATTGGCTTAAATATCTAAGCTTAGCCCAAAACTTATATTTAATCCAATAATAATAATAAAGTCCACTAAATTATTATTACTGCACTACCCACTCCAACCCAAAATTACGTTTTGGGCTCCTTCTTATTATGAGCCCGAAGTCTCCCCATGTTTAAGATATACAATGCCCATTAATTAATTAAGTTACTGACAACTCAAATTAATTAATATCTTATCCGAGAGTAGTACCACTCAACCTTATTATCATGCCGGAAATTAATCCACTTGCAAGATTTACATGATAAACCTTATGACTCCTCAAGGGGACATCATCAACCTATGTCGGACATGGATTCCTTCTACAATCAACAGCACACCATAGATACAACACTATTTCCCAACTCACCGAGTTTGTTGATTTAATACTTATAAATCTCACCCATTGATGAATCAAAGAAATACATACTGCCCTACGTGTCGAGGTCATTGTATAGGGATTAAGAGCACGAACTTCCATAATAACAGAGATCAAGTTCTACTATATAGTCAGTATAAGACGAATGATCTCAGGCGATCCTACTCAATATGCACAAAGCATACTAATGTGATTCTATAGTCAAGACAAACTAATACTAAATCACACTACAACCATACTGATAGAGAGTCCTTGTCTATCTCGGTTGTGAGCATCTGTTTATACTTTATAAGGAAACCGATAATATGATCTTCCACGTGTTGTCGCACAACATATTATCTACAGTATAAAGTAAATGGACTATTGCATCATGCATATAAAATAAATTATAAGATGCAATCATTTGATCATATGATTCTCATTTCAAATATTGTTATAAAATTTTTCATACTAAAGCTAGACTTTTAGTATACAACCCAACAATCTCCCACTTATACTAAAAGACAATGTTGTCATGTCTTCTGCCATACATCTGATTCCTACTCCAACTACACGACCATTAAAAACTCTCGCCTTAAGGTCCTTGTAAATGGATTTACTAGGTCATCATCCGATGCAATCTAGGCGACAACAACCTTCCCCTCATCATACGATTTCTCATAATAGGTGGTACTCGCGCTCCATGTGTTTAATTGCCTTATGGACTCGTGATTCCTTCAAGTTTGCAACTGCACCAATATCATCAATGTAAATTGTGATAACCTTGGGCAAACTTAGAAACACTTTAAAGTCCATCATGAAGTCTCTAGAGTCATATAGATACTTTGGCTGCCTCACAGGCTCCAATTTATCATCTTTCCATGATGGAATATGGAGTCTGAAATATATTTCTATATAACACTCCTCCACATTATGACTCTACTTCCTAAAATTAAACACATAACCTTTGAGGTGGATTTACTGCCGTCCAATCTGACAAAAAAATCTGAATCTCCGTAATCCACAAGAAGCAGTGAATCTGCCCAGTAAGTTTTTATATAATTTCCAGTCCTTCTTAGGCACTTCATATATGTCTTACCACAATTCATCATTCTTATTCCGGGTTACGTTGATACCCACTGTTCATGCATTTAGCAAAACAGATATCCAACTTCGTTCATAACATTCTTAGATTAAGCTTTCTTATTCGCCGAAGCATAAGGAACCGCTTTCATCTTCTTTATCTTCTTTTTGTGTCTCAAAGACATATTCACTTAGATAAATTCCATGCTAAACGAGTATGGACTGTATCATTTTATGAAACTTGAGATAAACATAACATCCTTTCTTGGGATCCGTGTCACCGTGATCAAAAAGGATATATTTTGACCTTCTTAAGTTCTCCATCTCTACCGCTTTATTAACCATACCCATACGCCCGATAATACTCTTTCATTGTCTCCAATGAGCAAGATACTATCTACGTATAGTACAAGAAACACCACCACGTTTCTGTCACTCTTTACAATACACAAGACTCATCCGCTCATTGATTTAAATCCATGCCACTGGATTTCCTAATCAAAATAGATGCTTCATGATCTCAAAGCTTGCTTTTAGCCCATCGCTGGACACTATCAAGCTTACTATCAAAATGCTATTAGCACTTTGCAATGACTCACTCTGGTTGCTTCACATAGTTGTTTTCCTCAAGACTTCCATTCAGGAAAGCTGTCTTGACATCTATTTGTTGTTCCTCATAATTCAATATGAGCAGCAATAAATAAAAGAATCCGGATCAACATTAGCATAGCTACCAGCGAACATGTTTCCTCATAATCGAACCATTTCTTTCTGAGTACACCCTTTCGCAATAAACTTTTCTTTCAAGGTTTTCACCTTACCGTATGATCCTCTCTTATTTCCTTTGACCACTTCCAATGGCTTTTACACTATTTAGTGGTCTATTAAGTTCCCAGATTTAATTTAGAATCCGTAGATTCTATTTCAACATTCATTGCAACTTACTAAGATTCCAAATTTTAATCTTGTAGTGCAACGTCGTATCCCTGGGATAATACCATGTTTACTAGGGATCAAGTCTTACGACTTTCCCAAAACATGTATCTCACGGGTTGTCGAATAACCCTCCCACTGCGACAAGGCACTACATGTAATTGTGTATCAGATGTGACACGCGTTGCAGTTTATCTTGTGGTATATCCTCTTGTACACTTGGTACTTATACTTTTGTTTTCTTCTCACTACCTTTAGAACAACTCATACATGAGTTTGTGATTTATTACATAGTTCTTTTCCAAAAAATTCAGTGTTTGTGTTGACAATCACCCTTCGATCTTTTGAATAAAATAAATCACTCTTCATTTTTCTAGGATATCCCATAAACAGACAAAACATTTTACGAATTACTGTATCTAGGGCATATCCATAAAATGAATTTAATTATTCCAAATAATTCATCATCTATCTAATCATAACCATAAGAGCCTTATTCCTTCTATCCACCACACCATTCAGTTTGGGGCATTCCTGGTATAGTCAATTTGAGATTTAATCTCAACTTCTGATCAATAGCTCCTAACTATGTCAAGAGGTATTCACCATCATGATTAAATCGTAATGACTTAATATATTTTCCATTACGCTTCACTGTACCAGCCTTGCAATTCTTGAATTAATCAAAGAACTTAGACATGCAGTGCATCAAATAAATATATTGGTATCTAGAATAATCTTCGAATATTCATAACCATCTCTCGCCTGGATAATATTAGGTTTGCTTGAATCAGAATGAACTAATTCCAACATATATATCTTTGGCTCTACACTCCACAGCCTTGAAAAGGCAGTTAATCATTTTTACTTCCAAGCAAGACTCGCAAGTCTGATAGTTTCCACTTCAGATAAACCTTACGGTCTATCGGCTATCAACTTTTGAATCCTACTCAAGAAAAATGAACTAATCTTAGACGCCAAATGTATGTTTAGTTCATTTTTGAAGGTTCCTTTCTCTTACTAATATTAGAAGATGCATTACTAATTACTATTTATTGCATCTGTGGGATGTACATGATTCAAGAGTATACACATTATCCACCAACGTACTATTACAGATTATTGCCCCATTCCTCATCACTATGACCATATCATTTAAATGAAATGAAGTATCCATCCGATAATGCATAGAAACCGAAACCAAATTCTTTCTATGAAACGTACGTAAAGACAATTTCTCATAATCAATCGTTTATTCTTATCATGAGATAAATAAACAACTCCCACTGCAATAGTCACTACCTTTGTAGTTTTACCCATGTCATAACAATCTTATCCTTACTAAGTGATAAATATTTAGTGATTCCAGTATCTACACAGTTCATGTCAGTAGATGCCATCACTAATCATGTTTAAACCATTAGTATATAAGATATTAAACTTGTTCATATCATGACGAAAATGGCTTTCCTTTACCACATGTTTTGTCAGGAGTTTCCCACCATTTACATCCTCTTGTAATTCAGGTGGAACTTACTCAAAACATCTAGGCAATTATGGAGAATAAAATTGACTTAGGTTTCCCTTTCAACTTCTATTCCATG
Source organism: Pogostemon cablin (assembly GCA_023678885.1). NCBI lineage: Eukaryota > Viridiplantae > Streptophyta > Magnoliopsida > Lamiales > Lamiaceae > Pogostemon > Pogostemon cablin. The sequence continues at coordinate 15,558,485 of CM042975.1, read as the reverse complement.
TATTTCTAATTCATTCATCAAATAATATCATGACCTACTGCCTTTTAAATTACTTAAGTATCCGAAGAGTTACATGAGACCATCATATTTCTATGAACCTCTCATCTCTTCACTAGAAACTTTAATAGGCATCATGAGACGTCCTTTGTGAGAACACACATGTATTTACTTTAAGCAGTAAATTTCAAAAACAAGATTCTTTTCTAATCATCTAATTAGGATAAGTAAATTTAATTTCTTTTAGTTAATAATAAGTGAGATAAAACTATTCGAAATTCAGAGAATCACAAATAAATATTCCGATCAAATCTTTGAATTTTATCCTTTTATATTGATTCCCTCAAAACAATATAAAAATAAAATTCACCGACATCTCAAGCACCGTGAGTCTGCAAGCCACGTTAGTGTGGACGTTTACAAACCCGAACATTTACAAGAGAAGGTTTTATCCGTTAATTTCATTTGTCAACCTAACTTTATGACAAAATAATTAATAGTCGGTTCCTCTTTAGCCATGCAAATAATAGCAGTGACTCCGTTGGGGAGGATACTTATTATTTACATCTAAGTGTGCACCATTATTTGATCCCAAGTCCGCTGCCCAATCTTATGTGCCTTACTGTTGGAGAAGTACTCACGCGCTCAGATAACTTTCTACAACCATCAATTATATAAGTTTGTACTAGTGAACTGCATATAAGCTCATCCGTTAGGGAGGAAGGCACTATAGCCAACGCGCAAGTCCATATGCATCACATTACAAACAATAATTATTTAAAGAAGTTTGTACCAGTGATCCGTGAATAAACTCATCCGTTAGGGAGGAAGGCTCTATTGCCAATGCGCAAGTTTACTCACATCACTTACAAACCAATAATGGAGGCCTTGGGAATATATTACCAATCCCCTCTCCCACTTAGTTATTTAACATCGAGGGTTTTTAACATGCATATAATATTCCAGAATAAAATATACATTCTAGCAAGCTTCTATATTTATTTAATTAAAATAAATCACAAAGAACATGCCACATATATAACAATTAATTGTCAAGTAAAATAATTAAATCAATTATATATATCAAGAATTAGAGCATTAAAGGATCAGCAATTGGGCCCAGCAAGCCCAACAGCAGGAATAATCACAATAACATGAGCAGCCCATAATTAAATTATGCAAGCCCAAAAATAATTACTCCTGCAAGTCCCAACTGAACCAGCCCAAAACTTTAGCAAGCCCACAAAAGCCGGCCCAATACTCAGCCAAAACAAATAAATCAGGCCCAAAGGAACCGGCCCAATAAACACCTTCCAGCCCAAGTATAAAAGGGCCAAGGGCCTGCCTACCCCATCCTTGTGCCCTAACACCCTCACAGCCGCACAAGCAGCACCGAGTCTGCACTGGCACTACCAGCCGCTGCTACTGCCGATGGCCGCGCCCACATCTACCGGAATCGAGCGGTCAGCTCTCTGCTATGGCTCCGGTGACCGCGCCCAGCTATCGCCCACTGCTAGCCACCTGCTGGAACCCGCTGTAGATGCGCCGCCAGTGGTCAGCTCTCCGGCTATGGCTCCGGCGACCTTGCCCAGCTATCACCCGCTATAGTTGCACCGCCATGTAGTCGAGCGACGGCAATCCAGAAGCAAGCTCCGTCACTGTCCACAAGAGTGTTGTCACCGATCTGCGCTGATTCGATCGTAATCAGGTGGGATCGCCTTGATTCGCATCAGTAGTAGGGCAGAAATGCCACCGTTGCCGGTTATCGCGCCCACAGCCCACTGGAATCGACGACTGATCCGACACTGCTGCTTCGCCCGGAGATAGGTGCAGGTCGCCTGGTATCCAAATCTACCATGAGCCGCACCTAGTGGCAACACAGACTCGCCGGTACCTCCAACCGCAAAGGTCTGAAGCCTCTCAACGTCGTGCCCTGGAACTGCCCATATCCGATCAAAAAGAGAGAACAGAATCCATGGAGGACTCGGTCAGATCGCCTCCTGACTCAATCGAAAACCCCGGCAACCCGCACGGAAGCTGCTTCGTCAGACGCCGCTGTGAACTCGCCCGGGAGCGTCAACTGACTCGCTTCCCGCCACTGCCTACACACAACGATCGACATGCCTGTACCATACAATGGTAGCTTGAATTTTTGCCGCCGTTCTGACACTCTTCCGCTGTCAGTCCGTGAGTCTCCAGGTCGCGCCGATGCATTTCCAAGACTCGCCTTCGCCATGCAGTCACCGCCGTGGTGCTGCCCATTCCAGTGCCGCCGTCACTGATCTGTTCCGCCAATACCAGAATGAGGTTGGACTCGCCCCGATCGCTCAGTTTAGTTCTGACGCCGCCGCTTCATCTTCCAGCCATCACGCGCTGCCGTTCTCTCACCCATCGAGCAGGATGTGTGTGTGTTATACAGAGTGAAAGGAAGGAGATTGGATTTCAAGTAGTGTGTATGTAGTCCAGCAATAATAATCAGCAATAATCACACACAAACCGAAAAGGATACATAGGTGGAAAAACATAACAGTAAAAAACTATGTGATTATATCCAGGTTAAATCTTATAATCAAATAATCCGTTTCATACATGCTATCACCATTAACACACATATGGCTAAACCCAACCTAACATCTCACGTTTCATCATAAAAACAATGCTCTGATACCAATTGTTGGCAATTGGATCGTGTGGTTCAAACGTGATCGTTAGGATTTCAGGCAAACAATCAGCGGAAGCAATTAAAAAATGTTTACCGTACTTCTGGGTTGATGTAGATGATAAATCGCTGCAGAGAACTACCTCTGATCTTCTACTGTATGTCCCAAGTGTGATCCTGCTGTTGTGTGGGCAACAGTCTACAGGATCTCTCAATCTGCTTCTTTCCCTTCTCACGTCAAAAGAGGCGCAGGAAAACTTAGGGTTCCAAGAGGCTGAGTTCACTTATATACTGGCACAGCAGGGATCAGGAGGAGAATTGGAGTTGGGCCTCCATTGGATTAAATATCCAAGCTTAGCCCAAAGCTTATATTTAATCCAATAATAATAATAAAGTCCACTAAATTATTATTACTGCACTACCCACTCCAACCCAAAATTACGTTTTGGGCTCCTTCTTATTATGAGCCCGAAGTCTCCCCATGTTTAAGATATACAATGCCCATTAATTAATTAAGTTACTGACAACTCAAATTAATTAATATCTTATCCGAGAGTAGTACCACTCAACCTTATTATCATGCCGGAAATTAATCCACTTGCAAGATTTACATGATAAACCTTATGAGCTCCTCAAGGGGACATCATCAACCTATGTCGGACATGGATTCCTTCTACAATCAACAGCACACCATAGATACAACACTATTTCCCAACTCACCGAGTTTGTTGATTTAATACTTATAAATCTCACCCATTGATGAATCAAAGAAATACATACTGCTCTACGTGTCGAGGTCATTGTATAGGGATTAAGAGCACGAACTTCCATAATAACAGAGATCAAGTTCTACTATATAGTCAGTATAAGACGAACGATCTCAGGCGATCCTACTCAATATGCACAAAGCATACTAATGTGATTCTATAGTCAAGACAAACTAATACCAAATCACACTACAACCATACTGATAGAGAGTCCCTGTCTATCTCGGTTGTGAGCATCTGTTTATACTTTATAAGGAAACCGATAATATGATCTTCCACGTGTTGTCGCACAACATATTATCTACAGTATAAAGTAAATAGACTATTGCATCATGCATATAAAATAAATTATAAGATGCAATCATTTGATCATATGATTCTCATTTCAAATATTGTTATAAAATTGTTCATACTAAAGCTAGACTTTTAGTATACAACCCAACACTTTTCGATGTGGACCCTGGTTGTCAGTTACGCCTTGTGTGTATTTACCGATTTTCGCCAACCGTTTTACCTCCGCTAAGTCATTCTTCAGAACGTATTGTTATCAGCCATTCTTTGACTGTGTCGTTCGTCTTTTTCACTGCGTAGGGCCCTTTCAAACACACAGCTGTTAGTCGATAATAGAGCAGTGACTGCTTCGCTATATCAACCTTTAAAATCTAGAAACTAATTTTAGAATTTTAATTTTAAGTTAACCTCCATAATTTCAAAATGCATTCTGCACATCACACAATTTCTTGTATACCATTGGTCTTTAGGTTGTTGATCATGATTATGTTGTTATATGTTCTTGGTTTTAGTTGTCTATTTATTATTTTTTATGTGTTGCTATCAATTTAATTATGAAGTTACATAGAACAAATAGAACAAATATTTGGGAGGGTGGTACCTAAGCGGAAAGAGAATTCAAGAGTCTTGTAGTGACAGACTAACTTTCCACATAAGTTGACTTGAGAACTATAAAGATTCATCCATTACATGATAGTTACATAATTTGAAAACAGAGTAGAAGCGCCTCTAGATTGATGGTTTGCCTAATTTATGGTATTGTATTTCATTTTCCATTTGCAAATTAGTAAAAGTGTTTTTTTAATAATTTGGTTTTATGGGTTACCTCTATCGCAGGATTGGATGAAGGTGTGCTAGGAATCCATTTGGGAGAAACTGCTACAGCTTCGTGTAAGTATGTAATTTAGATCGTTAGAACTAGAGTTAAATTGTATGCTTGTGTGGCTTAATAAATCATGTGTTGATTTGCTTTATTTAGATAGATACTTATTTTTTTGGTAAATATTTCCTACATTACATATGATTTATGGTTTAATTTTCTTCTTGAAAGTGATCATTGTACTTGGTATTTTAATCCTTATCAGAAATTTGTTTATAAGGCAAATGATAATGTTAGGAGATTATAGAATATTCTTTTATGTTTGAAGTACTTACATAAAAAATTACTGCATATAAGTTTTTATGCGAGTAAGTCTGACATTAATTGGTATAAGGTTTTATGATATCAATTGAAACTAAATATTTCGAAATTAGGTATAACAAGACTCTTGAGAATCATATTATAAAATATTAGAAAAGAGGAATAAATCAAAAGCAGAAAACTTACCCACTCATATTGTATATGATTTTACCTTTTGTCATCATTTTAATGGTTAAGCAACGTATGTGATCTCATATTGCGTAACACTTGCAGATTTCTTGTGATGAAGCTCGTTAATAGATCACAAACTGTCATGGTTTTTGTGTAGGGAGAAGTATCCGAACGTTGTGGCCCTAAGTTTTCCTTTTAATAAACTAGCAATATTGTGAACTATTGTGGGATCCATTTGAACAATGTAATTCCAGTAATTGCACATGAAAGAGAGGGCAAAAAAATGTAAGGCACCCCAAAAAATAAAATGCAACTCCTTAATGTTGTTTCATTTCATGTACTAAGTATTATTGAGTAATCAAAGCGTTGTATAGTTTAAGAAACATTTGTAACGGTCATCAATTTTGATTGCAGATTTTTATAAGACACACAAGCACTTTGGAAATGGAAAGTGATGGCAGTAGTGTTTCAGGTTCAAAGAAGGACAAAAAAAATGAATGCAAACATAGATCCTGGACCGATGATGAAGAAAAGGCATTGCTAGTCTTATTGAAGGAGCTTGTCGCCATCAGATGGAAAGGTGATAACGGCTTCAAGCCAGGGTACCTCCAGAGGTTGGAGGCAGGATTGCGTAAAGCTATACCAGGGTGTACTTTGCAAGGTACTCCCCAAATTAACTCCAAGATCCTAGTGTGGAAGAGGCTACATGGATCTCTTAGTAGCGTGATGTCATTAGGTACCGGAGTGGGCTTTAACCATATTACCCATAAGATAGACACATCAGATAGCCAATGGGAGACGGTGGTTAAGGTGTGCAATTCTTTCATTTTGTAGTGTAGTTTTAAATTTTGATCGGGGGACTTTGTTTTCTGCTATAATAGAAATCTAAGTTTACTTTACGCTGTGATTATAAAAGAAAGTTTATAATAAAGGGGCTTATCAAAGCGTTGGAGTCAAAATAAGAAATAATGTTATAGAGATTCTAAGTGTTACTGTTGTAGAGAAATAATGAAAGGTTCATTATTTGATGTTCCCACAACTAATTTTTTTTCCTATGATGTAGTTCTTAAGTTTCTCCATATGTATTAATTGTATTATTTGATATGGCACAAGGGAGCTTTACTTTTTGTAATGGATCATTATGAATTGATTTTTTTATTTTCCATGTTCTTGTTTGTCATGTTTTGGAAGAATGATCCATCTGCCCAAGGTATGCGTTAAAAACCATGGCCAATGCTTGAGGTGTGGATGGAGATATTTGGCAAAGATCGTGCGAATGGGGGTGGGGCAGAGGATTTTCTTGAAGCCGTTAATGAGTTGATTGAAGAGGATGACCCTTCTCCAAATATGAAACCATCAAACGATGTTGATGATCCTGAGAGTCTAAGAAACGACCGGGAGGTCAGTAGCCATGCAAATAAGAAAAACAACAGCTCAAAGTTATCTAGTACCAAAAGACTTGCTGCGGATTCGATGGACGACAGGCTCGTTGAAACTCTGAACTAGATGCAGCGTTCTACGGAAGCAAGGCTTCAGAGTATCACACGTGTACTTGAGTACGAGTCTAATCTTGGTCAAACTCGACAGAATCTCTTCACGATGCTGGATGAGCTTGAAAACTTTTCACTTGAAGAAATGCTTGCTGCCTCCCACCTGCTTGAAAAAATGCAGAATGCCTTGAGATGTTCATTGGACTTCCAACTCACGCAAGGCATCGATATGTTCGTGGTTTACTGGATAATGAGTTCAGCTGAAAAAGGTAGAATTGCTTGTTTATTTTGGTTCGTGGTGCGATTTTGCGGTATCGCTGTTTTTGCTAAGTTGACCTTTATCAAACTTTAATTTTTGCGACTCTGTGGTTATGCTGTTTTTGCTAGGTAAGACCTTCATCTAACTTTAGTTTTTGGTTCACTGTGAATAGCTTAATATGAACGTATCAGGCGATGTTTTGTGGATAGGTTGTCGTTGAATTGTCGTTTTGTTTTATAAGTAGAAGTGGAAGCATTTAATAAGCTTTATTTTGTTTCACTAATCAACTTTGGAATGTATCGTTGCTAGCATTTAATAGTATTTTAGTTATGATCATCTTCTTAGTCCCCCTATATGGACAATATGGTACCTTTATTTTGGTTTGTGTGTTGTTATATTGTACTCATGGGCCGTCGCTTCCCAGAAGAATCAAAAGTTGATGAAACTTTACCATATTACATTATTCCTAAAAATCTAAGATTGCTTATTGTATCATACAGACCTTCATGTTATGAATTTGTTAATCTTCTAGTTTATTTCATTATTCTACTGACATTTGCTTCTGTCCAGCACTGATCATATATTAAAAGGAGAGTACTATTTTACTTTTATTTTTTTTAAGATAATAATTGCAATTTTATTTTGTTTAAGTTATGGTTAATTGAATCCCCGTATTTATTGGATATTAATGTCAATATTGGCTGGTTCTTTTATTTTTTTGTGAGACAGAGAGTTTTTTCCAGTAATTTCATTGACTTCATATGTGAATTTATTTTTTTATCAATGGAATATGAAAATTGTTAATTTTAAAAAGAGGATAATAATGCTTTATATTATGGTATTAACAAATTAATTAAAATAATGCAAATGTCTTGAATAAATTTTAGAAAAATTCGGTAGATGCATGATTGATTGACAAAAATAATTTGGATCACATTTTATTTATGTCTTTCATTTTTCACGTCAAATTTGGATCTTTAATTTTTAAGTGTGTAATTAGTGAAATGAAAAGAGCTTATGGTTATATTTTACGTCACAATAGGTTTTACTAGAAATTAAATAATAATAATAACATTAATAACATATAGAACAATTTCAGAAATAACAACATGGAATAAGCATACACTCGGAAGATGACTCTGGCACATTACTACATAGACGAGGATATTAGTTAATGCATTGAACACATCCGACCAGAATAAACAATAGTAAAATGGACCTAACATAAACAATTGCGTGGAAGATGACTCTAACACAGTTCATACAAGAAACGTCACATAAATCTGAATTGCACCCACCACTTCATTTCTTTTTAGAGAAATGGAACCACTTCACTGGACTGGATGATGAACATGAAGAGCTGTCGCCAAATTTATTTTGTAGATTTTGAGTTGTGTTGGGATTGCTAGGTTCTGTGAAGGGGTTTGGAGCACGTGATCTGACTCGTTGCATGGGAGAAGATATCTCCTCGTCATCATCTGGAATGATTACTGGAACATTTTTTGGCCACAATGAGAATTCGAACCATCACTGATTACTATGATATCATGTGACTGTGATGGCGACCCATGATTATTTCCAAACAACTCTCTCATCTGAGTATATAGAGGTTCACCCATATGAAAATACGCCATGTAGAATTCATTTTCCTGTAAGAATAAAGAATGACGAGATTATGCATTATGTGGATCCCGTAGTGCATATAGTAGTTATTATAAATGTTACCCGAATAAGGTTTAACCATGCTGACTTTGATGCGTGTATGAAATTCGTAGGCTCATCCCACCAAGCATCCACCATATGGCGTAAGTGGTTGAAAGTATCATATCTTTTCTTTAGAAAATGAGCACGATCCATAACTTCGTGCCATGACACACTTATGTTGGAGAGTTGGTTTATCTCATACTGGGCATTTAGGAGAGCATCCCTACTACCCTCCAAATCTGCCCAATTTCCATTGCACTTTTGTTCAAGTAGAGAGTTGATGAAATGGCTGTCCATTTCTTCATCCCATATACCCGAATAAAGCATCATAGATTGGGGAGGGATTTGAGGTAGAGGCATTGTTAAAAATAAACTAATATCGAAGTAATATAAAAGTTGTAAGTGAATGAAGTTTATGGATATTGGGATTGAAGAGGCATCTCTTTTATAGGCACACAATTGGTATACTTTAGAATAATTATTTGTGTTTGTAATTTCATTTTTTATCTTTTTAAGTGATAAAAAGAGTACAACAACGAAACTTGATGCATGGTAATGTAGATGTCAAAAAAAATAGTTGTGTGCACTATTATATAGAGTTTTCTTATCAATAGCCGATCGAATGGCCACTCAATCTCCCACTCATATGATCATGTTGGAATGCATTAAAAGATGTGATTTCAACAGTTACTTTTTTCCCCTGCCAACTCATATGCAAGGCTTTACATTGAGGTGTTATCACCAATGACAAATGAGGCAGTATTAATTATTTCAAATAACATAATGAAATGTTGACTTTTTTTATAGAATCTCTGCATGCCAACATACATCGGACAATTAATGCAATTACCTTTCAACCAGTTTGTACATTTAACTACAGCAAATATAATATTAATTAGGTTACAAACAACTATAAATAAGAACAAACAACAGTTAATAAGTTAATAAACAACTATAAATAAGTTTCAACAAACGACATGGAAGACACTTCACAAATAAAAATGGTTCCCACTCTTCTAGTTTTTCCTTTACCAGTAGCAATATATCTTTGTAGTGGAACATTACACGATCGTGAACAAATGAACATTAATAGCACAACACATTGTTGGTGCACATTGATACATTCAACTTTCACTTCTTTAGCTTAACAAATGCTTGTCTTCTACAAGCTCACAATATTAAAATTCAACAAAACATTAAAGTTTTTACATTACCACAACATAAAAAGGAGAGTCCTTCAAGGGAGGAGTCAACTATTCCATTCATTGAAAATTGTATGAGCTATCTCATCTCGATAAAGGTTCCATTGCGGTGAGGACTCTGCTGCGTCAGCCACCTCATCGTCACCATGGTACTCCTCATCTTCAATGGTGTTGTCGTCCAGGTGAGACTCAGTTGGATCAACTTCCATTACAGATCGAATGAAATTATGCATAAGAACACATGCCATGATCAGTCTTATTTGAACTTTAATAGGATAGTAAGAAGTAACACGAAGAATTCCAAAATGCTTTTTTAGAATCCCAAATGAACGTTCTATAACATTACGTGCTCTTGCATGACGCATATTGAAGTGTTCGAATGCATTTGTCGGCCTAGGCGAGGATGGAGCCCAATCCTTTAGATGATATCTTTGCCCTCAATATGGAATGAGAAACCCTTCAGTGTTTGCATAAGCTTGGTCACACAAGTAATATTGACCTATATGTAAATATATGTCGTAATTAAGTATCCTTGATGAGCACAAGCAATCGGTAAACTTAATAAATAATAACATTAAGGTGCATCAGGTATACATTACCCCTAACTGGAACCTTTATACCATGTGGCCTAGACAAGGCATTACGCAACACTCTTCCATCAGCTGCTGATCCTTCCCAGCCAGGAAGAACATAGATGAAGTTGGCATTGTGGACGCAAACACTTAGGATGTTTGTTGTTATCTTTGAATGTCTATCCCTATGCCTAGATTTGTCATCTTTTCTGACATGAACAGGAAGATGAATGCCATCTAACGCCCTTAGACAACCCTATTTGACAACATTATATGTGGTTAAAATAATATAAATGTAGAAAAATATATAAGGGCAGAGTAATGCAATGATGATACATTGAACCATTTCCATCTTGAGTGTGTTGAATCATCTGCAATTGGGGTTGGTTTAATCATTATAAGGGAATGGAGTTTCAACAACGCCTTTAGGACGATGTGTATGTATAGGGAAATCGTATGTCTAGATTGGAATAAATCAAATTTCACTGTCATATTTTTCTTGTGATGACCAAGAATGGCCAGAAAATATGATATTTGCTCCTCAACAGTGACATACTTTGAATCTGACAATCCACCTAACTCTCTCAACAAGAAACAAAGTCTAGCAAACGCATCTCTGTCCATCCTTAGGTTCTCAATACATACACGATCAAAAACCCTAAACAACCTATCCATGTGCTCAACTTGATATGGAATCTTAGATAGCATAGAATAAGGTTGCACATTTTTCGCAAGCCTACGAACTCGTCTACGTCTTTTATTAAGTGTACGAAGAACAAGGTGGATTATAATGAGTTGTTGTTGAAGTGAAGCCATTAAGAACAACAAAACCATAGCATTTCTCCTAATATGACGGGTCATGATGTGTAAGAGTCAAAACGGATAAGTTGTATCTGCATGGACATTAACATATTACATGATAAGCAAACGAAATTATACAAAGTAAATGATGTGGAACACATGGTAAGGCATAGATGTATAAATATGGATCGCTAGTTCTTGGGATGACGTTAGCCTAATGATTTACAAATGGACGTAATTTGAATGTTATACCACACTAAAATGTATTTAATAATATAAAAGGGTATTTAAGAAATTTCATAATAAATTGTTTTTAAAATAAAAATTATGGGGTTTGGGGACTAAATTTCGTGGTAATTGAGGAATAATTAATGTGGAACTCTCTACCATTTCAGCATACAGTTTTCTTTTCGCAAAGAATATTCATCACTCATTTTTCTCCAAGAAGAACATGCTTCCCCACATTTATATTTTGAAATATAGTCATTCTAATATATTATAATTAGAATTAGGGTAGGTTTAATTACGTCAAACTGAAAATAAAAAAATGATTGTATTAGTTCAAAGTAATTGTCACTTTACAAATTCTGTTATGACATAATACTTTGGTGAGACTTGATAAGAAAAATGATGTAATTAATTTTTTGATAAGAAAAATGATGTAATTAGTTTACTTCGTGGTTAAATATATAAAACAAAGTCCTACATTTTTTACTTATACAAATATAAAAAATAACCAGTATCATTACCTGATCATCAAATCATCCACACATCATTCAAAATGGTTAATTGGCATGGATTACTTTCATCAAAATGATATGACTCAATATCATCAATATATAAAAAAAAAATCAGTTTGTATTTCAACTAACATTTTAAATGCATTTTTTTAAATTTAGAAATAAATCATTAGGAGATAACATAGCTGGAGTATTCCTGGAATGGATTTCAACTAACATTTTAAATTTATTTTTTTCAATTTAGAAATAACTCATTAGGAGATGACATTGGTAGAGTATTCCTGGAATGGAACTAAATCAATATAACATTACAAATGTGATCAACATATTGAAATCATAATAAGAACAAAATTTATTATTTCAGAAAAATTTATATTTACTACTAAAATTTGGTACCATTTTTATACGTTTACAAACTTGGAGGAATATTACTTAGCAAAGTGCATCCTAGACTTGAAAAAAATTAAAACATTTATTTTTCTTTACACAAATTCACAAAGTATATCACACCAACTTTTCATTATTTTCACCAAGTTTTATTTAAAATTTCAGAAATATTTCATTTACGTTATTTATCAGCTAAAAGAAATGTAAGTGCACGATAATATCTCAATATTTTTCCATACTTCTGTCCAGCTGCAACCTCCCCATCTCTATCTATTATTCTCTCACCTCTATCTTTTATTGCTCATAATCACTATTTTGGCTGAACCTTATGAAAAGAGAATAGAAAACCCCATTTTTAATCACACAAAAGGAAACTGACACCAAGACTGTCACTATTTTCTCATCCCTAGTCTGTAATGGCAATTTCATATATATAAATACCCCTACAACTCTTAGCTTTAACCATTTTATCCTGTAATAAATATTATATATCTTGATTATTTTGTGAAACATTATAAACATGACAACCTAGTACTCAATTTTCTGTTGTAAGAAAAATAAAGCAGGGCTAAGGAGGAACACAATTTTAAATATAATGAATTAGCAAAATATCAGAAGTGGGACTATCAATATCTTAATTTTATTTGGAAAACACATGCAATCAAACTCAAGAAGGGTGCATCAATTCCTCCTAACATGACTCAAGTAACGTTATAAATGCACTCACCTCAGTCCTGGTCTGCAGACGCAATGATAAATACAAAACCTCACCAACAGATCATTTGGTGGGACCTATAAATGCAACATCCGCTTATGCCCTGCCCTACTCCTTACGTAAACAATGCTGAAATTGAGGAGATACATAGAATGATTAGTTACGTAAATTGAAAACTTACATATAATGTTACTTTAAGTTTGTACATTCTTTTTACAATCTGCATTTCCACCAAAAATGTTGACATAACTTAATTTTCTGCATAACAAATTTCCGATGCATTATAGAAAATTCATACTCATCACTTGAACTGTAAATATTGTAACCACCAAAATGATGACAATATGACAAATCACAAACATTATGTCATAACTTTGAGTATTTATACGCATGAACAAGCAGAAATTTTGGACATACTACATGGAAAATACATGAAAGCACAACTCATAATTATGTAGTCATTTGTCAAAGTAAGAAAAAATGAATCAACAATGCAACAACCAAAAACAAAGGTATGACCTCTTTAAAATTCAGACTATTTTCTAGAAGTTGCAAGTACGATCGATATATTTCATTAATCTGCAACACTTGGGTTGGGTTGCTACAACTTCATTAATTCTGAAAGATCCCCTTTTGCATCTATAAATAATTGACACAGATAGTTATGAAAAATTACCAAGACTCAAACTACATCCAAAAGTTGCAAACGGATTAACTAGATAAATCTTTACCACAATTCATTAATTATCAACTTGAGATATTCTATCATAAACAAATGCTATTAAACATATTTGCCTTCACAGAACATCAATTGCAAAACACAAGTACAATGCAATCTGAGCGCCACATTCTGATGCAACAAAAATGGATGAGCTTTTCCTACATTCAAAGAAACAAGACTAACTAAACACACACAAATCAATAATTTTGTAAGCCATATCTAATCTTGAAATTCAGATAATGAGCTCAACATTTTTTTGAGCTAACAGTTCACTGTAAATACTATATATGTTTCCAACAGTCAATGAAAGGGCATATCAAAGAAAAAAATACAATAATTCGTTAAGCTATTTATGTCTTTTATCATTTTTTCGAGCTAACAGTTCACTGTAAAAAAATACCCCCGTATCATCCCGCATCCAACAAATGCACACAACAAAAAAATATTCAACAAAAAGAAAATATGGCCTCTAAAAGTACTTCGATATCAAAATAGTTTAACACTAGCAGAAGAATTCAAATTCAGGAGCTAAAAGCATTATGTACAAAGACATACCGGTTGTGACGAAGCGCTGATTAATCCTCAACTGTTTCTCAGCACGGCATGCGGTCTTCTTCTTCTTGTCTTGCTTCACTAAACTTGGAATTTCTCCTTCGACTCTTCATACCCTTCGAACCCTAAACCTTACCTGCAAATTTACTTTCCACTCAGTACACACAAGCTTATTTGTTGGGGAAGAATGCTTTAACAGGTGTCAGCAGACTAACCTTCTACAGGACCGCAATGGGGAGATCTTCAAATCAGATCTACTATTGGCGGTGCTGGTGATTTTTCCTTTTCACAATCCACTGAAGAGTTGACAAAGTGTGATTTGAATCATCTTACGATGACACGAGTTGGGCCAGAAATATTTCCTACAACAACATGACCCTTCATTCAATGTCGATCATCACATCCTTTCAATTGAATCTTTTCTTTCTATTCTAACAATTTCCATTTATATTTGAAATATGAGAGATGAATTACCTCGAATTAGTTGGAAGACAGATGGCAGATGGATGAGCTGAGACACAAGGGACGACGTTGATGGAAAATGGGAAGGGAAAAATTAAGCCGACAACAATGAAGAGTAAATGACCTATTGATGTGTGCGATAGATATAAAATTAAGGTTTGAAATTGAAGAAGAGATCGTTTAAGCAGACCTATTTTGGGAATTTTAAGTGCATGTATGCCTTACTGTTCTGTCCATAATATTAATATCACGGCCAGTGCCATATTAATAATTCTGAAGGCTACAGTGCTAATCTGCCAAACGAAGTTTCTATAACGGGCCACTTCAACTATTAGTATGATGTACCAAACGATATATTAGAACATATTAGTTATGTGGTGAACCCATATTAAGGGCTACCAAACGAAGGGTTAGTGTCTTTAGGTAGGATTAAAATTTTGATAAACTGAAGTTGTTTGAACTAGAAGCGGCGGAACACAAGCATATGCGTGAGGAGGGCGGTGCAGTGAATGTATTTGTGGCGTTCTTGCAGTCGAACATGTGGATGGAGAGAGATAGAGAGGGGAAAAGGCGGCAGGCAGGGTTACCGGTTAAGGGGGAAAACAGACCCATATTGAAATATTCCTGCTTTATATATAGTATAGATATAGATATTTAATAAAAAACATTATTATTTTTTTTTACTATTTTTAAAATTACTAATCATGAGATGTTGTGCAAGTGAGATGGATTGTAAGATTCACAATCCAAATTTATTTTTTATTCACTATTTAAATATGACTTTTAAATTAAAAAAATTATTCTAAGATACTTAAAGTATATAGTAATTTATTAAAATTCGATATTTAATTTATTAATATATATTTTTATTTATTAATTTATATAGTTAAACATTTAATATTAAAAATTTTCGGGCAGTCATGTGTGAGACTGTCTCATGGTTAGACCATTTTATACTTTCATAATTAGTCATTACTTTTTATTAAAATTTTGATTACTTTTTTATATTATCACTTTTGTTTTATACTATAAATTATTCATGAAACAGTTCACTAAACTATTATCATACTTCGTCAATTAAATATTACATATGCATTAAAATGTTATAATTTTTTATCCGTTTCATTAAAATCATTTAGTGAAACAGTCGCACACAAGTGTTTGGCTAAACTCTAAACTTTTAAATACTTTAACATTAAAATTTAAGAATTTAAATTTATAGAAAAATGATGCGACCTTTTTTCAAAAATATACACATGGATGTGAATTCACTATAAATATTTATCACTATGTAAATTTTGAAGTAAAAATAAAGAATTGTTTGAGGATAAACGGAAAAATTCGTATTCTAAAAGTTATATAAAATTGAAATTGCTCTTATATGTTGGTTAGACATCTGATGAAGTACAATACAATTTATTAATTAAAATATACTCCATCGTTACATTTAAATAACTACATCGTTTGAAGATTAAGGAATATAATATTTTAATTTGTAGTGAGTTGGTAAAAATATAATATTTTAATTTACAATACATAATTCTACCAATATTGTATATAGACCCCATAAAAATATAATAGTTATTTTGTGTGGATCTTATTCTAAAAAAGGGAAATGTAACTCTTTTAGTGAGACGCTTTAATTAGTAAAAGGTAATGATTCCCTTTTATTTATAATCATATTTGTGACAATAAAAATAAAAAATGGTAAATAATCATATTTGTAAAAATAAAAATAAAAAATTGAGTTTGTGTCCATGGATAGGTACATAAGAGTATTATGAATTTATGTGATCTGATCTAATCACTTTAGGTTCGTCAACAATTAAATAAAAAATGTCATTAGAAAAAGAAAATTGATAATAAAAAAAATTCTTATTATCTAATTCACAAAGATATGCTACTAATCACCTCAAAATTAAATGTTAGAAAGTAAAATATCTCACATTCATGTACAATATGCCAAGTGCTTAATTAATTTTGAGAGATAAAATAATATCATAACAAACGAGTAAAGAACAAATTAAGTAATAAAAAATAATAAGATAACAAGCAGTAAACGTATTCCAAAGCGGCTATAACTCGTCACATCCTCCATGGTCCTTCATCAGCGTGGTTAAGGAAAATGAAGGCGCGGGTGATAGTTCCGAAAAAAATTTGAACGGGTTATTTTTTTGAGATTTGAATTTTGAATTCCCTTTTATTTCATGTGAAGAAGCCCTAGATTAGTGGAAATCCAAATTATTGCTCATGTGGCTGAACGCCACCTATACTTAGATTGATTGTAGGGAGGATGCTTCACGCATTGATGAGTTCAATCGATTAAGGTATTAGGGTATTAATTACCATGTTTTTTTCAATGCTAGATTATTGTGCTGACCGTTAATCCAATCCTCTGTTTAATGCAAGATTGCTTTGAGAAACCGGCGACAAAGAGACCGTCAGGCCCAGGGTACACTGCATTTGAAGGCTCTAGTCGAAGTTTGCCCAGAACGATCAATAAAACATCGAACCCACCTAATTAATGTCGATGAGCATTTTCTTAACACAATTAATCCTCAAGTAAGAAGGATATCAATTGTAGTTTTGAAAGGTGACCAAGTTATATATCAAACCCAAGGGACGGATAATTATCAATTTAATTATGTTCTAGTAAATTAAGACTATGTTGGAAATTATAATGGTTGTGATATTGAGATTAAGTAACAACTAATAATTAAAATAACAAGTAAAAATAACAAGAAGAAGAGATAAGTGAGTTGTGATCAAGTAAGATAGTTCGACAGGTCATCCAACTCCACTTATTAATTCATCTTCCGTGTGACGGTGTCCGACTCTACCTTATGGTTTATGGATGCATCACTAAACCATGCAAATTCACTCTATAGACACAAGTAAATATACATATGACACGTGTGAATATCCTCAGAGCAAGAGATATAATTTACCTCCCTTTCTAGGTACTATCATAATCAGTTATTTCCCGTGCACTTAGTAGTCTAACCCGATTTGATCTCCCTTTATAGGTACTATGAAATTATACTCTTTATCCTACTTATCAACATGAATATGATTCAATTAACAAGTATTCATATAAGATAGTTCTAATAAAACTTCGAAATCCCTTCACTTAGAATTATAACATAAAATCCTGCTCATCAGATAACGCACTCAACCAATAACCACGTTATGTATTCAGACTCTACACAATGATTATTGATACACAAAATGACCATGAGTATGGATTAAAAATGCACGATCTTATATAAAACAAACCACAAGTAGTATTGTACGGAGTTTACACATGAAAGTCAAATTACTCATGAAACCTTCATAACCTTAGAACTATCGAAGTGGCTCTAGCCCATGATTGATCTAAGAACAATCATGGTTAGTTGGACCAATCTTACTTGAATCTCCAGCGGAACCTCTGTCACAGCCCCTCCGAATGATGGACTATCGATCTCCTCCCAACCCTACATCTCAACGTCTTTTTGTATGATAGATGATGTCTCTACTACTGCATAAGCCTTCTTTTATACTTGTAATTATGTCTCCTATGCTTGGAATGAGCTTTTTAAGTGATCACACGCAATGACGGTGTAAAAATACGGATATGGTAAGTTCCCGAGCCTCAATTCGACTTCAGCAACAGGTCGAATTGACCCTTCCAAGTCGAATCGCAGGTCGAATCGGCACACTGTAAGTCCCAGGTGCTTAATTCGATCAACTGCCCTGGTCGAATCGAAGTGACGTGGTCGAATCGACATCTCCACCAACCGATTCGACCTCGATTCGACCTGGGCATCGACCTGATGCCCAGGTCGAATCCATCTTCTGCTTATGTGTGCTGCTAATTCAACCTAAAGGGCTAGTCGAATTGATCTCCTTCAGGTCGAATTGCATTCCTGCTTCGCCCAACGGATGGCTTCGACTTCCTTTCTTCAGTTTTCAACACTTCCACTTCTATTTCCTTCAAAAAACCACTCAAATAGCTCCAACAACATCTGATTCGCGACTTCATATAATATATATCGGTTTACAACCAATTTCATCCTTCAAACACTCCATAATAGCACAAATCTAGGCTCAAGATTCGTGAGTTAACACACTCATCAAACCCACAAACTTACATGTTGCTCATCCCGAGGCAACGTAATCAAATCAAGGAGTCATGTATAATTCACAAGAATCACCAAGTATAAAACATATTACACATGCAACTTCATTAATTAAAAACAAATATTCCTGCATCATACATATCATTCATGCAAAACATCACCCAATTATATTACCATTCGGAGTACTAAGTCATCTAGCTCACAAGTTAAGTGTTTACTCTCTCACTCAAGTGCTAATCACACTTAACATGTTAGTATATACACTCATACTCAATCTATACGAACACGTAACCATAAGCTTGGCAAGGGTCTCAAAAACCAACTCACAATCAACTAATGACTAGGATCACAAAGGACTTGTCTTTGGGTTGTAATGTTGGCTCTTTGGAAATGGTAGAAAATTTTAGATAAAGTGACTCAAACACTAGTAGAGAGTTACCTTGGAGGTTCTCGCTTTCTTCATTCGGCTACATATTCTCCTCCAATTTCTTCTTTTGCACTTGCAATTTTGAATTTTCTTCTCTTTCTTGCATCAACAACATTCTTCTTTTGATAAATCGGGGTACCAGTTTCAAGCACTATCCCTAAATAAGATTTAACCACACACTTCTCTTACTTTACTCAACCACATTCTATCTTCCTTCTTCTTCTTGCAACATTTATTCACCTCAACTCTCTACCAATGAATAGGTATTTAAACAAAGCTCAAGTAAAGGTTAAAT
Source organism: Pogostemon cablin (assembly GCA_023678885.1). Classification (NCBI taxonomy): domain Eukaryota; kingdom Viridiplantae; phylum Streptophyta; class Magnoliopsida; order Lamiales; family Lamiaceae; genus Pogostemon; species Pogostemon cablin. Next base: position 15,539,011 of record CM042975.1, on the reverse strand, counting down.
AAGGCTCTTTTATTCGGCTTGCCAAAGAAAAAATTTTTTAAGGCTCAAATGGGACTACCAAAGATATACATAATCAATAGGAAGGTAAAATTTGGCTAAGTAACTCAAGTAACCAAGAATGGCCTAAGATCATATCCTAGCAATTCACCAATTGTAACTCTCACACAAGACTCCAAGCCAAGTTCTAGAATACGTTCATATGAATGATTCCCTAAAGAATAAACTATCATGATCAAGCATGATTAAAAGACTCAAATCCTCATATGGGTAAATAGAATCCTAAGTATTCCTCATAGCACATAATCAAGATCAATTTCACAAGAACTCTACATACTTATCAAATTATACATGCTTCTCATAAATGAAAATTAACAAATGAACATATGAATGCATAAAATCTAAAAACCCATATATCAAAGTCAATCATACAAGCTTCTCTACAAATCCCAACTCATGCATCATAGTCACTCCTCACAATCCACATCCGAGATGATCCAATATAGCAAATAAAGTATATGACACTCACGCAAGACACATCCATCCTGTAAAGATAAAAGAAGAATGGACATGAGATGAATCGGAGAACACAAAAAACCTGCATCTCTACTCCTCTGGAGCATCATCATCACTCATCTCATCAAGTCTCCGCTCCACAATTCGGTGCAGATCACTGATATGTCTATCCAAATAGTCAACATGATCACTCAGCTTACCAACCCGCTCATTCATGCCCTTGTACCAATCATTAAGCGTGGCATAGTTGGCATTCGCGAGCTCAAGCTATCTATTTATCTCCTGCTGATTCGTGCTGATCGTGGCCAATTGCTCATTCAACAGACAAAACTACTCTCGGGTATAATCATCTAGACCAACCCACTACTGCTGTCGTGGCACTGCCAGAATGGGTCGTGGAACTCTCTCGTATTGCTCCGAGATATCCATCTCCTGATGCTCGTCCTCACCTCCATGCTGCTGCTGCTGAGGTGGTGGCTGCTACTGTGGATGCTGTGGCCGGAACTCTCCCTGCGCAACAATCTGTCGCAGCTCCTCAATCATACCGGCTGCACACATCTAGGCCACCGTCCTCCAATCTTCTCTCATCTGAACAGTAACGAACAAGGCAGTGTATCCTAATGAGCTCATCAACCTGTTCCTCTCATCCCAAACAGTAGTCAGGTCAATCACATTGAAGGGGAACATGAAAGTGAAGGCTTAGGACCCCTCGTAAAGAACCAATCCCTATCTCGAAAGTGAGCAAATCCTGCCTTTACATAGGAAAACATCACCAAATCAGGCTCTCCTAGAACAGGTGTGATGTCAGTGAAATCCATGTGATAATGTTCAGCCACGGTCGTGAGCAATCCTTCAATGTTCACCTTCTGAAACCCATGGATGCTAAACCGATTCAGCTGATAGATAAAATAAGAACCCACATTGAACTTCACCCCATTCAGCGTGCACCATAAAACATTGAGCTCTCCTCTCGACATGCAGCTTCCCTCAGAGCGGGCAAACAACGTGTTGCTTAATACTCTGTCCATGTACTGGAGCACGGGATTCTTGATCATAGAAGCACGAGCATCCTGCATCTTATAGTCGACATCCTTCCCAGAAATCTCTCGCCAAAACCTGTTGGCATTGAAAAATCCATTCTCCATCCGAGCAATCTCTGTAGGAGTCTGAAATAACACATTGAACTCCTCCATCGACGATGTCCTCATCACTCCCCCCAGCTAGAAAGTACACACATAAGTAAACCCCATCGGATCCCTCTCAATCTGGATCTAGCACAAAACTTCAGCAGTCACATAGAAATATGTTGGCTTCTTCAGCTCCATAAACTGCCGGATCCCAACTTGATCTAACATCCACAATATATCATCTTGGATCCTCATAGTGAGCATAGCATCCTCATCTTGGTACCTCGTCCGTGCTATCTTCTCTGATACTTCAGCCCATTTTTCCTTTATCTCGTCCAATCATTCATTCGGATATTGAAGTTCGCAGGCAACCTCTCCTTCAGCCTCAATTTCTTTGTCACATTATCCTCCCTAGAAGGCTTATCCTGCCTCTTCTTAGATCGAACCTCTACCTCCTTTCCCTTGTCTTTTCCTTGACCTGAAAACAATACTTCAATAACAACCACAAGGAAAAACAAACCATGTAATTGACTAGCATAGCATCCAACTCTACTCAAGACTTCAAGTTTCAATGCATCATCAACCAAGCCAAACTTGTTCCATTCACATCCAATACTCAACCCTCTCTTGCTTATTCACCATGAATCCAACACCAGTCAAGCATAGTAATCAATCAATCATAACCAACAACAAGCATGCTTCATCAATTCAAGCAGTTCAACATGAACAATCATAAGGAACTACTCAAATTCAACAATTCCAATCCATAATCAACATGCTCATCAATCAAACCCTCTAATCATCTAACAATTCACATAAAACTCAAGGTTCTACATCAATTAAGCAATCAAATTGAACCAATAAGTATTCATATGAATTTGTTCACAACATTCAACTATCACCATGAATTCTCAAATAAACAAGTTTAATCAACTTACCCATACCAAAATCAACATATAGAACATCAATCCTAGGGTAATTGAGTTGAGAAAACATACCTTTTGTTCTTCCCATGGCTTAAAATCGAACAGGTGAATGAACCAACGAAATTCGTGCTAAGAAACCTAGCTTACAGTTAATTTTGCCCAAAAATGCAACGAATTGAAGGAATTAAGGGTGGAGTGTAGTGTAATCGGTGCGAAAAATGAGTAGGATTGAATATTGGAGGCAAGGTTCTTCGATTAGGAGTGAATTTGAGTGGAGGTGGTGTGCAAAGTGATCGAATGGGTATGAAAATCGGGGTTAAGAACACACTTACCTGGCCCAATTTGACCTCGATTCGACCTGTCAACGAGGTCAAATCAACTTCATCGACCTACTGGGCAACTTTCTCCTTTGATTCAACCTCGATTTGACTTGGTCCCCTGGTTGAATTGACATGCTCCAGGTCGAATCGACACACTGTAAGTTTCAGGTCCTTAATTCGACCTTAATTCGACCTGAGCTGCTGGTCGAATTGAAATAGTCATGATCGAATTGGGCTACTGGATGATTTTTGCCCCTCGATTCGACCTGAATGCTAGGATTCGACCATACTCCCTGGTCGAATTGGCTCACTGATGCTCCAAAATCAAGTTTTCTTCATCCCCTACACACTTCAAGCTTAACAATGAACATTAGGTACAAAATAGAGCATATCTTCATTAAGAATCAATCCTAAAACTTAACATTCATGAGTAACTCCACAAACGATACAAAACACGGAACAAAACACCACTAAACATTAGGCAAATTGCAAAAAATTGACACATAAAAACCGATTAAAATTTCAATATGCCGCAAAAAATTAACTCCCCTAACAAAAGTCACAAAGAAAAGATTATACTATCGGTACTTATTGAGGTAAGTACATCACACCCCCAAACTTAGTAGAAACTATAGTCGAAACTAAGTTTGCAAAGAGATGTAATTACCGATAAGTAAGCACTTCAAATATAAAATTTTTTTACTCAGACGAATAAAATAAAGCAATAAAATGGGAGGGAAAGCCCCCAACAGGCGCTCATGTTTAATGTCGGAGAGTCACGACGGAATGCAGAATATATATACTATTAACTAAGAGGGCGATCTTCTTTCATTTTTATCTTTCAATACTTTCTCCCCCTCTTATCATCCACACTTACCACCTTACTTTTCTTAGGCACCATACGATTAGTAGAATCTCATTTCTCAAGGTTTCTTGTCTCATTCCTGATAATCTTCCACTCAATTTCGGAATCACTCCTATCACCTTCAAGATCAAAGTCAGGATAAAATTGATCACAAATAAAGAACGAGAGAAAGGACTTTCAAATTTGTGGGTATCCGGTGGTAAGTTAGGAGGCTTCAAGTAGGCATCATCTTCTCTTCCTTTGTCTACATCCTTCTTCTCAACCTTAGATTTCTCCAATTCATACTTGTCATCACCCAAAGCAAGTAAGTTTTCAAGATATTAAATACATATCTCATTGGAGAGATCATCAAGCTCCGTAGTGGGATAAGTAAGAGACTTTATCAAGCATGTCTCAAGAGGGTCCTTAGACAGGATCAAAGACATATCTTCCTTCACAATCTCCTCCACCACATCAATACTATGACATTGTGACTCCATAGGCATCTTCATTGCTTTGTCAAGGTTGAATAGGACCTCTTCTTTATCCATCCGCAACCTGAGCTCCCCCTTTTAAACATCAATCATGGCCCCAGTAGTAGTAAGGAAAGATCTCCCTAAGATAAGAGGGATATTATTCTTGTCATCTTCCATCTCAAGTAAAAGAAAATCCACAGGAAAGACTAGTTTCTCCCCTTTGACGAGAACGTCTTCAATATACCTTTCAGAAACATCATCGACCTGTCCGCCAGTTGTAGAGCAACTATTGTAGGAGATAACTCCCCCAAACCAAGCCTTTGAGAGATAGACAATGGCGTCAAATTGATGCTTGCCCAAGATCGCACAAGGCTCGTCATGCACGCCCTTTTCCAATCTCACACAAGATAGTAAATCTTCCCAAATCCTTCATCTTCTGTGGCAGCTTCCTTTGGATAATCGAGTTGCAATTTTCTGACAAGTTTACCATCTCAACTCCGTTCAAGCTTCTCTTTTTCAACAATATATCCTTAAGGAATTGGGCATAGTACGACATCTCCAATATTGCCTCAAAGAAAGGAATACTCAAGCTTATTTTATTTGTGATATCTAAAAACTTATTGAACTTCTTTTCCAATTCTTTCTTAACCAGCCTATAAGGAAACGACAGAGGTATCTTTGTTTTGGGAATACCCCATTCATCATGCTCGACCTTCTCCGCTTTATCCTTTTCGGCTCTCAACCTCTTGGCTCTTTTCCACTTCTTGTCTGCTATGATCTCAGTATTTTGCTCATTCGGAATAAATGGAGTAATGTTCACATCACGAGGAGTGTTTGGTGAAGAAACAGGTGCTGAACGAGACAATTTGACCTCAATTCGACTAGGAGCTCTGGTCGAATTGGGCACGTAGTGGTTGAATTGTGCACCTGGAACTCGGTTCTCACCCTCTATCTCCGATTCGACTTGAAGGTCTGGTCCAATTGAAGTCCCCCTGGTCGAATCGGCTCACTGTAAGATTTTTACCCTCTGATTTGACCTTAATTTGACCTGAAGGTCTGGTCGAATTGGATGGTTGTTGGTCTAATTGGACTTCTGACGAAACAGAGTGCTTTGGAAGGGTGGATTCGATCTCAATTCGACCTGGGGTCCAGGTCAAATTAACTGAATTTTGGTCTAATCGAGGCTCTGATGCTTCCAAATCACGTCCAGGCGTCCAATTCGACCTTTCCTGTTGAATTTGACCTGTGGTGTTGGTCGAATTGGGGTCGAATTGAGCCCTTGACCTATCCAATTTCTATTCCGGCCTTATTGGTTCCTCATACTGTGTTCCAGACAGCAATGTGATGGCATTGCAGGACTTTGGAATTTCAATACTTTGCAATAGGAGCTTCTCTTTCTCAATAGTTTGAGTGAGCTTGTTTACACTTCCTGCCATCTCCCCCATCAACAATGTATGGTCCTTCACTTGCTTGGACAAATCCTCATGGTTTGCATCAATCTTCTTCTTTAATTTGGCCTCAAGACGATCCACTCTAGCATTATTCCTAGCCATGTACCTGTTCACCGTATCCTTGAAACTCGACTTTCCTTCTTCCACTTTCGCACCCAGATCAAAACCCATCAGAGGTTGAATTACATTGTTAGGATTTCTCCATGAAAACTCCGGCCTCCTAGACTGTTGATAATTACTCGGGGGACCACGGTTGTTGTTGTTCCCTTGGTAATTCCGGTTCCCCTTATTTTGAAACCTTGTTCCTTGAATACTTTGGACAATAGCATAGTTTGCTTCTTCCATCTCCTCTTGGATCGTTCCATCATTCATAACTTCCTGCTGCATGATCGGTACGCGCTGAGATATATCGCTGATTTGGTTTTGTTGAGACTCAAGTAGCTTGTTGATATTAAACAAGCTAGAGATGATTTCATCTTCTCTACGTGTTTTCACCATAGCATGTTCAACCTTAGCCACTTTTCCAAGGACGTAAGTACCTCTAACTCTATCAGTTGGCCAATCTCTCGAGTTCATCGAAATATCTTCAAAAATTTTCCTGGCCTCTACAGATGACTTAGTAAGCAATGCTCCATTAGAAGAAGCATCCAATAACACACATGAATCACAGTCCAATCCATTGTAGAATATGCTGATATATTGAGCTTTAGATAGCCCATGTTGAGGACACTTATGAAGCATGTCCTTGAATCTGTCCCAAGCTTCATGAAACTTCTCTCCACTACCGATAGCAAATTGGTTAATGTCTTGCTCCATCTTGAACACCTTTTAAGGTGGCATGTATCTTTCCAAGAACTTTAACTTCAATTGCTCCTAAGTAGTACATTCAGCTGTGTTAATAGTGTCGTACCAATCTCTCGCCCTTTCAGTAACCGAGAATTTAAACAAGTGGATCTTCCTAGCATCTTCATGTTCTCCTGCGTCTTTTTGAGTACTTGCATAGCCCAAGAACTTGTTTAGATGCTGCTGCGGATCCTCGAAAGTCCCTCCTGCAAAGGAGTTCCTTTCTATCATGCTAATAAGAGTGGGGTGAAGATCAAAATCTGCATTAGCCCCCCTTGCTCCTAGAAGCCCAAAATTTCTAGCCCCGTTATTCTTGAAGATTTCACGGATGGCCAGATTGTCCGGATTAGCCACATCGTTGGCCATGTCGACTTCCTCTGCTGCTGCATTTGGATCAACTATAGTTTCAGTTGCTTCCGGGTTCGATTCGTCCTCTTCAACTCCAAAATTTAGAATTTTAGTAGGTTGGTTTTTCTTGCTTTGGTCGCTCTTCTTCCTCTTGGTTGACACTCCATCTCAGGATTATATGGCTCTAATTTACCTTGCTTTGATCTTGTGAGCATACAACTAAAAAGAATAAGAGTTGGACAGTAAAACAAGAATTAAAATGGTCCTAATAAAACTAGAAATAATAAAAAGATATTTTATGTCGTCCCCAGAAACAGCGCCAGAAACTTGATGAGCGTTTTCTCAATACACAATTAATCCTCAAGTATGAAGGATATCAATTGTAGTTTTGAAAGGTGACCAAGTTATATATCGAACCCAAGGGACGGATAATTATTAATTTAATTATGTTCTAGTAAATTAAGACTATGTTGAAAATTATAATGGTTGTGATATTGAGATTAAGTAACAACTAATAATTAAAATAACAAGTAAAAATAACAAGAAGAAGAGATAAGTGAGTTGTGATCAAGTAAGATAGTAGGTAGTGTTGGATTGTATACTAAAAATCTAGTTTTTTGTATGAACAATCTTATAACAATTTATTTGAAATGAGAATCATATGATAAAATGATTGCGTCTTATAATTTATTTATATGCACGATGCAATAGTCCACTTACTTTATACTGTAGATAATATGTTGTGCGACAACACGCTGAAGATCATATTATCGATTTCCTTATAAAGTATAAACAGATGCTCACAACCGAGATAGACGGGGACTCTCTATCGGGATGGTTGTTGTGTGGTTTGGTATTAGCTTGTCTTGGCTATAGAATCACATTAGTGCACTTGTGTGTATTGAGCAGGACCGCATGAGATCGTTCGACTTATACTGACTTATAGAAAAACTTGATCTCTGTTATTATGGATGTTCGTGCTCTTAATCCCTATATAATAACCTCGACACATAGGGCAGTATGTATTTCTTTGATTCATCAATGAGTGAGATTTACATGTAATTAAATCAACAAACTCGATGAGTTGGGAAGTAATGCTATCTCTATGGTGTGCTGTTGATTGTAGAAGGAATCCGTGTCCGTCATAGGTTGATGATGTCCCCTTGAGGAGCTCATAAGGATTATCATGTAAACCCTGCAGGTGGAATTTATTCCGGCATGATAATGAGGTTGAGTGGTACTACTATTGGATGAGATATTAATTAATTGAGTTGTCAGTAACTTAAATTAATTAATGGACATTGTATATCTTAAACATGGGGAGACTAACGGGCTCATAATAAGAAGGAGCCCAAAAAGTAATTTTGGGATTGGAAAGGTAGTGCAGTAATAATATTTTAGTGGAATATATTATTATTATTGGACTTAAGTATAAGTTTTGGGCTAAGCTTGGATACTTAAGCCCAATGGAGGCCCAACCCAATTTCTCCTCCTGGTCCCTGCTGTAGCCCATGTATATAAGTCACCTCAACTTATCTGGAACCCTAATCTAATTTATTATTCACGTGTGATGAGGGTTGAGAGCAGATTGAGGAGGTCTCGTAGATCGTCGCCCACACGATGTCGAGATCGGACTTGGGACATACAGCAGAAGATCAGAAGGTAGTTTGCTGCTGCTGTCCGCCACCTTGCGAAATTTATATAAAATCGCAAAGTGCTCAGAATTTGATGATCAATATACTGACGGAAAACCATTGAATAGAGGATCGTCTGAGCACAAAGATCATTTAATTCCGACATCAAACGAGGAAGTTATGACCATTCTCGTGGGACTGCACAGTCTGCCAGCGAGAATCCTTCATCTTCTACGTACCCTGGTGAACGGTGATACGTTTCATGTTTTCTTGCTTCCGCTGATATAAGAAACATATGGAACCCTAACGGGTCATGTTAACCAAACGATCCAAGTGCCAACAGGTAGTTTGTCAGGTCATCCAGCTCAACTTATTAATTCATCTTCTGTGTGACAGTGTCCGACTCTGCCTTGTGGTTTATGGACGCATCACTAAACCGTGAAAATTCACTCTATAGATACAAGTAAATATGCATATGACACGTGTGAATATCCTCAGAGTAAGAGATATAATTCACCCCTCTTTCTAGGTACTATCATAATCAATTATTTCCCGTGCACTTAGTACTCTAACCCGATTTGATCTCCCTTTATAGGTACTGTGAAATTATACTCTTTATCCTACTTATTAACCCGAATATGATTCAATTAATAAGTATTTATATAAGATAGTTCTAATAAAACTTCGGAATCCATTCACTTAGAATTATAACATAAAACCCTGCTAAGCAGTGAACGCACTCAACCAATAACCAAATTATGTATTCAGACTCTACACAACAATTATTGTTGCACAAAACGACCATGAGTATGGATTAAAAATGCACAATCTTATATAAAATAAACCACAAGTAGTGTTGTACGGAGTTTACACACGAAAGACAAATTAACTCATGAAAGCTTCATAACCCTAGAACTACCGAAACGGCTCTAGCCTATGATTGATCTAAGAACAATCATGGTTAGTTGGACCAATCTTACTTGAATCTCTAGTGGAACCTCTGTCACAGCCCCTCCGGATGACAGACTATCGATCTCCTCCTAACTCTACGTCTCGACGTCTTCTTGTATGATAGATGATATCTCTACTACTGCATAAGCCTTCTTTTATACTTGTAATTATGTCCCCTGGGCTTGGAGTGGGCTTTTTAAGTGATCACATGCATTGACGGTGTAAAAATACGAATATGGTAGTTCCCAAGCCTCAATTCGACTTCTGCAACAAGTCGAATTGACCCCTCCAAGTCGAATCGCAGGTCGAATTAGCACACTGTAAGTCCCAGGTGCTCGATTCGACCAACTGCCTTGGTCAAATCAAAGTGACGAGGTCAAATCGGCATCTCCGCCAACCGATTCGACCTTTATTCTACCTGATGCCCAGGTCGAATCACCCCTATCGTGGTCGAATCCACCTTCTGCTCATGTGTGCTGTCAATTCGACCTGCAGGGCTAGTCGAATTGATCTCCTTCAGGTCAAATTGCACTCCTTCTTCACCCAACGAATAGCTTCGTCTTTCTTTCTTCAATTTTCAACACTTTCACTCCGATTTTGTTCGAAAAACCACTCAAATTGCTCCAACAACACCTGATTTGTAACTTCATAAAATATATATCGGTTTACAACCGATTTTATCCTTCAAACACTCCATAATAGCACAAATCTAGGCGCAAGATTCGTGAATTAACACACTCATCAACTGTTCAATTACCTTTTTATTTTGTTTTATTCTATTATTAGTTCATCAAAGTCATCTATTTCTTATTCTCCTTTTTGGTCAAACTTTACATAGTATGAGCATTTGACAACCTTGTGGAAATAGCTCATTTTCAACTGGGTTGCTTGTGGGATCTGAATTCCATGTGCTGCTTTTGTATCATAGGAATTACCTTTATGCCTACTGACTATTTCAATTTGCAGTGGATTTGTTAAGACTATCAATCTTAGGAATATCTGACAATTAGATATTTCATTATTTCCTTTAACTTGGCTTTCACTTGATTCTTTAATTTACATGACCGAAGAATATAAGAAAGCATATTCCCTAAGAACTTAGTGCATATTTCCATCGTATTGAGTGTAGAGAAAAATCGTATGCTACATTGGTCTATTTTCAAACAATAAATTGTATGCAGCATAATTTGTGAGACTGTCAGAGCCAAAATACCATATAATCACCAGAACATTAAATAAATAAGAAAGTGAAGATCAGATTACAGCATGTAATCAAACTTAAATGTTATGCTTCAAAGTTAAGTTTGGGTATCTCTTCTCTCTCACAATTAGTTTCTTATTTCCTTCACTTTGCAATAGGATTCATTCCACGTTTACTCGATATTTTTCCTCAAATCTGATAGGGAAGCACTTATGAATATTTTTTGAATAAGAGTTCCTAAATATTTTTATCCAAGAATGTCCGTCTTGCTATATTATATTATATCAGGTTCTTGTTGCAGGGTAGGAGTTTGACCTCCTTAATTACAACTTCTAACATTATCTTATCTTACAAGTGAATTGTTTGCAGAAGAGGTAACCACACTTTGTTCTGTTGGACTTACTAATCATATTCATGTGTAGTTTGTGTTATATAGTTGAGGTGCGACTCACATTTGTGTGATGAATAGAAATATGTTAGATTTATCTTCTAAATATTATTGCTGCTATAATTTGAACAAATAAATAATAACTTTGTTTGAGTGTCTTCGCTGTTTTTCATGTATCACACTACTGTGGTATGTCACATAAAATAACAGAAATTTACAACAGAATTAGTGATAAATATGTCATTATAAGGCTTTTTTATCTGTGTTTGTGTGTCTTCGCTACATTTTTGTGAAAATAACTTAAATTTACAATAGATATCAGTAATAAATTTGTCATTATAAGGATTTTATAGCTCTGATTGACTGTCTTTGCTATTTTTTAGGGATGTATAAAACATCACACATTGTGAAAAAAATCCAACGTATAATGTTGAAATTTGTCTATCTAAAATCGCATGCAACTAATAATAATATATAGATGTAACAAGTCATGCTTATAATTTATGTTATAATTCCTATTTTATACTCTTAAGTTGTGAGGTTGGATCTTCGAGCACACGGAGGTCTGTAGTAATTTGAATATTATTCTTATCGCTTGAATTCTATTCTTGGAAGCTAAACTTAGTTGATTTGGTGTAAAAATCGAGGATTTATATACAAGTTTGTATAGTTTTTTATTTTCGTGTGCCTACTAGTCTATGAACATGAATTTATGATAAGTGAAGTATTTTGAATTCCCGCTAAATTGTCAATACCTTATTGGAAAATCCAGAAAATTTTTTGTGCTGTAAGGCACTATTTATGCGCTCTATCTAGTTGATAAATGTGATTTTCAGTTTAGACCATCTATCAAATAATTCATGAACCTCAGAGTACAACTCAAGAACAAATTCCCACTTAATCAAATAATTCACAATTCTAAGTTGTTATGCTGCTAGAGTTTTAGTGATTGAAAGTTATTCCTTAGCTATAAATTGTGAGTAAAATATTTATTTTTTAAAAAAGAGTGCTTCTTGTCTACCCCTACAGTTGGTATAATTTATTTCGTGTCAATGATGATTATGCCATATTTTAGGAAAAAAGAATAAGTGAACTACAAGTCTACTAATACGAGTAAATATAGTTTTATTATTATTTAAATTGTTTAATTATTTATATTTATCTTTTGGCTTTTTAAGTTGTTTTATGGCTAATTTGCGGCACGAACAAGCTAGAGAGATTTTAGTTACTGGAGTAACAATGTACTTAGAAATTTATAGAAAGAAAAAAGGAAAAGAATACACAAAATCTTTTCAACTCGTTGAGGATGACACTGTAAACACAAGTGTTTAATATTTTTATATACATTGATGTGGAATTTATCTGATGTGTTATCAAAATTTGTTGAATGAGGTTCTAATCCAAAGACATGGCACACTTACAGGCAGGTGTAGTAAGAGGGTAGGGGGAGCACATATTAAGGATGGTATGATTATTCCTAATAAGTTTCTATAACAAATTAAAGCTAAAATAATAAAAGACACTATCAACATGGTTTTGAACCTCTTTCAACAAGTTTTTCCACTTGATATGCTTGCTCGCATCATCCCTTCCCTCGAGGATCCATAAAACTATCAACACAATGGAGAATCTTCAGAAAATATTGATGATGTGGAGCCATCCTAGGTAATCGATTATGGATATATCAAATTGTAAATTTTAAAATTACTATTTTTACAATTTACAACCTCCAAATTTTTTTATATATGATGCTGCAATTTACTTTTAAATTGTTTGTTTGGGTAGTTTACTTGTTGCTGCAATTTTTGTTCATTACTTAATTTATGTATGTTGAGTTGAAATTGTAAGTGTTAAAGTTTCATGCTTGCTCATTTGTAAAGTATGTACCTGCAGATATGACATCATAATGATATTGAATGACTTGTTGCTGCATGTATTATCGTTTAATGACTGTTACTGCATTAATCCTAAGTTTTTGAGTTACAGAATTTAGGTGTTGCTTTGTTTAACCTCAACTGTTGCTGCATAGGCCATTTGGTATTTATGTGTTCAAGAACTAGAGCTCATGCAAACAGTTGGTATTATGTCATTGTTCATATCTAATTATGTGATACGAAAATATCATAGCTATTACTTGTGCTTGTTTAGGAAATTAAACACATAATTAGAAACTGAATTGTGTTATTCTTATACAAATTTTGAGCTTCAATTGTCTTTTGCGAATTATATTTTGTAACATGGCATGTAATACTTATGAATTTGAATATTTTTGTTTTAACTGGAGATAATTTAAGTGGAAATATTTGAGATGATTCTCCTATACGTTATGTGAGTGTTCTTATTTTCAGAGAAATGAAGACAAAGATAATGAAGACAAATCAGGAGGATGACTTTGACAATGGTGATGTTGATTATGAAATGAAAGTTCAAGATGAAGATTACTTATTAGGCTTTCTTATATTTTTTCTTTACGTTTTTGTCAACTTTAATATTAGGTTTAGGGATATATAAATAGGTACTTCATCATAGTACATGAATTTAAATAATACTGCATATTTACCTTGTTTTACAATTATTTAAACTTTAGTAATTTTTTATATTTTAGTAGTGATACTTTTTAATAAATCTAGTGAATTAAGTTATTACAAATAATAATAAAAATATAATTAAATTATTGTTATTAAATTATTAAATAATCAATATAATTATTAAATAATAATTTAATAAAATAATAATAAATATTTTTATTATTATTAAATATTGCATAAATATCTCAAGTGTTAACATATGTGTTACATAATTGTCTTGCAAAATTGTTACATGTTATGGTAAAAGTGATAAAATTATTATGTAATTAATGTTACATTATATTCAAAAAGTGTTTGCAAAACAATATAGTCAATGTAACATTATATTTAAAAGTGTTACCAAAATAATATAGTTAATGTTACATTATATTTAAAAGTGTTAGAAAAACAATGTAATTAATGTTACGTTATATTTAAAAGTGTTAACAAAATAATATTTGTAATGTTACATTTACATTCAAAAATGTTAACAAAATAATGTTACCTTAAAATAAAAAAAATATTACATTAACAGTAAATGTAACATTTATTAAAGTGTTATAATAAAATGTTAAATTTGATATGAGGTGTTGTCATAAAGAACAAAAGTGTATCGTTAGACTTTAGATAACAGGGGAAACAACGACACCGAAAAAATTATTAATTGATCTATAATAACATTTTTGGGGTGTCATGTAATGTCAGTTATCTTGTAGTGACAGTAGGATTGGTTGGTTTGTCGGTTAATAGTTCTAACGTATACCGACCCACATATCATCGATCGATCGATCGCCCTGTAAACTTGATAATGAGATTAATTTTTAATGCGTCTATTTTCAAAAGGTCCCCCTTTGCTATTTCTAGATAAGTCGGGTAGGAGTTCCACAGTAAGGTCGGTCGGTTGATAGGTCAGGTGGTCGGTTAATAGTTCCAATGTCTACCGACCCATATATCATCGACCGATCGCCTAATGAACTTGATAGTGAGATTATATTTTATCACGTCAATTTTCCAAATGTCCTCCTTTGCTATTTCTCTATCAGTTAGGTAGGAGTTCTACAGTAGTATTGTTCAGTTGGACGATCTGGTGGTCGGTTAATAGTTCCAATATTTACAAAAAACATGTCATTGACCGATCCCTGTAAACTTGATGATGAGATTACTTTTTATCGCGTCTATTTTCCGAATGTCCTCCTTTGCTATTTTCAGATCAGTTGAATAAGAGTTCTACAGTAGTGTTCGTCGGTTAATAGTTTTAACATCCACTAACCCACATATCATCGACTGATCGCCCTATATACTTGATAATGGAATTATTTTTTAACGCGTCTATTTTCAAAAGGTCTCCCTTTAAAAATTCTTGATCAATTGGGTAGGAGTTCCACAGTTCGGTCGGTCGCTTGGTCAGTTAGGTGGTCGATTAATAGTACCAACCTCTACCGACCCACATATCATCGATCGATCACCCTGTAAACGTGACAATGAGATTAATTTTTAAAGCGTCTATTTTCCAAAGGTCTCTCTCAACTTTTTCTAGATCAGTTGGGTAGCAATTCTACAGTAAAGTTGGTCATTTGGTCGGTCTGGTGGTCGGTTAATAGTTTCAATTTCTACTGACCCACATATCATCGACCGATCATCCTTTAAACTTGATAATGATATTACATTTTATCAGGTCTATTTTTTAAAGGTCTCACTTTGCTATTTCGAGATCAGTCGGGTAAGAGTTCTACAGTTTTTCCAAAGGTCCCCATTTGCTATTTCCAGATCAGTCGGGTAGGAGTTCCATAGTAGGGTTGGTCAGTATGGTTGTTGGTTAATAGTTCCAATGTCTATTGACCCACATGTCATCGATCGATCGCCTTGTAGACTATATAATGAGATTATTTTTTATCACTATATTTTCCAAAGGTCCTCCTTTGCTATTTCTCGATCAGTCAAGTAGGAGTTCAACAGTAGGGTTAGTCGGTTAGTCGATCTGGTGGTTGGCTATTAGTTCTAATATCTACCGACCACACATCATCGACCGATTGCCCTGAAAATTTGATAATGAGATTACTTTTTATCTTGTCTGTTTTCCAAAGGTCGCCTATTGCTATTTCTGGATCTATCGGGTAGGAGTTCTATAGTAGGGTTGGTCTGTATGGTGGTTGGTTAATAGTTCTAATATCTACCGACCCACATATCATCGACTGATCACCTTGTAAACATGATAATGAGATTACTTTTTTACATGTCTATATTCCAAAGGTCCCCTTCGCTATTTCTAACTCAGTCGGGTAGGAGTTCTACAGTAGGTTTAGTGGTTGGTTAACAGTTCCAATGCCTACCGACCCACATATCATCGACTGATAACCATGTAAACTTTATAATAAGATTACTTTTTATGTTGTGTATTGTTCAAAGGTCCTCCTTTGCTATTTCTAGATCAGTCTAATAGGTGTTCCATAGTAAGGTCAGTCGGTTAGTCGGTAAGGTGGTCGGTTAATAGTTCCAACATCTACCGACCAATATATCATTGATCGATCATCCAATATACTTGATAATGAGATTAATTTTTAATGAGTCTATTTTCCAAAGGTCTTCATTTGCTATTTCTAGATTAGTCGGGCAGGAGTTCCGCTGTACGGTCGGTCGATTGGTCAGTCAGGTGGTTGGTTAATAGTTTTAACCTCTATCGGCTCTCATATCATCGATCGATCGCCCTGTAAATGTGATAATGAGATTTACTTTTAACGCGTCTATTTTCCAAAGGTCTCCTTCTGCTATTTCTGGATCAGTCGAGTAGCAATTCAATAGTAGGATTTGTCAGTTTGGTGGTCGGTTAATAGTTCTAATGTCTACCGACCAACATATCATCGACCGATCGCCTAGTAAACTTGATAGTGAGATTACATTTTATCACGTCTATTTTCCTAAGGTCCCCCATTGCTATTCTCGATCATTCAGGTAGGAGATTTACAGTATTGTTTGTTGGTTGTTCGATATGGTGGTTGGTTAATAGTTCTTGGGTCCGACCCATATTTCATCGACCGATCGCCCTGAAAACTTGATAATGAGATTACTTTTTGTTGCGTCTATATTACAAAGGTCCTCCTTTACTATTTCTCGATCAATCGAATAGGAGTTCTACAGTGTGGTTGGTAGTTTAACGAGATTACTTTTTATCACATCTATTTTCCAAAGGTCCCCTTTTACTATCTCTAGATTAGTCGGATAGGAGTTCCACAGTAATGTAAGTTGGTTGGTCAGTCAGGTGGTCGGTTATAGTTCTGACATCTGTCGTCCCCCATATCATCGACTGATCGCTCGATATACTTTATAATGAGATTAATTTTTAATGCGTCTATTTTTGAAAAGTCTTCATTTTCTATTTCTAGATCAGTCGAGTAGGAGTTCCATAGTAGGTCGGTCAATTGGTCGGTGAGGTGGTCGGTTAAAAGTTCCAACCTCTATCAACCCGCATATCATCGACCGATCGCCTTGTAACATAATAATAAGATTAATTTTTAACGCGTCTATTTTCCAAATGTCTCCCTCAGCTATTTCTATATTATTCGAGGGTAGCAATTCTACAGTAGGGTTGGTCACTTGGTCAGTCTGGTGGTCGATTAATAGTTCTAATTTCTACCGAACCACATACCATCGACCGATCACCCTATAAACTTGATAATGAGATTATATTTTATCGCATCTATTTTTCAAAGGTCTCCCTTTGCTATTTCTAAATCATTCGGGTAAGAGTTATACAGTTATTTCAGAGGTCCCTCTTTGCTATTTACAGATCTGTCGGGTAGGAGTTCCACAGTAAGGTTGGTCGGTTGGTTGGTCTGGTGGTCGGTTAATAGTTCCAATGTCTGACGATCCACATATCATCGATCGGTCGCCTATAAAATAATAGTGAGATTACATTTTATCACGTCTATTTTTCAAAGGTTGTTCTTTTGTAATTTCTAGATCAGTCAGGTGGAGTTGTACAGTGTTTTCAAAGGTCTCCCTTTACTATTTCTAGATCAGTCGGGTAGGAGTTCCACAGTAGGGTATGGTTGGTTGGTGGGTCTGGTGTTCGGTTAATAGTTTTAATGTCTACCGCCCCACATATTATCGACCAATCGCCTAGTAAACTTGATAGTGACATTACTCTTTATCACGTCTATTTTCCAAAGGTCCCCTTTTGCTATTTCTCGATCAGTCGGGTAGAAGTTCTACAGTAGGGTTAGTCAGTTGGTTGGTCTGGTGGTCGGTTATTAGTTACAATGTCTACCGACCCATGTATCATCAATCGATCGCCCTTTAATCATGATAATGAGATTACATTTTATCGCGTCTATTTTTCAAAGGTCTCCCTTTGCTATTTCTAGATCAGTGGGTAGGAGTTCTACAGTTTATCCAAAGGTCACCCTTTGCTATTTCATGATCAGTCGGGTTGGAGTTCCACAGTAAGCTATTTCTAGACGACATATCATCGGTCGATCGCCCCGTATACGTGATAATGAGATTAGTTTTTATAGCGACTATTTTCCAAAAGTCTCCCTTAGCTATTTCTTGATCAGTTGGGTAGCAATTCTATATTAGAATTGGACGTTTGGTCGGTCTGGTAGTCGATTAATAGTTTCAATTTCTACAGACCCACATATCATAGACCGATTGCCCTGTAAACTTGATAATGAGATTACATTTTATAGCGTCTATTTTTTGTAGGTCTCCCTTTTCTATTTCTAGATCAGTCAGGTAGGAGTTCTACAGTTTTTCCAAAGGTCCCCCTTTACTATTTCCAGATCAGTCGGGTATGAGTTCCACAGTAGGGTTGCACGGTTGATCAGTCTAGTGGTCAGTTAATAGTTCCAATGTCTACTGACCCACATATCATTGATTTATCGCCCTGTAAACAAGATAATGAAATTACTTTTTATCATTACTATTTTCCAAAGGTCTCCCTTTGCTATTTCTAGATCAGTCGGGTAGGAGTTCGACAATAGAGTTGGTCGATTAACGAGATTACTTTTTGTCGTGTATATTTTCCTATAATCCCCCTTTGCTATTTCTAGATAAGTCGGGTATGACTTCCAATGTAGGGTCGGTCAATTTTTAGGTCAAGTGGTCGTTAGTAGTTTCAACGTCTACCGATCCACATATCATCAACCAATCGCCTAGTAAACTTGATTATGAGATTTATTTTTAACGCCTCTATTTTCCAAAGGCCCCCTTTGCTATTTCTAGATCAATTGGGTAAGTTCCATAGTAGGATCAGTCGGTTGGTCGGTCAGGTGGTTGGTTAATTATTCCAACGTCTATCAATCCACATATTATCAACGCATTGCTCTGTAAAATTAATAATGAGATTAATTTTTAAATCGTCTATTTTTCAAAGGTCTTTTACTTCAATTTTTAGATCAGTCGGGTAGCAATTCTACAGTAGGATTTGTTAGTTGGTTGGTATGGTGGTCGATTAATAGTTCCTATGTGTACCCCACATATCATCGAGTGATCGTCCTGTAAACTTGATAATGAAATATCATTTTATCGAGTCTATTTCTCGAAGGTCTCCCTTTCCTTTTTTAGATCAGTCGGGTAATGGTTCTATAGTTCCATAGTAGGGTTGGTCAGTTGGTCGGTCTGGTAGTCGGTTAATAGTTCCAGTGTCTACCGATCCACATATCATCGACCGATCGCCTTGTAAACTTGATAATGATATTACTTTTTATCACGTCTAATTTCTAAAGGTCCTCCTTTGCTATTTCTAGAACAGTTAGGTAGGAGTTCTAATGTAGGGTTGGTCAGTTAGTCGATCTAGTGGGCAGTTAATAATTCCAATGTCAACTGAACCATATATCAACGACATATCGCCTTGTAAACTTGATAATGAGATTAATTTTTAACGTGTCTATTTTCGGGAGGTCTCCTTCTTCTATTTCTATATTAGTCCTATAGCAGCTCTACTATAGGGTTCATCGGTTGGTCGGACTGGTGGTCGGTTTATAGTTCCAATGTCTAGCGACCTACATATCAACGACCAATCGCCTTGTAAACTTGATAATGAGATTACATTTTATTGCGTATATATTTCAAATGTCCCCTTTTCCTATTTCTAGGTAAGTCGGGTGGAGTTCTACTGTTTTTCCAAAGGTCCCCCTTTGCTATTTTTAGATTGGTCAGGTAGGAGTCCTAAAGTAGTGTTGGTCGGTTGGTAGGTATGGTTGTCGGTTAATAGTCCCAATGTCTACCTATACACATATCAACGATCGATCGACCTATAAACTTTTTATCACTTTTATTTTCCAAAGGTCGGTCCTCCTTGGCAATTTCTAGATTAGTCGGGTAGGAGTTCTATAGTTGGGTTGGACGGTTTGTCGGTCTGGTGGTCGGTTAGCAGTTCCAATGTCTACCGACCCACATATCATCGACCGATCACCTTGTAAATGTGATAATGAGATTACTTTTTATCGCATCTATTTCCAAAAGTAATCTCATAATCAAGTTTACAGTACGATCGTTCGATGATATGTGGATCGGTAGATATTAGAACTATTAGTCGACCACAAGACCGACCAATCCTATTGTAGAACTCCTACCCGACAGATCTATAAATAGCAATAGGTGACCTTTAGAAAATAGAGGGATAAAAAGTAATCTCATTATCAATTTTACAGGGCAATCAGTCGATGATATGTTGGTCCGTAGACATTAGAACTATTAACCAACCACAAGATTGACCAACCGACCAACCCTACTGTAAAACTCCTACCCGACTGATCGAAAAATAACAAAGGAGGACCTTTGGAATGAAAAAAAAGTAATCTTACAATCAAATTTACAAGGTGATCGGTCAATGATATGTGGGTCGGTAAATAGTGGAACTATTAACCAACCACCAGACAGACCAACCGACCAATCCTACTGTTGAACTCCTACCTAACTGATCTAGTAAAAGAGGGAACTTTGGAAAAACTGTATAACTCCTACCCAACTATTTAGAAATAGCAAAGAGAGACCTTTGAAAAATAGATGTGATAAAATGTAATCTCATTATCAAGTTTACAGGGCCATGGGTCGATGATATATGGGTCGGTAGAAATTGGAGCTATTAACTGACCACTAGACTGACCAAACGACCAACCCTATTGTGGAATTGCAACCCCGACTAATATATAAATAATTGGGGTAGACCTTTGGAAAGTAGACGCTTTAAAAATTAATCCCATTATCACATTTACAGGGCGATCGATCGATGATATATGGGTTGTTAGAGGTTAGAACTATTAACCGACCACCTAACTGACTAACCAACCCACCGTACTGTGGAACTCCTACCCGATTGATCTAGAAATAGTAATGTGAGACCTTTGGTAAATAGACGCGCTAAAATATTATCTCATTACCAAGTATATAGGGCGATCAATCGATGATATATGGGTCGGTAAATGTTGGAACTATTAACTAGCCACCTGACCGATCAACCGACCGACCTTACTGTGAAACTCTTACCTGATTGATCTAGAAATAACAAAGGGGGACCTTTTGAAAATAGACGCGATAAAAAATAATCTCGTTAACCGACCAACACTACTGTAGAACTCATATTCAACTGATCTAGAAATAGTAAAGGAGGACATTTGGAAAATAGACGCGATAAAAAGTAATCTCATTATCAAGTTTACAGGGCGATCGATCAATGATATGTGGGTCGATAGGTATTCGAACTGTTAACCGACTACCAGACCGACCAACCAACACACCCTACTATATAACTCCTACCCGATAGATCTAGAAATAGTAATGGGTAACCTTTGAAAGATAGACGCGATAAAAAGTAAACTCATTATCAAGTTTATAGGGCGATCGGTCGATGATATATTGATCGGTAGACATTGAAACTATTAACCGACTACAAGATCAAACAATCGATCAACGCTACTGTAGAACTCCTACACAACTGATCGAGAAATAGTGAAGGGGGACCTTTGGAAAATATACGTGATAAAAGTAATCTCACTATCAAGTTTACAAGGCGATTGGTCGATGATAACTGGGTCGGTAGACATTGGATCTATTAACCGACCTCTAGACCAACCAAACCAACCCTACTATGGAACTCCTACCCGTCTGATCTAGAAATAGCAGAGGGTGACCTTTGGAAAAAACATAGAACTCCTACCCGACTAATCTAGAAATAGCAAATAGAGACCTTTGAAAAATAGACGCGATAAAATGAAATCTCATTATCATGTTTATAGGGTGATCGATGGATGATATGTGGGTCGGTAGACATTAGAACTATTAACCAACCACCAGACCGACAAACCGTACTGTGAAACACCTAACTGACTTCTGATCTGTAAATAGCAAAGAGGGACATTTGGAAAAAATGTATAACTCCTACCCGACTGATTTAAAAATAGCAAAGAGAAACCTTTGAAAAATAGACGTGATAAAAGGTAATCTCATTATCAAGTTTACAGGGCGATCGGTCGATGATATGTGGGTCGGTAGAAATTAGAACTATTAATTGATCACCAGACCGACCAAACGACCAACCTTATTGTATAATTGCTACCCGACTGATCTAGAAATAGCTAAGGGAGACCTTTGGAAAATAGATGTGTTAAAAATTAATCTCATTATTATGTTTACCGGGCAATCGATCGATAATATGTGGGTTGTTAGAGGTTAGAACTATTAACCGACCACCTAAATGACTAACCGACCGACCATACTATGGTACTCCTACCCGACTGATCTAGAAATAGTATAGAGAGACCTTTGGAAAGTAGACGCATTAAAAATAATCTCATTACCAAGTATATAGGGCGATCGGCCAATGATATATGGGTCGGTAGACGTTGGAATTATTAACCGACCACCTGAACAACCAATCGACTGACCTTACTGTGGAACTCTTACCCAACTGATCTAGAAAAAACAAAGGATAACCTTTGGAAAATAGACGTGATAAAGAGTAATCTCGTTAACCAAAAACTACTACTGTAGAACTATTATTTGACTGATCTAGAAATAGCAAATGAGGACATTTGGAAAATAGATGCGATAAAAAGTAATCTAATTATCAAGTTTACAGGGTGATCGATCATTGTTATGTGGGTCGATAGGCATTGGAATTATTAACCGACCACCTGACTGAGCAACCGACCAACCTTACTATAGAACTCCTACCCTATTGATCTAGATATACGTGATAAAAAGTAATTCAATTATCAAGTTTACAAGGCGATCGATCGATGATATGTGGTCGGTAGACATTGGAACCATTAATCGACCACCAGACTGACCAACCCTACTATAGATTTCCTACCTAATAGTTCTAGAAATAGCAATGGGTGACCTTTGGAAAAGAGATGCGATAAAAAGTAATCTCATTATCAAGTTTACAGGGTGATCGGTTGATGATATGTTCATCGGTAGAAATTGTAACTATTAACTGACCACCAGGTCGACCAAAGGATCAATCCTACTCTAGAACTCTAACCCGACTAATTAAGAAATAGCTAAGGGGGACCTTTGGAAAGTAGATGTGATAAAAAGTAATATCACAATCAAGTTCACAAGGCGATCGATCGATAATATTTGGAACGGTATACATTGGAACTATTAACCGACAATCAGACTGACCAACTGACCAAGTCTACTGTGGAACTCTTACACGACTGATCTAGAAATAGCAAAGGGAGACCTTTGGAAAAATTGTAGAACTTCTGCCCGACTGATCTAGAAATAGCAAAGGCAGACCTTTGAAAAATAGAAGAGATAAAATATAATCTCATTATCAAGTTTATAGGGCTATCGGTCGATGATATGTGGGTCGGTAGATATTGGAACTATTAACTGACCATCAAACCGACCAACTGACCAACCTTACTGTAGAACTACTACCCGACTAATCGAGAATGAGCAAAGGGGGACCATTAGAAAATAGACATCATAAAAAGTAATACTACATCCATCCTGGGTATTTTTACCCATTTGTACGGGCACGGAGATTAAGAAGTTTTATTTTTTTAATATATAATGTAAGAGAAAGTAGGGATAAATTAGTAATTTAAAAAGAAAAAGTGAATAAAGTTATTGGGAATGATGAATAAAGTGTAAAAAAGTAATTAAAGTTGTTGGGATTGTAAAAAGTAGGCAATAAAATATTATGTATTTTTGCCAAAAATGGAATGGGTAAAAATACGTGGGACACCCCAAAATGGAAAGTGGGTAAAAATACGTGGGACGGAGGGAGTATCACTATCAAGTTTACAAGGCGATCGGTCGATGATATGTGGGTTGGTAAACATTGGAACTATTAACCGACCACCAGACCGACCAATCGACCAACCCTAATGTGGAACTCCTATCCAACTGATCTGTAAATAGCAAAGAGGGACCTTTGAAAAACTGTATAACTCCTACCCGACTGATTTAGAAATAGCAAAGGGAGACCTTAGAAAAATAGTCGCGATAAAATATAATCTCATTATCAAGTTTACAGGACGATCGACTGATGATATGTGGGTCGATAGATATTGGAAGTATTAATCGACCACCAGACCGACCAAACGACCAATCCTACTGTAGAATTGCTACCCCACTGATCTAGAAATAGCTGAGGGAGACCTTTGGAAAATAAACGCGTTAAAAATTAATCTCATTACACATTTACAAGGGCGATCGGTTGATGACATGTGGGTCGTTAGA
This sequence comes from Pogostemon cablin, assembly GCA_023678885.1. Classification (NCBI taxonomy): domain Eukaryota; kingdom Viridiplantae; phylum Streptophyta; class Magnoliopsida; order Lamiales; family Lamiaceae; genus Pogostemon; species Pogostemon cablin. Next base: position 15,514,727 of record CM042975.1, on the reverse strand, counting down.
GGTTGGAACTATTAACCGACCACCTAACTGACCAACTGACTGACCATACTGTGGAACTCCTACCTGATTGATCAAGAAATAGTAAAGTGAGACCTTTGGAAAATAGACGTGTTAAAAAATAATATCATCATCAAGTATGTGGGTCGGTAAATGTTGGAACTATTAACCAACCACCTGACCGACCAGCCGACAGACCTTAATATGGTCCTCCCTGATTTATCTGGAAACAGCAAAGGGGGACCTTTAAAAAAAGACGCAATAAAAGTAATTTCGTTAACTGACCAACACTACTGTAAAACTCTTATTCGACTGATCTAGAAATAGGAAAGGAGGATATTTGGAAAATAGACGCGATAAAAAGAAATCTCATTATCAAGTTTACAGGGCGATCTGTCGATGATATGTAGATCGGTAGGCATTGGAACTGTTAACCGACTACCAGACCTACCAACCAACCAACCTACTGTAGAACTCGTACCCGACTGATCTAGAAATAGCAAATGGGGACCTTTAGAAGATATACGTGATAAAAAGTAATCTCATTATCAAGTTTACAAAGCGATCGGTCAATGATATTTGGGTCGGTAGACATTTAAACTATTAACCGACTAACCCTACTCTAGAACTCCTACCCGATAGATCAAGAAATAACAATGGGTGAGTGACCTTTGGAAAACACACGCGCCAAAAAGTAATCTAATTATCAAGTTTATAGGGCGATCAATCGATGATATGTTCGTCGGTAGATATTGGAACTATTAACCAACCACCAGATCGTCAAATCAATCAACCCTACTTTAGAACTCCTACCCGACTAATCGAGAAATAGCAAAGGGGGACCTTTGGAAAAATAGGCGTTATAAAAAAGTAATCTCACTATCAAGTTTCAAGGTGATAAATAAATGATTTATGGGTCCGTAGACATTGTATCTTTTAACCGACCACCAGACTAACCAAGCAACCAACCCTACCGTGGAACTCTAATCCGACTGATCTAAAAATAGCAAAGGGTGGCCTTTGGATAAACTGTATAACTCCTACCTGACTAATCTAGAATTAGCAAAGGGAGACCTTTGAAAAATTGACGTGATAAAATGTAATCTCATTATCATATTTACAGGGCGATCGGTCGATGATATATGGGCCGGTAGATATTTAAACTATTAACCGACCACCAGATCGACCAACCGACCAATCCTATTGTGGAACTCCTACCCGAATGATCTAAAAATAGGAAAGGGAAATTTTGGAAAAACTGTAGAACTCCTACCCGATTGATCTAGAAATAGCAAAGGAAGATCTTTGAAAAATAGACGCGATAAAATATAATCTCATTATCAAGTATATAGGGCTATCGGTCGATGATATATGGGACGGTAGACATTGAAAATACTAACAGACCACTAGACCAACCAACCGACCAATTCAACTATAGAATTGCCACCCAACTTATCTAGAAATAGTAGAGGTAGACCTTTTGAAAATAGACACGTTAAAAATTAATCTCATTATTATATTACAGGGCGATTGATCGATGATATGCAGGTCGGTAAAGGTTGGAACTTTTAACCGACCACCTCACCGACCAACTGACAGGCTGTACTTTGGACTCCTACTCGACTGATCCAGAAATAGCAAACAAATACCTTTGGAAAATAGATGCGTTAAAAATTAATCTCATTATCAAGTATATTAGGTGATCGATCTATAATATGTGGGACTACAGACATAAGAAACCGATCACCTGAGCGACCAACCAACTTACCTTACTGTGGAACTCCTACCCGACTAATCTAGAAATAGCAAAGGGGAACCTTAGGAAAATAGATGCGATAAAACGTAATCTCGTTAATCGACCAACCATACTGTAGAACTCATATTCGACTGACCGAGAAATAGTAAAGGAAGTCCTTTGGAAAATAGATGCGATAAAAGTAATCTCATTATCAAGTTTACAGGGTGATCGATCGATGAAACGTGGGTCGATAGATATTGGAACTATTAACCAACCACCAGATCGATCAACCAACCAGCCCTATTGTAGATATCCTACCCGACTGATCGAAAAATAGCAAAGTGAGACTTTTGTAAAATAGATGTGATAAAAAGTAATCTCATTATTTAGTTTACAAGGCGATCGGTCAATGATATGTTGGTCGGTAGACATTAGAACTATTAACCGACCACTAAACTGACAAACCCTACTGTAGAATTGCTACCCGACCGATCTTGAAATAACAGATGGAGACCTTTGGCAAATAGACGCGTTAAAATAAATCTCATTATCATGTTTACTAGGCGATCGATCGATGATATGCGGGTCGGTAGAGGTTGGCACTATTAAGCGACCACCTGACTGACCAACCGACTGACCTTACTGTGAAACTCCTTCCCGATTGATCTAGAAATAGCAAATGGAGACCTTTGAAAAATAGACGCGGTAAAAAATAATCTTATTTTCAAGTATATGGGGCAATCGATCGATGATATGTAGGTCGGTAGATGCTGGAACTATTAACCGACCAACCGACTAACCTTACTATGGAACTCCTACCCGACTGATCTAGAAATAATAAAGTGGGACATTTGGAAATTAGAAGCAATAAAAAGTAATCTCATTAACCGACCAACCCCATTGTAGAACTCCTATTCGACTGATCTAAAAATAGCAAAGGAGGACCTTTGAAAAATAAACGCAATAAAAAGTAATATCATTATCAAGTTTACATGGCGATCGGGTGATGATATGTGAGCTGGTAGACATTGAAAATATTAACCGACCACCAGACCAACTAACTGACCAACCCTACTATAAAACCCCTACTCGACTGATCTAGAAATAGCAAAGAGGGATCTTTTGAAAAAAATCATGATAAAAAGTACCTCATTGTCAAGTTTACAAGGCAATTGGTCGATGATATGTGGGTCAGTAAATGTTGGAACTATTAACCGACTACCTGACCTACCAAGCGACCGACCTTACTATGGAACTCCAACCCGAATGATCATAAAATAGCAAAGGGAAAGCTTTATAAAATAGACGCGATAAAAAGTAATCTCATTATCAAGTATACAGGGCAAACAATCGATGATATGTGGGTCGATAGACATTGAAACAATTAACCGAAAACCATACTGACCAACAGATCAACCCTACTTTAGAAAAAAGTAATCTCATTATCAACTATTTTAGGGCAATCGGTCAATGATATGTGGGTCGGTAGACATTGGAACTATTAACCAACCACCAAACTGACAAACCGACCAACCCTACTTTAGAACTCCTACCCAACTGATCTAGAAATAGCAAAGGTGGACCATTAGAAAATAGATGCAATAAAAAGTAATCTCATTATCAAGTTTACAGGGCAATCAGTCAATGATATGTGGGTTGATAGATATTGAAACAATTAACCGACCATTAGATCGACCAACCGAACAACCCTACTGTAGAACTCCTACTCGATTGATAGAGAAATTGCAAAGGGGTACCGTTGGAAAATAGAAGTGATAAAAAATAATCTCATTATCAAGTTTACACGGTGATCGATCGATGATATGTTGGTCGGTAGACATTAGAACTATTAACTGACCACCAGACCGACCAAGCGACCAACCCTACTGTAGAACTCCTAACCTACTGATCTAGAAATAGCAATGGTGGACCTTTGAATTAAATGTAAAACTCCTAGCTGACTGATCTAGAAATAGCAAAGGGAGACCTTTGAAAAATAAATGCGATAAAATGTAATCTCATTATCCAGTTTACAGGACGATCGGTCGATGATATGTGGGTCGGTAGATATTAGAACTATTAACCGACTACCTAACTGACAAACCGAAAAATCGACAAAAGGTGATAAATAAATGATTTGTGGGTCCGTAGACATTGTATCTTTTAACCGACCACCAGACTAACCAAGCAACCAACCCTACCATGGAACTCTAACACGATTGATCTAGATATAGCAGAGGAAGACCTTTGGAAAATAGACACGTTAAAACTAAATCCTATTATCACGTTTACAGGTCGATCGGTTGATGATATGCTGGTCAGTAGAGGTTGGAACTAATAACCGATAACTTGACTGACCAACCGACCGACCGTACTGTGGAACTCCTACCTGACTGATCTAGAAATAGCAAATGGAGACCTTTAGAAAATAGATGCATTAAAAATTAATCTCATTATCAAGTATATAGGGCGATCGGTCGATGATATGTGGGTCGATAGTCGTTGAAACTATTAAACAACCATCTGACCTACCAACCGACTAACCTTACTATGAAAATCCTACCCGACTGATCTAGAAACAGTAAAGAGGGACCTTTGTAAAACTGACGCGATAAAAAGTAATCTCGTTAACCAACTAATCCCACTGTAGAACTCCTATTCGACTGATCTAGAAATAGATATGGAGGACCTTTGAAAAATAGACGCGATAAAAAGTAATCTTATTATCAAGTTTACAGGGCTATCGGTCGATGATATGTTGGTCGGTAGACATTGGAACTGTTAGCCGACCACCAGACCAACCAACCCTACTATAAAACTATTACCCGACTGATCTAGAAATAGCAAAGGAGGACCTTTGGAAAATAGACGTTGATAAAAAATAATCTCATAATCATGTTTACTATGCAATCGGTCGATGATATGTGGGTCGATAGATGTTAGAATTATTAACCGACCATCTAACCTATTAACCGATCGACCGTACTGTGGAACTCCAACCCGACTTATCTAGAAATAATAAAGGGGGATATTTGGAAAATAGACGCATTAAAAATTAATCTCATTATCAAGTTTATAGGATGATCGATCGATATATGTGGGTCGGTAGATGTTGGAACTATTAACCGACCACCTAACCGACCAACCGACCGACTCTACTGTCACTACAAGATAACTGACATTACATAGCACCCAAAAATGTTACTTAACAATTAAAAATATTATTATAGATCATAAATAATTTTTCTATGTCGCTGTTGCCCCTGTTATCTAAAGTCTAATGTTGCATTTTTTTCCTTATGATAACACCTCATATCAAATTTAACATTTTATTATAACACTTTAATAAATGTTACATTTACATTTAATGTAATATTTTTTTATCTTAAGGTAACATTATTTTATTAACATTTTTGAATGTAAATGTAACATTACAAACATTATTTTGTTAACACTTTTAAATATAACGTGACATTTAATTACATTATTTTCGTTACACTTTTAAATATAATGTAACACTAACTATATTATTTTGGTAACTCTTTTAAATATAATGTAACATTGACTATATTGTTTTGCTAACACTTTTTAAATATAATGTAACATTAATTACATAATAATTTTATCACTTTTATGATAACATGTAACACTTTTGCAAGACAATTATGTAACACATATGTTAACACTTGAGATATTTAGGCAATATTTAATAATAATAAAAATATTTATTATTATTTTATAAAATTATTATTTAATAATTATATTGATTGGTTAATAATTTAATAACAATAATTTAATTATATTATTATTATTATTTGTAATAACTAAATTCATTACATTTATTAAAAAGTATCACTACTAAAATATAAAAAATTACTATAGTCTAAATAATATTGAAAAAGGTTAATATGCAGTATTATTTAAATTCATGTACTATGATGAAGTACATATTTATATATCCCTAAACCTAATATTAAAGTTGACAAAAACGTAAAGAAAAAAAAAGAAAGCCTAATAAGTAATCTTCATCTTGGACTTTCATTTCATAATCAACATCACCGTTGCCAAAGTCATCCTCCTGATTTGTCTTCATTATCTTTGTCTTCATTTCTCTAAAAATAAGAACACTCACATAAGGTATGGGATAATCATCTCAAATATTTTCACTTAAATTATCTCCAGTTAAAACAAAAACTATTCAAATTCATAAGTATTACATGCCATGTTACAAAATATAATTCACAAAAGACAATTGAAGCTCAAAATTTGTATAAGAATAACACAATTCAGTTTCTAATTATGTGTTTAATTTCCTAGACAAGCACAAGTATAGCTATGATTTTTTCGTATCACATAATTAGATATGAACAATGACATAATACCATCTGTTAGCATGAGCTCTAGTTCTTATCGAAGCAAAAAAATCTGTAACTTGAACATATAAATACCAAATGGCCTATGCAGCAACAGTTGAGGTTAAACAAAACAACACCTAAATTCTGTAACTCAAAAACTTAGGATTAATGCAGTAACAATCACTAAACGATAATAAATGCAGTAACAAATCATTCAATATCATTATGATGTCATATCTGCGGTACATATTTTACAAATGAGCAAGCATGAAACTTTAACACTTACAAATCAACTCAACAAACATAAATTAAGTAATGAACAAAAATTGTAGCCACAAGTAAACTCCCCAAACAAAACAATTTACAAGTAAATTGCAGCAGCATATATAAAAAAATGGAGGTCATAAACTGTAAAAATAGTAATTTTAAAATTTACAATTTGATATATCCATAATCGATTACCTAGCATGGCTCCACATCTCAATATTTTCAAAAGATTCTCCATTGTATTGATAGTTTTATGGATCCTCGAGGGAAGGAATGATGCGGGCAAGCATATCAGCTATTCGTACTAGTTACTATAGCAGAGTTTTTTATTACTTACGTGTCGTTTCCTAAGCTAATGATGATTGTTTTAAATATTAATTTTTTAAAATATTTTTTTTAAATTTTCTTATTTACTCCCAATTATTTTTTCTTATTAAATAGTATTTCTTTTTAAATATTATTTTTCCATTTCTTTTTGAGATGGTGATTAATTAAATTTCAAATATTTATTTAACTATTTATTATAGAATAACTAAATTGAAGTGCAACATATTTAGAATAAAAAGCGTGCAAAAATTTAAACACAACAACAAAATATTCAGTATTTTGAAAGAAATATCATATTTTTAAATGATAATATTAATAAGTTCGTAAAAATAACCAAGAAACAACTAAATATTATTGGGCGAAAAGCAGAATCAGCGGCAAAGTGAAAAGAAAAAGCGCCAAACTTGAAAATTTCTGCCAAAATCAAACAAGACCTAATTGTAGCTTACATGAATAATGAGCTTCATGTGGTGTCATTTGTTGGGGGTAACAGACACAATAGAAGTGCTTTTCCATGAATTATATTTGATACTGGTTATATTGCTCATTTGCTCGTTTATTTCTCAAATTGATGATGATAGTGGTCATAAACTGCTCGCCGCTGAAAGATGAGAAATTATTTGAGTATTTGTACACAAATATATTCAATCTCCACTGAACATCAATCGATTCCGAAGTCAAGGGCGTCTCTTGGCGCTTTCATGGACATCCCTCCAAAGGTGTTCCCGACACTTTTTAATGGACGTCTCTCACATTATAACAATTCCACCAAATGGTTCTTCATTCAGGTAAATCTTTTATTCCTTGTCTATATCTTCTATTCTCTTCGCTTTGAATGTGAATTTAGCAAATATTTTGTACTAATTTGATATTTAAAAATTGGTAGAATTCCCATATTTGACTAGCAATTATCGTGGAACAAAATAATCTGAGAGTTTCCAAAATGGATGAAAATTTTGTTCCATTTCTTAGATGAAGAATGTCTTTAAGTAAGGATACGTTGTTTTAAGTGAGATCGAACTGGTGGATTCAGGGTTGGTTTTAGGTAATGCACTAGGCTTATCATTTTTCTCCTAATGAGTTTCTTCTATTTAATATATGTTATTTTGTCCATGCATTTGAAATTTGTGATTCATTTGAGACATATATTAATTAATTTATTGGCTTCTGTATCTTTGTTATTCCCTGTTAGTTCATCTGGAGAATAGATTTGAATAAATTCTGGTTGTAATTCATTTCTATATTTTGATATTTTTGTATGTTGGCAATCTTAGATGACTTAGATTAGCTCGAGAATTATACAACATTTTAATTTAGATTACATTTTATTATAACATTATTGACTATTGAGAAAGTATTTAAGTTTCAGCCAACAGTAAATACAAGCATGCACTTTACTTTAGTTTAGCAACAAGAAGTTTTGTTGGTATGATTCTGAGATTGTGTTTATCGCTTTCTCCACTCTGCTCGCTGAAATCTAGTAGTTTCATAACTGTTGATTTTTTTATTTTGTAAATGTGACTGAACTAACTTCGTTACTTTTAGTTTTTAACTTACCTTGAATATTTTGACTGCAAGTATTTGGTCTGATATCTAGAGATAAATAACTACCTATCATGTTGCTGTGTTTTGGTTTCCTCTTTTTGTTGATTCTTACTGACTGTTTAACCGTCCCTTTACTTGTTTGATAATTTTTTGTCGATTCAAATACATTTCAATCTTCATATCTAATTGCAATTTAGCTAGACAATTGAAAATTTGAAAAAAATCTTCATTAAGGTAAAGTTGGGCGACTTAAATATAGATGGATGTTTAGTTTTTTGTACCTAATTCATAATTTGATTGGAAAGTAACAGAAAAGGATGTTCCACTTATACTTACAATAATAAGTTTTAAGTAGTGTTATTCACATTATCATGTTCCCTAATCCTAATTTAAATTGTTGATTTCGAACAGATGGCTCAAGTATAGTTCAATGGTGTCCGCTAAAAATTGCAGATTTTGAGAAAGCAACTAAACATCAGCTAAATACAAATATGATGGAAGTGTTAGTCTGGCTGGGTCATCAAGGATGAACAGTTCCTCTGTAACTTGTAAAACATTTTACTTTCTCTAATTCTAGTCTTGCTAATTGCCTATAATTGTGTTCCTTTGTCTTAACTTTTAGTGCTACTTTCTACCATTTGTTCCTGATCAGACTTGGCATTTTAACTTTTCTTGTTGAGTCAATTATTAATATTTTTTTAAAGGTGACTGACTTTGTTTCATTGTACAGTGGCTTTTTCTTGAATATTGACGCAATTATTTCTCATGGTATAGGTTATTTGAATTATTACGTGATTTGGCGGATGAGAATCCTATCATGGTCAAATGGAGAGGCTTCTAGATTCTGAAAAGGAAATGGAAGATTCAATTAATGTTAATATCAGGTTTACTACTATTTTCCTATTTATTTTCATTACAATGCTGATGAGCTTCTAATGACAATTTAACGCACCTAGAGAAAAACAACATTGGAGGTACCAAGTTAAGAGTAGGACCTAATTTGTATTTCTATTACTCTTTTTTTAATGGTGAAAGAAAATACATAATAATTATAATGAACAAGACTTAAAGCCAAGTTTCAATTCTGAAAATGAAGTAAAAGATTTGATAAGATCAATCATTTATCTCTCGCCTGTAATAGCTAGGGTAGTTGATAAGGAGCAAGTGCATAGAACAATATGTAATGAAGAAATAATATGTTTATTTATCTTAGGACATAAGAAATATGCTGATATAATACATGAATTTGGCCAGATTATCATAGATATTTTTTAAATCGGGCGTAGCTATCGTTGCCAGCACATGGGACTTATTTGGACAAGGTCATACAGAGTTTGTACAACAACACTCATCTCAGGTAGAATATTAATTTGTAAATTAAGAAACATAATCTCCAAGTTGATGGAGGATTTATCTAATTTTTGCTCTAGTTGGTTATTAAGCTAACAAAAACATCAACATACTTGTAGGAAAAAATGAAAATAAAAACTTTTGAAAGAGGAGCTATTGACGTAGATATCCACAATTTATACTAATTAGTGGCTGGAGACTAGAGTGTAAATTACTCAAAAACAGGTATCAAATTTTCAATAGTCACATTCTACAATAAACAGCCTGTTCTATAAATTTCTACCATTTTATTTAAGAGTTTAATGTTTCAAATTATATTAAACTATCATTTAGAAGCTGAATTATTTGGAAAACTAGATGGGGATGGGTTCGTTGTATGTTCAATGCAGTTAAATGTACTTGTCTAAAAAATGTGTATGGTTTGATTGAAATTGTTGTAGTTCATTTATTAAGTTGAGTGCACTTGTTCGCTGAAATGAATTGAACAACAGGTATAAATTATGAAATTTAGTGATGAGGGTGAGTATTTTCTAAATTTTTTAGAGAGAAAATCTAATCTTTTATTGTGGCGAAAAGCTCCTGCTATGATGTTATGTTTATATAATATATTAGCTTTATGTGTTTGTGGGTTATCTTTACCTTACATATTTTACAGGGCTGAACCATTTTCCCCTTGCATTTTATTTTTACTTACATTATTGGAACAAATTTTCGTCTTGTCTTTAATTCATTGTTTCATTCTTCGATTAATATGATGTTGCAATAACTTATGTTTTATATATTTCCCTACTTATTTTAGTGGAAAATCAAGTATGATAACCTTTTGTCTTTTTTATGGATTTTTTTAAAAATCACTTTAGATGCTTTTATAATTATTTTTAAATGCATTTTTATTGAATAAATAACTACATTGAAGTCAAGAAACCAAGGAGTCTTGCATCTCTTAGGATCATTAACATGGTTAAAAGGTAAGCCTTTAAGGATTCACTCTCAAAAAGAAAGAAGTCCTTTTATAAATATTATTTTTTCTAATTCATCAACTGCTCATATTGATCAAAACAAAATTATTAATTTTCAGGATTTAACCCAAATAATAACTACATCGAGATGGATTTTTATCATTTTTCTAACGTATTTGGATCAAGAAAAAAAATTCAGCCGCAATAAGGGTTGTTTAGCTGTGTCGATGATATGTGGGTCAGTAGATATTGGAACTATTAACCAACCAACAGACCAATCAACCGACATACCCTATGCGGAACTCTTACCCGAAGGATCTAGAAATAGCAAAGGGGGACCTTTCTAAAAACTGTAGAATTCCTACCCGACTGATCTTGAAATAGTAAAGGGGGATCTTTGGAAAATATACGCGATAAAATATAATCTCATTATCAAGTTTTAAAGTGATTAATCGATGATGAGTGGGTCGATAGACAATGGAACTGTTAACCGACCACCAGACTAACCCTACTGTAGAACTACTACTCGACTTATCAAGAAATAGTAAAAATGGACCTTTGGAAAATAGACGCATTAAAAATTAATCTTATTATCAAGTTTATAGGGCGATCGGTCGATGATATGTGGGACGGTAGACATTGGAACTATTAACCAACCAACCGACCGACCCTATTGTAGAACTCCCACCCGACTGATTTAGAAATAGCAAAGGGGGACCTTTAGAAAATAGATAAGATAAAATGTAATCTCATTATCAAGTTTACAGTATGATTGGTGGATGATATGTTGGTCGATAGACATTAGAACTATTAACCGACCAACTGACTAATCCTACTGTAGAACTACAACCCGACTGATCTAGAAATAGCAAAGAGGGACCTTTGGAAAATAGGGGGTTAAAAATTAATCCCATTGTCGAGTTTATAGAGTGATCGATCGATGATATGTGAGATGGTAGATGTTGGAACTATTAACCAACCACCTGACCGACCGACCGACCCTACTGTAGAACTCCAACCCAACTGATTTGGAAATAGCAAAGGGGACCTTTTGAAAATGGACACGATAAAATATAATCTCATTAACCGACCAACCCTAATGTAGAACTCCTACCCGAGTGATCTAGAAATAGCAAAGGAGGATCTTTGGAAAAACTGTAGAACTTTTATCCGACCGATGTAGAAATAACAATTAAAGACCTTTGGAAAATAGACGCGATAAAATGTAATTTTATTATCAAGTTTACAGTGCGATTTGTTGATGATATGTGGGTTGATAGACATTGGAACTATTAACCGACCACAAGACCGACCAACCGACTAACCCTACTATTGAACTGCTACCCGACTTATCTAGAAATAGCAAAGAGGGACCTCTGCAAAATAGACGCGTTAAAAATTAATTTCATTATCAAGTTTACAAGGCGATCGATCTATGATATGTTGGTCGGGAGATATTGAAATTATTAAATGACTACCAGACCAACCAAACGACCAACCTTATCGTAGAACTCCTACCCGGCTGATCTAAAAATTGCGAAGGGGGATCTTTAGAAAATAGACATGTTAAAAGTTATTCTCATTATTAAGATTTCACACGACCATCGGTCAATGTTATGTGTGTAGGTAGACGTTGGAATTATAAACCGACCACCAAACCGACCGACCCTACTTAAGAACTCCTACCCGACTGATCGATAAAATGTAAAGGGGGACCTTTAGAAAATAGACGTGATAAAAAGTAATCTCATTATCAAGTTTATAGGGCGATCAATCCATGATATGTGGGTCAGTGGACATTGGAATTATTAACCGACCACCAGACCGACCAATCGACCAATCCTACTGTGTGGTCTCCTACCCGACTGATCTAGAAATAGCAAAGGGGGACCTTTGGAAAACTATAGAACTCCTACCGACTAATCTAGATATAGCAAAGGGAAACCTTAGAAAAATAGACGCAATAAAATATAATTTTATTATAAAGTTACAAGACAATCGATCGATGATTTGTTGGTCGGTAGACATTGGAACTACTAACCGACCACTAGACCGACCAACCGACCAGCCCTACTGCATAATTGCTTCCCGACTTATATAGGGCAATCGATCTATGATATGTGGATCGATAGACGTTGGAATTATTAACCGACTACCTGACCGATCCTACTGTGGAACTATTACCTGATTGATCTAAAAATTTAGAAGTTGGACCTTTAGAAAATAGACGTGATAAAAAGTAATCTCGTTAACCTACAAACCCTACTGTAGAACTCTTACCTGACTGATTTGAAAATATCAAAGGGGGACCTTTGGAAACTAGACACGATAAAATGTAATCTCATTATAAAATTTACAGTGCAATAGGTCAATGATATATGGGTCGATAGATATTGGAACTATTAACCGACCACTAGACTGACCAACCCTACTGCAGAATTACTACCCTACTAATATAGAAATAGTAGAGGAAGACCTTTGGCGAATTGACACGTTAAAAATTAATCTAATAATCAAGTTTATATGGCGGTCGTTTGAAGATATGTGGGTCGATAGACGTTGGAACTTTTAATCGACCAACTGACCGATCCTACTATGGAATTCCTACCCGATTGGTTCTAAAAATAGCAAAGAGAGACCTTAGAAAAATAGAGGAGTTAAAATTTAATCTCATTATCAATTACAGGGCCATCGGTAGATGATATGTGGGTCGGTAGACGTTGGAACTATTAATCAACCACCTGACCGACCAACTAACAAACCCTACTATGGAACTCCTACCTAACTAATCTAGAAATAGCACAGAGGGACCTTTGGGAAATAGACACGATAAAAATTAATCTCGTTAACTGAAAAACCCTACTATAGAACTCCTACCCGGCTGATCTAGAAATAGAAAAGAGAGACCGTGGGAAAATAGATGCGATAAAAAGTAATCTCATTATCAAGATTATAGGGTGATCGATCGATGATATGTGGGTTGGTAGATAATGGAACTATTAAATGACTGCCAGACCGACCAAACGATCGACCCTACTGTGGAACTCCTACTGGACTGATCTAAAAATAGCTAAGGGGGATCTTTTAAAAATAGACGCCTTAAAAATTAATCTCATTATCAAGTTTACAAGGCGATTGGTCGATGATATGTGGTTCAGTAGATGTTGGAACTATTAATCGGCCTCCTGACCAACCAACCGACCGACCCTATTATGGAACTCCTACACGACTAATCTAGAAATAGAAAAGGAGAACCATTAGAAAATAGACGTGATAAAAACTAATCTCATTAACCGACTGACCCTACTGTATAACTCCTACCTGACTGATATAAAAATAGAAAAGGGGACCTTAAGAAAATAGACGCGATAAAAAGTAATCTCATTATCAAGTTTACAGGATAATCGGTCGATGATATATGGTCGATAGACATTGGAACTATAAACTAAACACAAGACCAAATAGCCGACCAACCTACTGAGGAACTCCTATTCGACTGAAATAGAAATAGCAAATGGGGACCTTTGGAAAAACTGTAAAACTCCTACCCGACTGATCTAGAAATAGCAAAGGGAGACCTTTGAAAAATAGACAAGATAAAATGTGATCACATTATCAAGTTTACAGGACAATCTATCGCTGATATATGGGTCGGTAGATATTGGAACTATTAACCGACCACTAGACCGACCAACCCTACTGTAGAATTGCTACTCGACTAATATAGAAATAAAAGTGGGAGACCTTTGGAAAATAGATGCGTTAAAAATTAAGCTTATTATCAAGTTTATAGGGCGATCGGTCAATGATATGTTTCTCGGTAGATATTGGAACTATTAACCTACCATCTAACCGATCCTACTGTGGAAATCCTGCCGGACTTATCTAAAAATAGTGAAGGAGGACATTTGGAAAATTGATGCGTTTAAAATTTATCTCGTTATCAAGTTTACAGGCGATCGTTCGATGATATTTGCATCAGTAGCTGATGGAACTATTAACCAACCACCTAACCGACCAACAGACTGACCATACTTTGGAACTCCTGCCCGACTGATCTAGAAATAGCAATGGGGGACCTTTTGAAAATAGACGCTGTAAAAAGTAATCTCGTTAATCGATAAACCCCACTGTAGGACTCCTATACGACTGATCTAGAAATAGCAAAGGAAGACTTTTGAAAAATAGATGCGATAAAAAGTAATCTCAATATCAAGTTTACAATGTTATCAGTTTATGATATGTGGGTCGGTAGACATTGGAACTATTCACTGACCACCAGACCGACTAATCGACCAACCCTACTGTGGAACTACTACACGACTGATCTAGAAATAGCAAGCGAGGGCTTTTGGAAAAACTGTAGAATTCTACTCGACTGATCTAGAAATAGCAAAGGGAGACTGTTTTTGAAAAATAGATGCGATAAAATATGAACTCATTAACATGTTTTCAAGGCGATTGGTGGACGATATGTGGATCGGTAGATATTGGAACTATTAACCGATTACTAGACCGACCAACCGACCAACCCTACTATAGAATTGCTGCTCGAATGATATAGAAATATCAAAGGAAGACCTTTGAAAAATAGACATCTTAAAAATTAATCTCATTATCAAGTTTACAGGGCGATCGATCGATGATATTTGGGTTGGTTGACGTTTGAACTAGTGATTAGAAAATAGGACCGGAGCCCAAATCGGTGAAGGCAATGGTTCGAGATTCAATCGGTCGACTGGTTCAACCAGATGGTTCAACCGAAAAACAAAATTTTATATTTTTTAATTATATTTTAAAACTATTATTAAAATATAATATAATAAATAAGTTTTTTTTATAGACATGAATAACCTAAAACCCAAAGCCCAAGCCCCAAAGCCCAAACTCAGACACTTTTATTTTATAGGCCCAATCTAATTAAGAGTATTAAAAGAAATAGAAGTAAGGTTGTCTTCCATAATCAGTAGCCTGCGGCTGCTCCCTCTTTCTATTTCTCTCTTTACAGCGCTATCAATTTCTCGTTTTCTCTCTCACTTAGCAAAGTTCTCTTACTCTCTTTCTCCCTTACCAGAGCTGTACACATCAGATTTTCTCAATGTTTTAATTTTTTTTATTATACCAAACTGGCGGTTTCTGGTTATATCATGCTCCCGATTCCATCGGTTTAACTGCAAAAGCAGTTATAGGGGTGCTTCCAGAACGGTTCCCAGCTCGGTTCTCGATGGAACCGATTCAACCAGTTTGTTCGGTCCGATTTTAAGAACACTGATTTTAACTATTAACAGGCCACCTGATCGACCAACCTTTGGAAAATAGCAAAGAGGGATCTTTGGAAAATAGACGCGATAAAAAGTATTCTCGTTAACCGACCAACCCTACTAAAGAACTCCTACCCGACTGATTTAGAAATAGCAAATGGGGACCTTTGAAAAATAGACGCGATAAAAAGTAATCTCGTTAATAGACCAACCCTACTGTGAATCTCCAGACCGAATGATCTAGAAATAGGAAAAGGGGACCTTTGTAAAATAGATGCAATAAAAAGTATTCTCGTTAATCGACTAACCTTACTTAGAACTCATACCCGACTACTCTAGAAATAGAGAAGCAGGACCTTTGGAAAAACTGTAGAACTCCTAACCGACAGATCTAGAAATAGCATAGGGAGACCTTTGAAAAATAAACAAGATAAAATTTAATTTCATTATCAAGTTTATAGGGCAATCAGTCGATGATATGTGGGTCGGTAGATATTGGAACTATTAACCGATACCAGAAAAACCAACCAACCAACACTACTATAGAATTGCTACCTGACTGATATAGAAATAGTAGGTGGAGACATTTGGAAAATAGATGCGTTGAAAATTATTCTCATTATCAAGTTTATAGGGAGATCAGGAGATGATATGTTGGTCGGTAGACGTTGGAACTATTAACCGTGCACGCGATCGATCGATGATATTTGGGACGGTAGACGTTAGAACTTTTTACCGACCACCTGACCAATCAACCGATCGACCCTACTGTGGAACTCCTACCCGACTGATCTAGAAATTGAAAAGGGGAATCATTGAAAATAGACGTGATAAAAAGTAATCTCGTTAACCGACCAATCCTATTATATAACTCCTACCCGACAGATCTAGAAATAACAAATGGGGACCTTTGGAAAATAGATGCTATAAGAAGCAATCTCATTATCTTGTTTACAGGGCGATCTGACAATGATATGTGGGTTGGTAGATATTGGAACTATTAACCGATTACCAGACCGACCAACCCTACTGTGGAACTCCTACCCGACTGATCTAAAAATAGCAAATGGGAACCTTTGGAAAACTGTAGAACTCCTACCCGACTGATCTAGAAATAGCAAAGGGAGACCTTTGAAAAATAGACTTGATAAAATTTGATCTCATCATCAAGTTTACAGGGCAATCGGTTGATTATATATGGGTCGGTAGACATTGGAACTATTAACTAACCACCAGACCAACCGACCGACCAACCAACCTACCAACTTTATTGTAGAATTGCTACCCGACTGATATAGAAATAGAAGAGGGAGATCTTGGGAAAATAGACGCGTTAAATTTTTTTTCTCATAATAAATTTATAGAGCGATCGATTGATGATATGTGGGTTGGTACGGCAGATGTTAGAGCTATTAACCGACCAACTGATCGACCCTACTGTGGAATTCCTACCCGACTAATATAAATAGCGAAGGGGGACCTTTTGAAAATAGACGTGACAAAAATTAATCTTATTATCAAGTTTACAGGGCGATTGATCGATGATATATGGATCAAAAGACGTTGCAACTATTAACCGACCACCTGACCGACCCTACTTATGAATTCCAGCCAGACTAATATAGAAATATCTAAGGGAGAGCTTTGAAAAATAGACGCGATAAAAAGTAATCACGCTAACCGACCAACCCTACTGTAGAACTCTTATTCGATAGATCTAGAAATAGCAAAGGGAGACCTTTGGAAAATAGATGCGATAAAAAGTAAACTCATTATCAAGTTTACAGGGCGATCGATCGATGATATGTGGGTCGGTAGACTTTGAAACTATTAACCGGCCACCAGACCGACCAACCGACCAACTCTATTGTAGAACTCCTACCCGACTGATCTAGAAATAGTAAAGGGAAACCTTTGGAAAAATTGTAGAACTATTACTCGACTGATCTAGAAATAGCAAAGGAGACCTCTAAAAAATAGACAAGATAAAATATAATCTTATTATCAAGTTTACATGGCAAGCGAGCGATGATATATATATCGGTAGACATTGGAACTATTAATCGGCCACAAGACCGACCAACCAACCAACCGACTAATCCTACTGTAGGATTGCTACCCGACTGATATAGAAATAGCAGAGGGAGACCTTTGTAAAATAGACACGTAAAAAATTAATCTCATCATCAAGTTTACAGGGCGATCGGTCGATGATATGTTGGTCGGTAGACGTTGGAACTCTTAACCGACCACCTGACCGACCAACCGACCAACCCTACTGTGGAACTCCTACCAGATTGATCTAAAAATAGCAAAGGGGGACCTTTGCAAAATAGAAGCGTTAAAAATTAATATCATTATCAAGTTTACAGGGCGATCGATCGATTATATGTGGGTTGGTGGACATTAAAACTAATAACCGACCACCTAACCGACCAACCAACCAACCTTACTGTGGAAAAACTACGCGACTTATTTAGAAATAGCAAAGGGGGAGTTGGGAAAGTAGACACGATAAAAAAAGAGTCTCACTAACCGACAAACCCTACTATAGAACTCCTACCTAACTGGTTTAGAAATAGCAAAAGGGGACCTTTGAAAAATAGACGTGATAAAAGTAATCTCATTATCACGTTTACAGTGTGATAGGTAAATGATATGTGGGTTGTTAGACATTGGAATTATTTACAGACCACCAGACCGACCAACCGTCTAACCCTACTGTAGAACGCTTACATGACTGATCTAGAAATTACAAAGGGAGACCTTTGAAAGATAGACACAATAAAATGTGATCTCATTATCAATTTATAGGTCTATCGGTCGATGATATGTTGGTCGGTAGACATGGGAACTATTAACCAACCACCAGACCAACTAACCAACCAACCCTACTGTAGAATTACTACCCGACTGATATAGAAATAGTAGAGGGAGACCTTTGAAAAATAGACACATTAAAAATTAATCTCATTATCAAGTTTACAGGGAGATCAATCGAT
This sequence comes from Pogostemon cablin, assembly GCA_023678885.1. Lineage (NCBI taxonomy): Eukaryota > Viridiplantae > Streptophyta > Magnoliopsida > Lamiales > Lamiaceae > Pogostemon > Pogostemon cablin. The sequence continues at coordinate 15,495,926 of CM042975.1, read as the reverse complement.
GATATGCGGTTCGGTAGACGATGGAACTATTAACCGATCACCTGAACGACCAACTGACCGACTCTACTGCGGAACTCCTACCGGATTGATCTAAAAATAGCGAAGGAGGACTTTTGGAAAATAGAAGCGTTAAAGATTAATCTTATTATCAAGTTTACAAGACAATCGATCGACGATTGTTGGATTGTATACTAAAAGTCTAGCTTTAGTATGAACAATATTTTAACAATATTTAAAATTAGAATCATTGATCAAATGATTGCGTCTTATAATTTATTTATATATTTGATGCAATTTTTGACATTCGATAATTTGGCTATTGTTAATCATTAGGGTTCCATACGATTCTATATTAGAGGAAGCAAGAAAACATAGAAACGTATTACCTTTCACCAGGGTATGTTGAAGAAGAAAGATTCTCCCTGGCAGCCTGCGCAGCCTCACTATTTTGGGCTTAACTTCCTCATCCGATCTTTGATTCAAGTGATCTACATGCCAAAACGATCCTCTCTTTCGTGGCTTTCTAAAGGTGTATTACACGTCCAGTTCTAAGCTCTAAAAATTTAGAAATATTATGGAATTTGATGAACAGCAGTTCAAACAACCTTCCGATCTTCTGCTGTATTCCCAAGTCCAATCTTGACGTTGTGTGGGCGACGATCCTCAAGATTTTCTCAATCTGCTGTTCTCTCTCCCTACTCATGGTTAGACGTGAATAATTATTTAGGGTTTCCAAACAGCTGAGATGACTTATTTATGGGCTACAGAAGGGACCAGGAGGAGAAATTAGAGTTGGGCCTACACTGGGCTTAAGTATCCAAGTTTAGCCTAAAACTTATACTTTAGTCCAATAAAAATAATATATACCACTAAAATATTATTACTGTACTACCGTTCTAATCCCATAATTAAGTTATGGGTTCCTTCTTATTATGATCCCGTTAGTCTCCACATGTTTAAGATATACAATGCCCATTAATTAATTAAGTTTCTAACAACTCTATTAATCAATATCTCATCCAAGAGTAGCTCCACTCAACCTCATTATCATGCCGGAATAAATCCACCTGCAGGGTTTACATGATAATCCTTATGAGCTCCTCAAGGGGACATCATCAACCTATAGCGGACATGGATTCCTTCTATAATCAACAGCACATCATGGAGATAGTACTACTTCCCAACTCACCGAGTTTGTTGATTTAATTACATGTTAATCTTATCCATTGATGAATAAAAAAAATACATATTGTCTTACATGTCGAGCTCATTGTATAGGGATCAAGAGCACGAACATACATAATAACTATGATCAAGTTCTCCTATATAATCAGTATAAGTCGAACGATCTCATGCGATCCTGCTCAATATACACAAAGTGCACTAATGTGATTCTATAGTCAATATAATCTATACAAAATCACATTATAACCATCCCTATAGAGAGTCCCCGTCTATCTTAGTTGTGAGCATTGATTTCCTTATAAAGTATAAACAGATGCTCACAACCGAGCAGACGAGGACTATCTATCAGGATGGTTATAGTGTGATTTGGTATTAGTTTGTCTTGACTATAAAATCGCATTAGTGCTCTTTGTGTGTATTGAGTAGGATCGCTTGAGATCGATTGACATGTACTGTCCATATAGGAGAACTTGATCTCAGTTATTATGGATGTTCGTACTCTTAATCCCTATACAATAACCTCGACATGTAAGGCAATATGTATTTCTTTGATTCATCAATGGGTGAGATTTAAATGTTATTAAATTAACAAACTCAGTGAGTTGGGAAGTAGTACTATCTCAATGGTGTGCTGTTGATTGTAAAAGGAATTCATGTCCTATTTAGGTTGATGATGTCCCCTTGCGGAGCTCATGAGGATCATGAGGTTAAGTGGTACTACTCTCGGATGATGTATTAATTAATTTGAGTTGTCTGTAACTTAATTGATTAATGGGTATTGTATATCTTAAACATGAAAAGACTTTTGGGCTTATCATAAGAAGTAGTCCATAATGTAATTATGGGATTAGAATGGTAGTGTAGTAATAATATTTTAGTGAACTATGTTATTATTATTGGACTTAAGTATAAGTTTTGGGCTAAACTTGGATACTTAAGCCCAAAGGAGGCCCGACTTTAAATTCTCCTCCTGATCCCTACTGTCAAGGAAGCAAATATCGATATCGATTAAAATATCGGTACCTCAATTTTATGGATATATCGAATATCGATATCGATATCGGAAAAAATTTTAAAAATCACGGAAACTTGAAAAAAATAGAAGAAAATTAATTTATTAACTTTTCAATATATTATAACTAATTTTAATATTTAAATACACTTTAAAATCTCAACAAAACTCATAAGTCATAACACATGATAAGCAAATCATTAACGACATATTTAAATAGTCTGGAGTGATACAATAATTAATACTTGTTGTTTAATACATAATAACTAATACCAAAATGATGATCTATGAGGCTCAAATGTAAAACATGTCATGCCGTCTAGATCTAAACAATATTGGTACCAGTTCATCGAATTAGAGAAGTTCTGAACATAGTTCTGAATGTGCCAGTAGTATGTCGTTCTATCTTGTCCAACTGTTTGACCGTGGATTGGATAATGTGGGCTAATCCAATCACCATGTTGGTGAGGCATGATTGAACCCGTTCCGATTGAATGTATCAAAATAATTGTATTTTTAGTCACAATATTAAGTGTACGTGAACCCTCTTGATTTACTTAGTCATAATAATGTTAATGAAAAGTGATAACAATTTTAATAAAAGTTATAATTAATTAATTAAAAGTAAAACAATTGCACCATTAGATGGTTTCATGCAAGTATTGCTTTATTTTTTTTTAAATTGAACATATTAATAACAAAAAAACTTATTTGGTTTGTAAAAGTAAGATAAAAAAATTATTTTATATTTTTTAAATTATAGATAAATTTTTTATATATCCGATATATCCTCGATTTTTGTCGACATTTTATCGATATTTCCTCGATATATCCCGATATATGGGAAAATTTGAACTGCGCCAATTCGATAACGATATTCTTACCGATATTTCCCGATATATCCCGATATATCCTCGATATCAGAAAAGATATATCCTTTTCCCCCATATCGATATCGGCACTCTAAAAAAATGGATATATCGTGGATATATCGTGGATATATCGGGATATTTTTGTCCCTGCCTACTGTAGCTCATATATAAGTCATCTCAGCTTCTTGGAACCCTAATGCCTGTGCCTATTTTGACGTGAATAGAGGGTTAGGAGCAGATTGAGAAGATCCTGAAGATCGTCGCCCACACGACGTCAGGATTAAAGTTGGGAATACAGTAGAAGATCAAGAGGTTGTTCTCTGTAGTTGTTCTTCAACAACATACCCTGGTGAAAGGTAATGCGAACTTTGAAAATAATTGCTTCCACTATTTAAGTTTGCATAGAACCCTAACAGTTCACGCTAACAAAATGATCGAACGCTAATAATTGGTATCAGAGCTTCAGTTTTATAGTGAAGTATGACACATTAGGCTAGGGTTTATATACTATACGTGATTTAATTATCATGTCGAATAGCATGAGAATTAGGGGTTAGGGTTTGATGTATGTGAAAGTATGATCTGTGAAACCCTACGTGTTCAATTGCCTATGCGATGGGTATCCTTGTTTGTTTTCCGATGGCTACACGGTGTAAGCAACACCCGTGAAACCCTATGTGTGATTGGCGATGCATGGTGGCTGGTGGGCTAAAAGCGCTGATGGGACTATATGCAACTGTCGATAAAAGCCCACGGCGGATATGGGTGCTGCTGGACTGTTGTCATGTGGCAAGTGAATGACGACCACAGTTGCGAGCGATAGACAGAGACACGGCAACGGGAGGTTTTTGGGACTCAGCGGCGGGACTGATGGCTGAATATTCACGGCAAGCGACGGCCAGCCATGGTGTCGCTGGTAACCATTGGCTGAATGATGGCGACTGGTTACAACCCATTATGGAGATCGGCTGCAGGTTGTGAACAGCGTCGGACATGTACAGCGATATTCCCGGGCCAGTCGAATGAAACTTTTGGGTGAGTCGATGACAGCTTCCGGGCGAGTCTATGATAGGTTTCGAGCGGGTCTCAGCTACTTTCGAGCTAGTCCATGGTGGTTTCAATCGAATCTGAAGCTACTGTCGTTCAGGTCAGTATATCTGATTGGATCTGAGGCAATTCTACCGCAGCGTACCTAGTGTCGGCTGACGGGAGGCTTCTGATGTTCAGCACGGGCTATCCGAGTGCATCAGAAGGATGTTCTAGGCGGGTTTGTCCTCTAGTCAATTCGGTCTCCATGGTGAGCTGGTCGGGTCTCTCCTCTGGCCGATCAGGTCTGCCGGAATCTGAGTAGTTCCAGCGGGCAACATGCGCCATCGACAGCCTAGTCAATGGGATGACCTAATGACGTTGCCGGTATGATTCACGCCGAGAGAGCAATACACGGCAAGGAGAACCACCAACAGCAGCGGCATGACCTCATGATGTTGGCACGCACGAAAAGCAAGTGTTCCCAGCACGACTGGCCTTAAGATGGCCGTGACACGTCGTGTCGGGGTAATGCTCTAAGCGGCAGTGTAGGTAGATGGTACAGAAGGCAGAATGGTATCGTGCAGACGAGCGAATTCTTAAGCAGTGTTGGCGGGTTTTATTCATGCTAATGGGCTGGACGAATCATGCAGTTGTAGCTATGGGCCAACTGGGCTTGTTTTCGTGATTCAATATTTTTTTGTTTTTATTTCGTGATATATAAATGCATTAATTATTTTATTTGACGATTATTGTTATATATGTGAGCATGTTTTATGTGATTTTTTTTTTTTTTAAATTACTTAAAATAGAAGCATGCTAGGAAGTATATTTTATTATTAAATATTATATGCATGTTAAAAACTCTCGCTGTTTAAATAACTAAGTGGCAGAGGAGATTGGTAATTAATTCCTGCGGCCTCTATTATTGGCTCGTAAGTGATGTGAATAAACTTGCGTGTTGGCATAGACCTTTCTCTTAATCAGATGAGTATTCACGGATCACTGGTGATGATTATAGGAAATTATCCGAGCGCGTGTGTACTTCTCTATCTGTAAGGCACACAAGCTTGGGCCACGGACTTGGGATCAAATAATGGTGTACACTTAGGTGTAAATAATAAGTATCATCCCCATCGTAGTCACTGTTGTTATTTGCATGGCTAAAGTGAAACTGAATATTAATTATTTTGTCATAAAGTTAGGTTGACAAATGAAATTAATGGGTACAACCTTCTCTTGTAAATGTTTGGGTTTGTATACGTCCACACTATCGTGGCATGAAAACTCACGGTGCTTGAGATGTTGGTGAATTTTATTTTATATTATTTTTGAGGGAATCAATATAAATTGATAAATTCGAAGTGTTTGATCTGTTTATTTATTTATGATTCTTAGGATTTTCAAATGGCGCTCAACTCACTTTTTGTTATACATAAAGAACATAAACTTACTGACACTAATTATATTGACTCGAAACGTAACATGGACATTGTTTTGACTGTTGAAGATTATACCTTTGTACTCACTGAGGATTGTTGGAAAAAACTCACGTTCATAAAAGCACTAACCCTAATCATGCTTAGAGAGAAAACTTACCTTTCTCGTAGGGTTAAGTTGCATCGGAAGAAAAATGTACTAACCAATTGGTACTCACGTTAAATTGTGATCTCTGGATCAATCGTTCAACACGAGATTGAAAGATATATTTTCACAATATGGTATTAGTCTGGAGAATATGTAAACTGGATTTTCATGTGAATAAGGAGAGAAAAAATCCCGCGAGAGAGAAACCACGCTTCTCAGCATTCTGTGTTCTGCTATGCTACTGCGTTCTGTAATGCTTCAACGTGTCTCAATGTTTTAGCGTCTTTAAAAACTACATGGCGCAGTATTATATATTCCCAAAAGATGGGAGTTAAGAACTGTCGCTTCATAACTACCTTTCTCTCTCTTATCCACTTTCATATGTGGAATATAATTAATTAATATTAATTATAATTTATATCTCCCACTCACATATGAAGTTAAAAAGTCGTCTGACTCATTTTCTTCATGAATTATATTCTCGCATAAATTAATACATCATGTGACCCACGAGATATGAGTTTTAATTGCTATACAATTGTTAGAGATATATAGCAACTCAACCAGTTTATCAATGAAACTCAACAAAATAGCTATACCCCAGAACTTTTGAATATCTAAAATAAGTTGACATATCTCTTTTCAATCCCTTAATTTTTTAAGAGCATATTCAACCCTTTTGCAAAAACTATGTATTCATAATCAAGACCCTACTTGATTGACTAGTCAATGAATCATAATAGTATATGTTCAATTAAGACGTTCTTCCCATCTCAATAAGTATCTACAGTCTTCCACTATAGCGGCTTTCCTACACATGTACCGTATCGCCGTTATTAACCATAGCTCTTTAGGTAACATGCTATAGTAGCAACACCAAAGTAAAGACTTAGAATATAGTAGAAAATTATAAGGGTAAACAATATATAAGGACTCATATTTTTGATAAAATAGGGATAATTTTCTCAATCCTATATGGGTCAACTTAGCACATGTCGTTTTCCCAAAACACATGTCATAATGTCTTTAACTTTCTTCCAAGAAAGCGTATGTTGTATTTCATTTAATTTAGACATCGTGTAAATCAAAGTTCAAGTGTGTCCCATACACTTAACCCAGATATCCTCCCTTCAACGTATAGGATCTCCGTCGATTTAGCTTTACAACAAGTTGGATTCGATTTGTGGCGAAATCTATTCTGATTACATTAATCATTGTAATCTCATCTCTGCACTCCACTAAGCAAGAGGTGATTGCTTGTAGGAGAGAGCTAATCATAACTTGTCGACATACTATTATATATGAACCATCACATATAATTTATAAAACATATATGTATAGTTAAGCCATTAACTATTCCATTAACATACATATACATATTCAATACATCATTTTAAATCCTTTGCAAACCTAATCCCTTTACATGTTCTATGCGTACATCTTTGGGAATTGGTTTGGTAAAAAGATCTGCTAACATCAAACGAGTAGAAATGTAACTATGAATCACCTTCTTCTTGTCTATAATATCTCTAACAACGTTAAACTTCGTGTCAACATGTTTAGTCTTTCCATGATATTTGGGGTCTTTTGTGTAAGCAATAATCGCCTGATTATCACAATTAATTAAAACAACTCCCACTGGAATGTTTGAGACTTCCAAATATTTCATGAATCTTCTCAACCAAATAGCTTCTTGAACTGCAGACGCACATGCCACAAACTCTGTTTCCATAGTAGAAAGTGTCATGCAAGTCTGTTTCTTGCAACACCATGAGATTGCTTCATTGTTGAGCAAGAAGCATAACCGGGAGTTGATTTATGTTTATCTAAATCATAACTCCAGTCAACATCTGTATACCCATTCTGTGTACTATTATTCCCATGATAACAGAGAGAATAATTGCAGGCAATCACATTGGCATATGGTACTCTGGCAATTTCATTCTTTTAATCTTAAGTCTTGGGACACATCTGCTGACTCAATGATTCGTCTTTCACAATAAGAGTATCCATAGGTTTGCAGGTGTACATTTTGAATTATTCTAAAAGTTTCTTAATGTAAGTCTCTTGAGACGAACTCAATAATTTCTTCGAACGAACCCTAAGGATCTTCACACCAAGTACGTACTCTACTTCACCCATATATTTCATTTCAAAATTCGAAGACAACCATCTTTTTATAGTTTCAGCTATTACCCGCTAGTAGTATGTCATCCACATACAAGGATAGAATCACAAAATATCCATTGGACCGTTTAATGTAAACACAATGGTCTTCATTTATCATAACGAAGTTATATGAGATGATCCTAGTGTGAAATCTCAAATACCATTGTTTAGAGGATCATTTGAGTCCATAGATCGACTTCTTCAATCTACAAACTTTATCCTCTTGACCTCGAAAAATAAATCCTACAGGCTATTGCATGTAAATTTCTTCTTCTAATTCTCCATTGATAAATGCGGTCTTAACATCTATTTGGTGTAACTCTAAATCCATACTAGCCACAATAGCCAACATTAGATGAATCGAGGAAAACCTCACCACAGGTGAAAAATTTTCTTCATAGTCAATACCCTCTTATTGAGTATAACCTTTTTTCCACCAGACGAGCTTTATACCTCTCTATTCAGCCATCAGCCTTTCTTTTGATTTTGAGAATCCATTTATTCCTAATTGCCTTTCATCCATTTAGAAGATCTATAAGTTCCTAGACTTGATTTGACTTCATAGACTCCTTCTCTTTCATCACTTTCATCCATTTCTCCTTTACCGGATAAGTCAGAGCTTCTTTGACATTTCTGAGCTCTTCCTTATCAACAGGAGAAACATCTCTATTTTTTGGTGAAACAAAGAAGGCTTGTCCTTCAATATCATAATACCATTTGGGCACATGATTCCTAGAACTTTTTCGAGATAGACGTTTGATGGTCTTCTATAGACAAAATGCTCTCATTGGAAATCGTCTGATCCTCAATTGACAAATATCTATCAAGATCTACATCTATCAAGATCCATACCATCAGTTAAACTACTACTCCTACTTGGATCTTGTAGGTATTGGTTTTCTACTATCTCAGAAATAGGTTCATCATCCCCTATGTTTTTCCCTCTACTAGGAAATTTAGTTTCTAGAAAATGAGCATTATGTGATTCTGTCTCAGTTAAGATCCCATTCTGATCTCCTATGAACATGTAACCCTTAGAATATACGTAGGATCTCATGAAGATCCACTTTATGTCATAGGACCCAACTTTCCATACTGACTCGATGAATCATGTACTTAAGCTGCTGATCCCCAAGCTCTTAGGTTACTGAAGTCAGGTTTACTACCCATACAAAGTTCATATGGAGTCGAAGCAATCAATTTGGAAAGTATACGATTAAGCACATAAGCCGTCGTAAGTAACGCAACTCCCCAAAAGGGATCAGTAGATTAGCTTGTGCCATTATAGATCTCACCATCTCCAACAAAGTACTATTCCTTCTTTTAGCGACACCATTTTATTGAGGTGTATAAGGAACAAGAGGGTCTATGAAAGAAAAAGAGGATCTGATGGGAAGGTGGAAATCTTTAAAGTAAGGCTTGTCGCTAAAGGATGTACTCAGAAAGAATGAATCGATAATGAGGAAACCTTCTCTCTTGTAGCCATGCTTAAGTCAATCCGGATTCTTTTGTCTATTATTGCTCATATGGATTATAAGGTATGGTAAATGGATGTCAAGACAACTTTCCTAAATGGAAGTCTTGAGGAAAACATCTATATGAAGCAACCAGAGGGATTCATTGCAAAGGGCGAAGAGCATCTTGTGTGTAAGCTTAATAGGTCCATTTATGGATTAAAACAACCTTCAAGATCATGGAACATCCATTTTGATGAAGTAATCCAGTGGTATTTCTTGTACTCTACGTGGATGATATCCTTCAAATTGGAAACAATGTAAAGGTATTATCGGTCGTGAGGGTATGGCTATCCAAGAAGTTTGAAATGAAGGACTTAGGAGAAGTGGGACACATTCTAGGGATCAAATTAATAAGGGATCACAAAAAAATAATGTTTTGTTTGTCCCAAGCTTCATACATTGATACAATCCTGGCTTGTTTTAGCATGCAAGATTCCAAGAAAGGTTTTCTACCTTTTAGGCATGTAATACCTCTGTCTAAGGAGATGTGTCCTAGGACACAACAAGAAATAGAGGAGATGAAGCTGGTTCCTTATGCTCCGGCGGTAGGAAGCCTCATGTATGCTATGCTATGTACGAGATTGGATATCTGTTATGCCGTGGGCATGGTTAGTAGGTATCAAAGTAATCCAGGACAAGGAGATAAGACTGTGGTAATGCATATTTTGAAGTACTTGCGAAGGACTAGGGATTATGTGCTAGTTTACTGGGCAAATACTTTGTTAGCTTTGGGTTATACTGATTTGGATTTTCAGTCAGATAGGGATGCTAGTAAATCCACCTGGGGTTATGTGTTTACTCTTGGAGGAGGAGCCATAATATGGAGGAGTGTAAAGCTGAAATGCGTTGCAGACTCCACCATGGAAGCTGAATACGTAGCAGCCTCTGAGGCAGCTAAAGAAGCAGTATGGCTTAGGAACTTCTTAATAGACTTGGATGTGATTCCTGGTTTTTCCAAATCGATCACAATTTAATGTGATAACAGTAGTGCAGTAGCAAACTCAAAGGAACCACGAGCCCATAAGGTGAGTAAACTGAGCGTAAGTACCACCTGGTATAAGACATTGTTAAAAGAGTGGTGGTCATTGTCGCTAAGATTGCATCGGAGGATAACCTAGATGATCCTTTTACTAAGAGCCTTCCAGCAAAAGCGTTAGATGGGCATGTAGAAAGAATAAGGATTAGATGTGTGTCAGCAGATATGGTAGCGTTGTCTTTTAGTATAAGGGGAGATTGTTAGACTGTATACTAAAAGTCTGGCTTTTGTATGAAATAATATTTTAACAATTTATTTGAAATGAGAACCATATGATCAAATGTTTTGTATATTATAATTGATTTATATGTTTGTGCAAAAGCCCATTTACTTTATACTGTAGATAATATGTTGTACGACATCACGCGGATGATCATATTATCGGTTTCCTTATTAGTTTGTCTTGACTACAGAATCAGATTAGTGCACTATGTGTGTGTTAAGTAAGACTACTTGAGATCGTTCGACTTGTACTGTCTATATAGGATAACTTGATCTCTGTTATTTTGGATGTTCGTGCTCTTAATCCCTATATAATAACCATGAGACGCAATTAAATCAACAAACTCGGTGAGTTGGGAAGTAGAGTTGTCTCTACGGTGTGATGTTAATTGTAAAAGGAATCTGTGTCCTATTTAGGTTGATGATGTCCCCTTGAGGAGCTCATAAGGATTATCATGTAAATCTTGCAAGTGGATTAATTCCTACATGATAATGAGGTTGAGTGGTACTACTTTCGGATTAGATAATAATTAATTAGAGTTGTCAGTAACTTAATTAATTAATGGGCATTGTATATCTTAAACATGGGGAGACTGTCGGACTCATAATAAGAAGGAGGTCTTAACGTAATTATGGGATTAGAACGGTAGTGCAGTAATAATATTTTAGTGGACTATATTATTATTATTGGACTTAAGTATAAGCTTTAAGCTAAGTTTGGATACTTGAGCCCAATGGAGGCCAAACTCTAATTTCTTCTCCTGGTCCCTGTTGTAGCCCATATATAAGTCATCTCAGCTTCCTAAAACCCTAATACCTACGCCTAATTTGATGTAAATAGAGGGTTAGGAGCAGATTGAGAATATCCTGAAGATCGTCGCCCACACGACATTAGGATTGGACTTGGGAATACAACATAAGATCCAGAGGTTGTTCTCTGCAGCTGTTCTTCAACAACATATACCCTGGTGAAAAGTAATGCGATTTTTGAAAATAATTGCTTCCGCTATTTAAGTTTACATGGAACCCTAACGGTTCACGCTAACCAAACAATCAAACGCCAACAATACCCATGAGCCAATTTTATGTTTACTCGGGACCAAGTCTCATGACTCTCTCAAAACATAAATCTTTTAGGTTGTAAAACAACCCTCCCACTACAACAAAGCGCTACATGCAATTGTGTATCATACGTATCACGCGATGCAGTTTCCTTGTGGTTTTCCTCTTGTATAATTGGTACTATACTTTGTGTCTTCCCTCTCACTTCCTTTAGAAAAATTTACACATAGGTTTTTGATTTATTACATAGTCATTTTTCCAAAAATCTAGTGTTTGCGTTAACAATCACCCTTCGATCTTTTGGACTAAATAAATCACCCTTCATTTATCTACGATATCCCACAAATAGATAAACATTCATACTAAATACTATTTCTAGGGCATATCCATGAAATGAATTTAATAATTCCAAATAACTCATCATCCATCTAACCATTTCCATAAGAGTCTTTCTCTTATTATAATTAGAAGACGCGTTATTAATTACTATTTGTTGCATCCGTGAGATAAACATGATTTATGAGTGTACAAATTCTTACTAACGTACCATAACAGATTCTAGCTCAATCCCTCATCACTATAACCATGTCATTTAAATTAAATGGAGTATCCATCCATAAGCGCATAGAAGCTGAAATGAAATTCTTTATATGTAAAGGTATGTAAAGACAATTTCACATAATCAATTGTTTATTCCTATCAAAAGATAAATAAACAACTCACACTGCAATAGCCACTACTTTCGTAGTATTACCCGTGTACATAATAATCTCATCATCACTTAGTTGCAGGCTTTTAGAGATTCCGATATCTGCGCACAACGTGTCAGTAGATGTCATGGCTAATCATGCTTCAACAACTAGTGAATGAGATACTAACCTTGTTCTTACCTTGATGAAAATGGCTTTCCTTCACCACATGTTTTGTCAGAGTTTCCTACCATATACAACCGCTTGAATTTCAGGTAGAACTTGCTCAAAACATCCAGGCAAATTATGGAGAATAAATTGATTTAGGTTTCCCCTTCAATTTCTACTGCAAGCCTTTCTAACTCACTCAAGTATCTGAAAAGTCGAATGAGACCATCATATTTCTATAAACCTCTCACCTCTCCACTAGAGACTTTAACAGGCATCATGGGACATCTTTAGTGAGAACATATTTATATTTTCCTAAGTAGTAAGAATTGAAACTAAGATACTTTTCTAATCATCTAGTTTTAGACCAGTAAATATGTTTTTTAGTAAACAATAAGCAAGATTATCCATTTGAAAATTCAGAGAATATAAATAAATACACCGATCAAATCTTCAAATTTAATTTATATTGATTCCCTCAAAATAATATAAAAATAAAATTCACCGACATCTCAAGCACTGTGAGTCTGCATGCCACGTTAATGTGGATGTATACAAACCCGAACATTTATAAGAGAAGGTTTTACCCATTAATTTAATTCGTCAACATAACTTGATGATAAAATAATTGATAGTCGAATCCTCTTTAGCCGTGCAAATAATAGCAGTGACTCTGTTGGGGAGAATACTAATTATCCACACCTAAGTGTACATTATTATTTGATCTCAAGTCCGCAGCCCAAGCTTATGTACCTTATAGTTGGAGAAATACACACACGCTCGAATAACTTCCTACAATCATCAATTATAAGTTTGTACCAGTGAACCGCATATAAACCATCTGTTAGGGAGGAAGGTCTATACTAACACGTAAGTTCATGTGCATCAAATTACAAACAATAATTATTTAATGAAGTCTGTACCAGTGATCCGTGAATTAACTCATCCATTGTAGAGGAAGGCCTATTACCAACACGCAAGTCTACTCACATCACTTACAAACCAATAATAGAGGCCGCATGAATTATTTACCAATACCCTCTCCCACTTAGTTATTTAACACTGAGGGTTTTTACATGTATATAATATTCAAGAATAAAATACACATCCTAGCATGCTCCTATTACGGTAAATAAGGTAGTAAATCACAGAGAACATGCTTACATATATAATAATAATTAGTCAATTAAATCAATTATACACAGTTATATATCGATGAATTCGATTGTTCGCCACTAAGCACGAATGCGGGCAACACAGATGGGGATCTGAAGCTGGTCTTCATGAATTTTCTTTAGATTTTCCCATCACCGTGCATGCTTCGACATGCCCAACAAGCTGCTCAGCACCACACGCAAAATAGCTCTGCATGGAAGTCGCCATGCATGACGCGTGCCATTTCCTACACGGGTCGTGCCACTCACAACATCACTCGTGTCTGCCTACGCGTATAGCGCACGCCCAGTAGCCTGGCTGTATGCACGACTCATGCCTAGCATGAGCTCCACAGCATGCGTGCAAGCACGCCAGCCTGCCCGGCACCGTGCACGCATGTCTGCCCTCAGTGTGCCCCAACGAGCGTAGCACCCGCCTGCATGCTCGGCGGCCTGCCTGACAATTATCCAGCATGCCCAGCAGCATACTCCTATACTTGATAGCCTGTTCGTCAAACGTGCGCCAATCGCCCAGCCACCTACACGATCAGTACGCCAACACCAGCCTACACGCACGACCCGTGCACTACACCGTGTGCCAAGCTCCATGTCAGCACGCTAACATCGAGGACATACTCGATAGCACACAGAAAACTTTCCCAGAACACTCAACAGATTCATCCGGAAGCTGTCCTGACCCGCTTGAAAAAGTTGTGCGATTCGCCCGAAAAAATACAGACTCAACATGGCCATCACCTCGAATAGCTCGAAAGTCTAATTAGACTTGCCTGAAACCATCTTCTGACTTGCTCAAAAGATGTAAAACTCGCCCAGAACTGCGTCAGACCTACCTGGAAAGCCAGTTGCAGTGCCAACTTCCGACCGCTAGTGATGCAATCGCATGCCCCGCCATCTTCATCAGCGCCGCTTCTGCCCGCATATTGCGCTAGTAATGCAACTAATTACAATTTTCTGCTCTTGTTGATCCCATGAATGCTAGCAGAATTATATGCCATCGATGATCAGCGCTCATCCGATGGGGCATGTCGGTGATCATGCCTCATGTCGCGTGTCCAACTTTCACCACACCCCACTTTGCATGGATCAACGACAGTTGTTTGTCGTCATTCCAGCATGGTTTCCCACTGCGATGGTTCACAGCTGATTCCTGACAACAACATTCATCACCATCGTGCAGCCATCGAACATCGTTCAACCCAGCCGCTAGTGTTCACAGTCGGAAACACGCAGAAGGTCCGAAAATTAATCTATCGCGATCATCACGTCACTACCATCAAATGTTGCCACATAAACCCTAGCTTAATGTGTCACGCTTCACCATAAAACCTCACTTTGATACCAATTATTGGTGTTCGATTGTTTGGTTGACGTGAACCGTTAGGGTTCCATACGATTCTATAATTAGCGAAAGCAAGAAAACACAGAAATGTATTACCTTTCATAAGGGTATGTTGAAGAAGAAAGATTCTCGTCAGCAGCCTGCGCAACCTCACGGTTTTGGGCATAACTTCCTCATCCGATCTTTAATTCAAGTAATCTACATGACAAAACGATCCTCTCTGCCATGGCTTTCCAAGTGTGTATCACAGGTCCAGTTCTAAGTTCTACATGATTTTAGAAAAATTGTTAAAGTTGACGAACAGCAGCAGCAAACAACCTTCCGATCTTCTGCTGTATACCCAAGTCCAATCTTGACATCGTGTGGGCGTCAATTCTCAAGATCTTCTAAATTTATTGTTCTCTCTCCCTACTCATGGTTAGGCATGAATTATTAATTAGGGTTTCGGGACAGCTGAGATGACTTATATATGGGCTACATCAGGGATCAGGAGGAGAAATTAGAGTTGGGCCTCCGTTGGGCATAAGTATCCAAGTTTAGCCTAAAACTTATACTTAAGTCCAATAATAATAATATATACCACTAAAATATTATTACTGCACTACCATTCTAATCCCATAATTACATTATGGGCTTCTTCTTATTATGAGCCTGTTAGTCTCCCCATGTTTAAGATATACAATGCCATTAATTAATTAAGTTACTGACAACTCCATTAATTAATATCTCATCCAAGAGTAGTACCACTCAACCTAATTATCATGCCAGAATAAATCCACCTGCAGAGTTTACATGATAATTCTTATGAGCTCCTCAAGGGGACATCATCAACCTATAGCAGACATGAATTCCTTCTACAATCAACATCACACCATAGAGACAACACTACTTCCCAACTCGCCGAGTTTGTTGATTTAATTACATGTGAATCTCACCCATTGATGAATCAAAAATTACATACTGCCTTATGTGTCTAGGTTGTACATACAAAGTCAGTGTAAGTCGAACGATCTCAAGCAGTCCTACTCAATACACACAAAGTGCACTAATGTGATTCTATAGTCAAGGCAATCTAATACCAATTCTAGAGAGTCCCCGTCTATCTTTGTTGTGAGCATCTATTTATACTTTATGAGAAAACTGATAATATGATCTTCCGCGTGTTGTTACACAACATATTATCTACAATATAAAGTAAGTGGACTATTTTATCGGACATATAAATAAATTATAAGACTCAATCATTTGATCAATTCAACAATCTCTCACTTATACTAAAAGACTATGCTATCATGTCCACTGCCATACATCTGATTACCACACCCAATACACGACCATCAAAAGCTTTCGCCTTAAGGTCCTTGTGAAAGGATTTGCTAGGTCATCATCCGATGCAATCTTGGGGATAACAACCTTTCCCTCATCATATGATTTCTCGTATAAGGTGGCACTTGTTCTTAATGTGTTTAATTTCCTTTTGGATTCGTGATTTCTTCATGTTTGCAACTGCACCATTATTGTCACGATAAATTGTGATAACCTTGGGCAAACTCAGAAAACACATCCAAGTCTATCATGAAGTTTCTAGAGTCATACAGACACTTTGGCTGCCTCAGAGGCTACAATTCATCATTTTTATATAATAGAGACCGAAATATATTTTTATATAACACTTCTCCATATTATGACTCATCTTCCTAAAATTTAACACATAACCTTTGAGGTGGATTTACTGCCGTCCTTATCTGATTTGAAAAATACTAATCTATGTAACTCACAAGAAGCAATGAATTAGTCTGGTAAGGTCACATATAATTTCTGGTCCTTTTCAGGTACATAAGTATATGTCTTTACCACAGTTTAACATTCTTGTTTTGGGTTACCTTGATACCCACTGATCATGCCATCGGCAAAACAGATATACATTCTCGTGTATGGCATTTCTTAGATTAAGCTTCCTTATTCGCCGAAGCATAAGGAACCACCTTTATCTACTTTATCTTCTTTTGAGTCATAAGACACAATTTACTTACATAAAGTTACATGCTAAAACAAGCAAGGATTGTATCATTACTTGAAACTTGTGATAAGCATAACATCATATCTTGTGATCACCATGATCGCAAGGATATATTTTTCTTATCTTAAGTCCTTCATTTCATATAGCTTTATCAACCATACTCATACGCCCAACAATACTCTTTCATTGTCTCTCCAATGAGCAATATATCATCTACGTACAATACAAGACATAGCACCACGCTTCCGTCACTCTTTTCAATACACAAGACACATCCGCCCATTGAATAAATCTATTTGACTGGATTACCTCATTCAAACAGATATCTGTACTTTGAGTTTAAAGCTTATACTCAAAATGCTCTTAGCCCTTTTCAATGAATCACTCTGGTTGCTTCACATACATGTTTTCCTCAAGACTTCCAACTAGAAAAGCTGTCTTTACATCTATTTGATATACCTCATAATTTAATATGAACACCAACAAAATAAAAGAATCCAGATCGATTTAAACTTAGCTACCGGCAAAAAAGGTTTCCTCATATTCGAACTCACCCTTCTTTCTGAGTGTACCTATACACAACAAGCCCTGTTTCAAAATATCTCCTTACCGTCCTATCCTCTTTTATTTCGTAGAGCCACTTTCAATGGCTTTCACACCATTTTGCGGTTTTACAAGCACACATATCTAATTTAGAATACATAGATTCTATTTCAGAAATCATTTCAACTTGTTAAGATACCACATATCTATCTTGTAGTATTTCGTCTTACCCATGAACCGATTTCATGTTTACTCGGGACCAAGTCTCACGACTCTCCCAAAATATAAATCTTTCAGGATGTAAAACAACCCTCCCACTACAACAAAGCGCTACATGAAATTGTCTATCAGACGTATCACATGATGCAGTTTCCTTGTGGTATATCCTCTTGTACAATTGGTACAATACTTTTTGTCTTCCCTCTCACTTCCTTTAGAACAATTTACACATAGGTTTGTGATTTATAACATAGTCCTTTTTCCAAAAATCTAGTGTTTGTGTTAACAATCACCCTTCGATCTTTTGGACTAAATAAATCATCCTTCATTTATCTAGGATATCCTACAAATAGATAAACATTCATACGAAATACTATTTCTAGGGCATATCCATAAAATGAATTTAATAATTCCAAATAACTCATCATCCATCTAACCATTTCCATAAGAGTCTTTATCATATTATAGATAGAAGACGCGTTATTAATTATTATTTGTTGCATCAGTGAGATAAACATGATTTATGAGTGTACAAATTCTTACTAACGTACCATAACCGATTATAGCTCCATCCCTCATCACTATGACCATGTCATTTAAATGAAATGGAGTATCTATCCATAGAAACTGAAATGAAATTCTTTCTATGAAAAGGTACGTAAAGACAATTTCACACAATCAAATGTTTATTCCTATCAAAAGATAAATAAACAACTCCCACTGCAATAGCAACTACTTTCGTAGTATTACCCATGTATATAATAATCTCATCATCACTAAGTTGCAGGCTTTTAGTGATTCTGGTATTTATATGCAACGTGTCAGTAGATGTCATCACTAAGCATGCTTCAACAACTAGTGAATGAGATACTAACCTTGTTCATACCTTGATGAAAATGGCTTTCCTTTGCCACATGTTTTGTCAGAAGTTCCCTACCATATACAACCTCTCGTATTTCAGGTAGAACTTGCTCAATACATCCAAGCAAATTATGAAGAATAAATTGATTTAGGTTTCCCCTTTAATTTCTACTGCAAATATTTAATTCATTTATCAAGTTATCCATGACCTCCAGCCTTTCTAACTTACTCAAGTATCTGAAGAGTCGCATGAGACTATCATATTTCTAAGAACCTCTCACCTCTCCACTAGAGACTTTAGTAGGCATAATGAGATATCCTTAGTGAGAACTTATTTATATTTTCCTAAGCAGTTGAATCGAAACCAAGATTCTTTTCTAATCATCTAATTTTGGATCAGTAAATATGTTTCTTTAGTAAACAATAAGCAAGATAAAACCATTTGAAAATTCAAAGAATCAAAAATTAATGCACCGATTAAATCTTCGAAATTTTCCATTTTTATTGATACCGTCAAAATAATATAAAAATAAAATTCACCGACATCTCAAGCACTGTGAGTCTGCATGCCACGTTAATGTGTACGTATAAAAACCCGAACATTCACGAAGAAGGTTATACCCATTAATTTCATTCATCAACCTAACTTCATGACAAAATAATTAATAGTCAGTTCCTCTTTAGCCGTGCAAATAATAGCAATGAATTCGTTGGGGAGGATACTAATTATTCACACCTAAGTGTACACCATTATTTGTTCCCAAGTCCGTGGCCCAAGCTTATGTGCCTTACAGTTGGAGAAGTACACATGCACTCGGATAACTTCCTACAATCATCAATTATAAGTCTGTATCAGTGAACTGCATATAAACTCATCAGTTAGGGAGGAAGGTCTATGCCAACATGCAAGTTCATGTGCATCACATTACAAATAATAATTATTTAATGAATTCTGTACCAGTGATCCATGAATAAACTCATCCGTTGTGGAAAAAGGCTTATTACCAACACGCAAGTCTACTCACAACACTTACAAACCAATAATGGAGGCCGCGGGAATTATTTACCAATCCCCTCTCCCACTTAGTTATTTAACACTAAGAGTTTTTACATGCATATAGTATTCAAGAATAAACTACGCAACCTAGCATGCTCCTATTATGGCAAATAAGGCAGTAAATCACTGAGAACATGCATACATATATAACAATAATTAGATAATTAAATCAATTATACACAGTTATATATCGACGAATTCGATTGTTTGCCACTATGCACGAATGCGGGCAACACAGACAGGGATCTGAAGCTGGCCTTCACGCTTTGACATGTCCGGTGTTGAGAGTGAAAATAAGCACGTTTTAGTGTCCAATTTAACACCTTTTAGATGTGAATTATTGTTATAAATTAGCACGTGTCTTATATTTAATATATTAGAGAAAAAAGTACACTTGAGGTGTTTTATTATGTTTTAGGTGGAAAAAGGGATCAAAAGTGTCAAGTTGGAGAAAAGGAACAATTTGTGCAAGGATGCTCTGAAACGCATGTCCAAATTGTGTAATTATTCTGTATTTTTTTGGAGTTCTAAACTAGAATTGTGATTTATGGATGGAAAGCTACATAAGAGAGGGTCGTTTTGGCCTAAAGAACACCTCAATTGGATTCCAAACGAGAGAGTTATGATCAAAATGGTAACGTCGCGCGAGCTGTGCTGAACAGAAAGATTGTGCTACTTTCCATGGCTTGTTGCATAATTAAATGTTAGATTTTCTGAGAGTTAATTATATGGATAGAAATCCAAGAAAGAGAGATCGCGTGAGCGCAAGAATTACTCAAATCGGAGATCGAATGTGGAAGTTATGCACGAAACGGTGAGATTGTGCAAGCTTGCTCGACCAAAGGAGGTACGTTCGACCAGCATCATCTTGGTTGAACGGAATAGGGAAAGTTGAGCAAAATGACCAAAAACTTACAGAGAGCTTGCTCGACTTGGAGGCCTTGCTTGACCAAGAAGGTCAATTCTAACAAAATGTCGATGGTTCTATTTTTTGTAGTTTCGGGTTTCTTTTACCAAATTTGATGTATGCCTCAAGTAAAAGCCCATCCAAGGCCTATAAGGAAAGCTTACAAGTATAAAAGGGGGGTGTAGATGACATAATTATTCATGATAGAATTATATTGGATTGGAGAAGAGCCACATCCATACTACTCCCCACAAGGGGGGATCACCCCTCAACCATCATCCACATCCTTTCCTCCATCCATCCATCACTTTGAAGATTCATCTGTGGACCCAAGAGGAGAACCAAGAGGAGAATTCAAGAAGGTGAAGGACGCGACGACTCCCAAATCTAGGGTTTATTTCGTTTTCTAATTTACCTTGTATTTTCAAGACATTTGGGTAAGATCTATCCAACACCCAAGATTGTTCTTCGTAACATCATGAGCTAGAGCCTTTTTGGTAGAACTAGGGTTGTGAAAGTTTTTATGAATTAATTGAACTTTCGTGTGTAAATTTCGTACAACACTACTTGTGGATTTATTTTATATATGATTATGCTTTCTTAATCCATATTCACGGTTGTTTTGTGTATCTTCAATTGGTATATAGAGTCTGAATATATATCTTGGTTGTAGATTGAGTGCGTTCACCGTTGAACAGGATTTCATGTTATGATTCTAAGTGAGGGGACTCCGAAACTTCATTAGAACTATCATATATGAATACTTATTAATTGAATTGAATTCAGGTTATTAATTAGGATAAAGAGGATAATTTTATAGTACCTAAAAAGGGAGATAATGTCGGGTTAAAGTATCAATTGGCAAGAGAAATAATTGATACTAATAGTTCCTAGAAAGGGGGTGAAGTTATATCTCTTGCTCCAAGGTTATTCACACGTGTTACACGCATGTTTACTTGTGTCTATATAGTAGATATGCATGATTTAGTGATGCGTCCATATTCCATAAGGCAGAGTCGGACATCAACACACGGAAAGGAAATTAATGCGTGAAACTAGATTATCCTAGGGCTACCTATTCTCCTACTTGATCTACTTTCGTATTCTTTGAGTGATATTTTATTTTATTTGTTATTTTAATTAATTATTTATTAGTTATTAGATTAAAATCCAATCTTAATTATCTTTCGTCTTAATTAATTAGTAAATAATTAAATTGGTAATACGTCGTCCTTTGGGTTCGATAATCACTTGGTCGCTTGCTTAAGCTGTAACTGATATCCTTAATACTTGGGGATTAATTTTGCATGCAAAGAAAATGCGCATCAAGTTCTTGGCGCCGTTGCCGGGGATGACTGTTATTATTGATTTTGTTATTTCTATTCTGATTAAGACTTTTATTTGTGATTATTTATTTCTATCTAACCTTGAATTTTTCTGAGGTACTTGTGCACTAGGAAAAAGAAAGGAAAGAAAGGAAGGAATAACACACTGTGCTAAACATGGTCGGAGCAAAGCAGAATCCGAATAATGTTGCAATCCATGAAATTTACACAAACTATGATATTGGCAACACGGGGTTGATAGGAGCAAGGGGGAAGATGATGATTTTGAGATACATCCCGCTCTTATTAACATGGTAGAAAAGAATCCCTTTTCTGGAGGTTGTTTTGAAGATCCATATCAGCATCTCCGAAGATTTCTTGGTTATGCAAACACTCAAAAGGGTGCTGGAGCTAATGATCATGCTAGACGGATCGCCATATTCAAATTTTCATTAATTGATAGAGCAGAAGCTTGGTATGAGACTCTTGATGCCACAGACTGCACTACATGGGACCAATTGTAGCAGAAGTTCTTAGAGAGATACATGCCACCCTCAAGGATCGTAAGAATGGGGCAGGAGATCACCAAATTTGTTATGAATCAGGGTGAGAAATTTTATGAGGCGTGGGATAGGTTTAAAGACATGCTCATGAGATGCCCACAACATGGAATGTCTGAGACTGAGTACATAAGTATCTTCTACTATGGATTAGATTGTGAGTCACTATTCTTATTGATGCATCATCAGGAGGAGCGTTGTTATCTAAGACAGCACTTGAAGCAGAAAAGTTGTTTGAAGACATCTCTATGAATTCACGTGACTGGCCTACTGAGAGAGTAAGAGGATTATATCTACTTGGCAAGGTAACACAGGTTGAACATCAAGTGGTGAAGCCAAATAGGGATGACGAGATCGTTTCTAGTTTTGCTAACATTAACAAGCTACTAGTGTTCCAGCAAAGGTAGATTATAGAGTTGACACAAAGGGGGCCTAGTATACAGCAGCAAGAAGTGAAGAGTGTTGAAGATACCTTCAATCGATACATGGCTGAGAATGATGCAAGGGTTGATCGTCTTTAGGATACCATGAATGTTGATCATGCAGATTTATCTAAGTAGTTGAAGGACCTTACTTTGATAATGGGGCAGATGACTGCGAATGTGAATCACTTGATACAAAAATTGGAGAATAATGCCATCACATTGAGGTCCGGAACGCAGTACGATGATTCGATTATACCGGCGAGCGAGAACAAAGGAAGCAGGGGAGTTGCTCGACCAAACCACATCAGCTCGACCAGACCTGATGGTCGAGCTGAGGTCGAGAAAGCTCCGGACAAATAGAATCATGATACTCTATTTTCAGGTTTGCTGCTTGACCAGCACCTTTCCGCTCGATCAGACCATCCAAGTTGAGCAGCGCTTGGCCACGGGTAGCTCTCAATCAGGAGGTTTGCTCAACTTAGACCAGGTTGCTCGATCGGACCATCTAAGTCGAGCAGAAGTCGAGCAACACATGAAGGAGCATAGGTCACGATCACCTACGTTGTTCAACCAAGGACAAGTTGCTCGGCCAACTTACCTAAGTCAAACGGTCTTCCTTGGGATCGTGTCTGTGTTCTAGAATTTGTTGCCCCACGCCTCTAGTCACCGCACAACTGCCGCGCTATCTTGCCAACAACATCTAGCCTCCATCGCTCATCATCCTTTCACCATCGAGCGCCAACAGCCCCGTCCCAATGTCAACTTTCACCGAGTATTCCCTTTGCCGTGAACGTGTATGTTGTTGAGTGTGTGTGGTGTTCAATTAAGGTATGTAATAAGAGTTTTGAAGCCGTGAAGTTATCTAAAGGTTCTAACAGATTTCTTTTTAAAAAAACAAAAACCCTAACTATCATGAGATCATTATTCAATTATTATTCAAGAATAATTCACATTAAACCCTTTATCCTAAATTCTATCACCACATTATGCAATCAAACCCCAGCATAACGTGTCACGTTTAGCCATAGAACCTATGCTCTGATACCAATTGTAGACGTTTGGATCTTTTGGTTAACGTGAACCGTTAGGGTTCCATGCATTTCTAAATCAGTGGAAGCAAGAAATCATAAAAACATATTACCTTTCACCAGGGTATGTTGAAGAAGAAAGATTCTCTCCAGCAGCCTGCGCAGCCTAATGGTTTTGGCCATAACTCCGTCATCTGATCTTCGATTTGAGTGATCTATGCGCCAAAATGATCCTCTCTTCTGTGGATTTCCAACGGTTTATCACAAGTACAATTTAGACTTACACACGATTTTTAAAAAATCATGGAAGTTGACGGACAAAAACAGCAAACGACCTTACGGTCTGATGTTGTATTCCTAAGCCACGTCTCGACGTTGTGTGGGCAACGATCTACGAGATAAACTCAATCTACAGTCCAACTGTTTCTCATGTGTTTTTGAGCGTGAAAACAGTTTTTCAGACTGCTGAGATTGGCTATTATATAGGTTACAAAAGGGACCAGGAGGAGAAATTAGGGTTTGGGCCTCCCATTGAGCTTAAGCATCCAAGTTTAGCCCAAAACTTATACTTAAGTCCAATAATAATAAATCATTCCACTAAAGAAGTATTATTGCACTGTCACCCTAATCTCAAATTACATTATGGGCTCCTTCTTATTATGAGCCCGTTAGTCTCCCCGTGTTTAAGATTCAAAGGCCATTAAGTAATTAACTTACTGACAACTCCATTAATTAATATATATATACCGAAAGTAGTACCACTCAACCTTATTATCATGCCAAAATAAATCCACTTGCAGGGTTTACATGATAATCATTATGAGATCCTCAAGGGGACATCATCAACTAATTACGTTAGGACACATATTCCTTCTAAAGTCAACGGCACACCATATAAACAACACCATCTCCCAACTCACCGAGCGATCAAAGAAATAAATACTGGCTTACGTGTTGAGGTTATTGTATAGGGATTAAGATTACGAACTTCCATAATAACAGAGATCAAGTTCTATTATATAGTCAGTATAAATCGAACGCTCTCAACGGCGGTCTAATACCAAATCACACTACAACCATACCGATAGATAGTCCCCATCTATCTCGGTTGTGAATATCTGTTTATACTTTATAAGAAGCCGGTAATATGATCTTTTATGTGATGCCGCACACCACATAATATACAGTATAAAGTAAATGTACTTTTACAATAACATAATTGCAAACATTTGATCACATGATTCTCATTTCAAATATTATCTAAACATTTCTCATCATGGCGAAGGAAATGAGCATCAAGATGAAGAAAAAGAGCATCATGATGATTAAAATATGCATCGTGATGTAGGAATTGAGCATATGATGAAGGAAAATATGCATCATAATGAAGGAAATGAGCATCATGATACAGCAAATGAGCATCATGATGAAAGAAATGAGCATCATGATGATGAGAATATGCATCGTGACGTAGGAAATGACCATTATGATGACAGAAAATATGCATCATGATGAAGGAAATTAGATCATGATATAGGAAATGAGCATCATGATGAAGGAAACATGTATTATGATGATAGAAATGAGCATCATGATGAAGGAAATAAGTATCGCGATGAAGGATTTATGCATCATGATGATGGGAATGAGCATCATGACGAAGGAAATACGCATCATGATAAAGGAAATAAGCATCATTATGAAGAAAATTTGCATCATGATGAAGGAAATGATCATCATGATGTTGGAATGAACATAGAGATGAAGGAAATATGAAGCATGATTTAAGAAATGAGCATCATGATGAAGGAAATATGCATCGTAAAGAATGAAATGAGCATCATGATGTAGTGAATGAGCATCATGATGAAGTAAATACGCATCATGATGAAGGAAATCAACATCATGGTGATGGAAATGAGGATCATCATGAAGAAAACATGAATCACATGATAAAGGAAAAGGGCATATTGATGTAAGAAATGAGCATCACGATGAAGGAAATGTCACCATGATGAAGGAAATATGTATCATGATCTAGGAAATGAGCATCATGATTAAGGAAATATGTATCACAATGAATGAAATAAGCCTCATGATTAAAGAAAATGACCATAATGACTTAGGAAATGATAATCATGATGAAGGAAATATTCATTATGATTAATGAAATGAGCATCATGAAAAGGGAAATGAGCATCATAATGTAGGAAATAAGCATCATGAAGAAGAAATGAGCATCATGATGAAGGAAATACGCATCATGACGAAGTATATTAGCATCATGATGATGTAAATGATTACATGATGATGGAAATATGCATCATGGCGAAGGAAATGAACATCAAGACGAAGGAAAAGAGCATCATGATGATTGAAATATGCATCATGATGAAGGAAATAAGTATCACGACGAAGGATTTATGCATCATGATGATGGAAATAAAAATTATGATGAAGGAAATGAGCATCATTATGAAGGAAATACGCATTATGATAAAGGAAATGAGCATCATTATGAAGAAAATTTGCATCATGATGAAGGAAATGATCATCATGATGTTGGGAATGAACATAGAGATGAAGGAAATATGAAGCATGATGTAAGAAATGAGCATCATGATGAAGGAAATATGCATCATAAAGAATGAAATGAGCATCATGATGTAGTGAATGAGCATCATGATGATGTAAATACACATCATGATGAAGGAAATCAACATCATGGTGATGAAAATGAGGATCATCATGAAGAAAACATGCATCATGATAAAGGAAAAGAGCATATTGATGTAAGAAATGAGCATCACGATGAAGGAAATATCATCATGATGAAGGAAATATGTATCATGATCTAGGAAATGAGCATCATGATTAAGGAAATATGTATCACAATGAATTAAATAAGCCTCATGATTAAAGAAAATGACCATAATGACTTGGGAAATTATAATCATGATGAAGAAAATATTCATTATGATGAAAGAAATGAGCATCATGAAAAGGAAAATGAGCATCATAATGTAGGAAATGAGCATCATGATGAAGGAAATACGCATCATAACGAAATATATTAGCATCATGATGATGTATATGATTATATGATGAAGGAAATATGCATCATGGCAAAGGAAATGAACATCAAGACGAAGGAAAAGAGCATCATGATGATTGAAATATGCATCGTGATGTAGGAAATGAGCATTATGATGAAGGAAAATATGCATCATGATGAAGGAAATTAGCATCATGATACAGGAAATGAGCATCATTAGGAAAGAAATCAGCATCATGATGATGAGAATATGCATCGTGACGTTGGAAATGAGCATTATGATGACAAAAAATATGCATCATGATGAAGGAAATTAGATCATGATATAGAAAATGAGCATCATGATGAAGGAAACATGCATCATGATGATAGATATGAGCATCATGATGAAGGATTTATGCATCATGATGATGGAAATAAGAATTAATATGCATCGTAATGAATGAAATAAGCATCATGATGTAGTGAATGAGCATCATGATGAAGTAAATATGCATCATGATGAAGGAAATCAACATCATGGTGATTGAAATGAGGATCATCATGAAGAAAACATGCATCATGATGAAGGAAAAGAGCATATTATGTAAGAAATGAGAATCACGATGAAGGAAATATCACCATGATGAAGGAAATATGTATCATGATCTAGGAAATGAGCATCATGATTAAGGAAATATGTATCATGATGAATGAAATAAGCCTCCTGATTAAAGAAAATGACCATAATGACTTAGGAAATGATAATCATGATGAAGGAAATATTCATTATGATGAAAGAAATGAGCATCATGAAAAGGGAAATGAGCATCATAATGTAGGAAACGAGCATCATAAAGAAGAAATGAGCATCATGATGAAGGAAATACGCATCATGACGAAGTATATTAGCATCATGATTATGTAAATGATTACATGATAAAGGACATATGCATCATGACGAAGGAAATGAATATCAAGACGAAGGAAAAGAGCATCATGATGATTGAAATATGCATCAGATGTAGGAAATGAGCATTATGATGAAGGAAAATATGCATCGTGATGAAGGAAATGAGCATCATGATACATGGAATGAGCATCATGAGGAAAGAACTGAGCATCATGATGATGAGAATATGCATCGTGACGTTGGAAATGAGCATTATGATGACAGAAAATATTCATCATGATGAAGAAAATAGATCATGATATAGGAAATGAGCATCTTGATGAAGGAAACATGCATCATGATGATAGCAATGAGCATCATGATGAAGGAAATAAGTTTCACCATGAAGGATTTATGCATCGTGATGATGGAAATAAGAATTATGATGAAGGAATTGATCATTATGATGGAGGAAATAGGCATCATGATAAAGGAAATAAGCATCATTATGAAGAAAATTTCCATCATTATGAATGAAATTATCATCATGATGTTGGAAATGAACATAGAGATGAAGGAAATATAAAGCATGATGTAAGAAATGAGCATCATGATGAAAGAAATATGCATCGTAATGAATGAAATGAGCATCATCATGCTGTGAATGAGCATCAAGATGAAGTAAATACGCATCATGATAAAGGAAATCAACATCATTGTGATGGAAATGAGGATCATCATGAAAAAAACATGCATCATGATGAAGGAAAAGAGCATATTGATATAAGAAATGAGCATCACGATGAAGGAAATATCACCATGATGAAGGAAATATGTATCAGGATGTAGGAAATGAGAATCATGATTAAGGAAATATGTATCACGATGAATGAAATAAGCCTCATGACTAAAGGAAATGAGCATAATGACTTAGGAAATGATAATCATGATGAAGGAAATATTCATTATGATGAAAGAAATGAGCATCATGAAAAGGGAAATGAGCATCATAATATAGGAAATGAGCATCATGAAGAAGAAATGAACATCATGATGAAGGAAATATGCATCATGACGAGGTATATTAGCATCATGATGATGTAAATGATTACATGATGAAGGAAATATGCATCATGGCGAAGGAAATGAATATCAAGACGAAGGAAAAGAGCATCAAGATCATTGAAATATGCATCGTGATGTAGGAAATGAGCATTATGAAGAAGGAAAATATGCATTATGATGAAGGAAATGAGCATCATGATACAGGAAATGAGCATCATTAGTAAAGAAATGAGCATAATGATGATGAGAATATGCATCGTGACGTTGGAAATGAGCATTATGATGACAGAAAATATGCATCATGATGAAGGAAATTAGGTCACGATATAGGAAATGAGCATCATGATGAAGGAAACATGCATCATGATGATAGAAATGAGCATCATGATGAAGGAAATAAGTTCACGATGAAGGATTTATGCATCATGATGATGGAAATAAGAATTAATATGCATCGTAATGAATGAAATGAGCATCATGAAGTAGTGAATGAGCATCAAGATGAAGTAAATACGCATCATGATGAAGGAAATCAACATCATGGTGATTGAAATGAGGATCATCATGAAGAAAACATGCATCATGATGAAGGAAAAGAGCATATCAATGTAAGAAATGAGCATCACGATGAAGGAAATATTACCATGATGAAGGAAATATGTATCATGAAGTAGGAAATGAGCATCCTGATTAAGGAAATACGTATCACGATGAAAGAAATTGGCCTCATGATTAAAGGAAATGACCATAATGAGTTAGGAAATGATAATCATGATGACGGATATATTCATTATGATGAAAGAAATGAGCATCATGAAAAGGGAAATGAGCATCATAATGTAGGAAATGAGCATCATGAAGAAGGAAATGAGCATCATGACAAAGGAAATACACATCGTGATGAAGTATATTAGCATCATGATGATGTAAATGAATACATGATGAAGGAAATATGCATCTTGGCGAAGGAAATGAATATCAAGACGAAGGAAAAGAGCATCATGATGATTGAAATATGCATCGTGATGTAGGAAATGAGCATTATGATGAAGTAAAATATGCATCACGATGAAGGAAATGAGCATCATGATACAGGAAATGAGCATCATTAGGAAAGAAATGAGCATCATGATGATGATGATATGTATCGTGACGTTGGAAATGAGCATTACGATGACAGAGCATATCATGATGAAGGAAATTAGATCATGATACATGAAATGAGCATCATGATGAAGGAAACATCCATCATGATGATAGAAATGAGCATCATGATGAAGGAAATAAGTTTCACGATGAAGGATTTATGCATCATGATAATGGAAATAAGAATTAATATGCATCGTAATGAATGAAATGAGCATCATGATGTAGTGAATGAGCATCATGATACAGGAAATGAGCATCATGACGAAAGAAATGAGCATCGTGATGATGAGAATATGCATCTTGACGTAGGAAAGGAGCATTATGATGATGGAAAATATGCATCATGATGAAGGAAATTAGGTTATGATATAGGAAATGAGCATCATGATGAAGGAAACATGCATCATGATGATAGAAATGAGCATCATGATGAAGGAAATAAGTATCACGACGAAGGATTTATGCATTATGATGATGGAAATAAGAATTATGATGAAGGAAATGAGCATCGCGACAAAGGAAATACGCATCATGATGTTGGGAATGATCATCATGATGTTGGGAATTAACATAGAGATGAAGGAAATATGAAGCATGATGTAAGAAATGAGCATCATGATGAAGGAAATATGCATCGTAAAGAAAGAAATGAGCATCATGATGTAGTGAATGAGCATCATGATGAAGTTAATACGCATCATGATGAAGGAAATCAACATCATGGTGATGGAAATGAGGATCATCATGAAGAAAACATGCATCATGATAAAGGAAAAGAGCATATTGATGTAAGAAATGAGCATCACGATGAAGGAAATATCACCATGATGAAGGAAATATGTATCATGATCTAGGAAATGAGCATCATGATTAAGGAAATATGTATCACGATGAATGAAATAAGCCTCATGATTAACGGAAATGACCATAATGACATAGGAAATGATAATCATGATAAAGGAAATATTCATTATGATGAAAGAAATGAGCATCATGAAAAGGGAAATGAGCATCATAATGTCGTAAATGAGCATCATGAAGAAGAAATGAACATCATGATGAAGGAAATATGCATCATGACGAAGTATATTAGCATCATGATGATATAAATGATTACATGATGAAGGAAATATGCATCATGGCGAAGGAAATGAACATAGAGATGAAGGAAAAGAGCATCATGATGATTGAAATATGCATCGTGATGTAGGAAATGAGCATTATGATGAAGGAAAATATGCATCATGATGAAGGAAATGATCATCATGATAAAGGAAATGAGCATCATGATGATGAGAGTATGCATCGTGACGTTGGAAATGAGCATTATGATGCCGGAAAATATGCATCATGATGAAGGAAATTAGATCATGATATAGGAAATGAGCATCACGATGAAGGAAACATGCATCATGATGATAGAATGAGCATCATGATGAAGGAAATAAGTTTCACGATGAAGGATTTATGCATCATGATGATGAAAATAAGAATTATGATGAAGTAAATGACCATTATGATGGAGGAAATACGTATCATGTTAAAGGAAATAAGCATCATTATGAAGAAGATTTCCATCATGATGAAGGAAATTATCATCATGATGTTGGAAATGAACATAGAGATGAAGGAAATATGAAGCATGATGTAAGAAATGAGCATCATGATAAGGAAATATTCATCGTAATGAATGAAATGAGCATCATGATGTAGTGAATGAGCATCAAGATGAAGTAAATACGCATCATGATGAAGGAAATCAACATCACAGTGATGGAAATGAGAAACATCATGAAGAAAACATACATCATGATAAAGGAAAAGAGCATATTGATGTAAGAAATGAGCATCACAATGAAGGAAATATCACCATGATGAAGGAAGTATGTATCATGATCTAGAAAATAAGCATCATGATTAAGGAAATATGTATCACGATGAATGAAATAAGCCTCATGATTAAAGGAAATGACCATAATGACATAGAAAATGATAATCTTGATGAAGGAAATATTCATTATGATGAAAGAAATGAGCATCATGAAAAGGGAAATGAGCATCATAATGTAGGAAATGAGCATCATGAAGAAGAAATGAACATCATGTTGAAGGAAATGCGCATCATGACGAAGTATATTAGTATCATGATGATGTAAATGATTACATGATGAAGGAAATATGCATCATGGCGAAGGAAATGAACATAGAGATGAAGGAAAAGAGCATCATGATGATTGAAATATGCATCGTGATGTAGGAAATGAGCATTATGATGAAGGAAAATATGCATCATGATGATGAGAATATGCATCGTGACGTAGGAAATGAGCATTATGATGCCGGAAAATATGCATCATGATGAAGAAAATTAGATCATGATATAAGAAATGAGCATCATGATGAAGGAAACATGCATCATGATGATAGAAATGAGCATCATGATGAAGGAAATGAGTTTCACGATGAAGTATTTATGCATCATGATGATGGAAATAAGAATTAAGATGAAGGAAATGATCATTATGATG
The DNA here is from genome assembly GCA_023678885.1 of Pogostemon cablin. Lineage (NCBI taxonomy): Eukaryota > Viridiplantae > Streptophyta > Magnoliopsida > Lamiales > Lamiaceae > Pogostemon > Pogostemon cablin. The sequence goes on along the minus strand of CM042975.1, from coordinate 15,463,254 downwards.
GAGGAAATACGTATCATGTTAAAGGAAATAAGCATCATTATGAAGAAGATTTCCATCATGATGAAGGAAATTATCATCATGATGTTGGAAATGAACATAGAGATGAAGGAAATATGAAGCATGATGTAAGAAATAAGCATCATGATGAAGGAAATATTCATCGTAATGAATGAAATGATCATCATGATGTATTGAATGAGTATCAAGATAAAGTAAATACGCATCATGATGAAGGAAATCAACATCATGGTGATGGAAATGAGAAACATCATGAAGAAAACATGCGTCATGATAAAGGAAAAGAAAATATTGATGTAAGAAATGAGCATCATGATGAAGGAAATATCACCATGATGAAGGAAATATGTATCATGATCTAGGAAATGAGCATCATGATTAAGGAAATATGTATCACGATGAATGAAATAAGCCTCATGATTAACGGAAATGACCATAATGACATAGGAAATGATAATCATGATAAAGGAAATATTCATTATGATGAAAGAAATAAGCATCATGAAAAGGGAAATGAGCATCATAATGTAGGAAATGAGCATCATGAAGAAGAAATGAACATCATGATGAAGGAAATATGCATCATGACGAAGTATATTAGCATCATGATGATGTAAATGATTACATGATGAAGGAAATATGCATCATGGCGAAGGAAATGAACATCAAGATGAAGGAAAAGAGCATCATGATGATTGAAATGTGCATCATGACGAAGTATATTAGCATCATGATGATGTAAATTATTACATGATGAAGGAAATATGCATCATGGCGAAGGAAATGAACATCAAGATGAAGGAAAAGAGCATCATGATGATTGAAATATGCATCGTGATGTAGGAAATAAGCATTATGATGAAGGAAAATATGCGTCATGATGAAGGAAATGATCATCATGATACAGGAAATGAGCATCATGATGAAAGAAATGAGCATCATGATTATGAGAATATGCATCGTGACATAGGAAATCAGCATTATGATGAAGGAAAATCTGCATCATGATGAAGGAAATTGGGTCATGATATAGGAAATGAGCATCATGATGTAGAAAACATGCATCATGATGATAGAAATGAGCATCATGATGAAGGAAATAAGTTTCACAATGAAGGATTTATGCATCATGATGATGGAAATTAGAATTATGATGAAGGAAATGATCATTATGATGGAGGAAATACGCATCATGACAAAAGAAACAAGCATCATTATGAAGAAAATTTCCATCATGATGAAGGAAATTATCATCATGATGTTAGAAATGAACATAGAGATGAAGGAAATATGAAGCATGAGGTAAGAAATGAGCATCATGATGAAGAAAATATGCATCGTAATGAATGAAATGAGCATCATGATGTAGTGAATGAGCATCAAGATGAAGTAATTACGTATCGTGATGAAGGAAATCAACATCATGGTGATGGAAAAGAGGAACGTCATGAAGAAAACATGTATCATGATAAAGGAAAAGAGCATATTGATGTAAGAAATGAGCATCACGATGAAGGAAATATCACCATGATGAAGGAAATATGTATCATGATCTAGGAAATGAGCATCATGATTAAGGAAATTTGTATCACGATGAATAAAATAAGCCTCATGATTAAAGAAAATGACCACAATGACATAGGAAATGATAATCATGATGAAGGAAATATTCATTATGATGAAAGAAATGAGCATCTTGAAAAGGTAAATGAGCATCATAATGTAGGAAATGAGCATCATGAAGAAGAAATGAGCATCATGATGAAGGAAATACACATCATGACGAAGTATATTAGCATCATGATGATGTAAATGATTACATGATGAAGGAAATATGCATCATGGCGAAGGAAATGAACATCAAGATGAAGGAAAAGAGCATCATGATGATTGAAATATGCATCGTGATGTAGGGAAAGAGCATTATGATGAAGGAAAATATGCATCATGATGAATGAAATGAGCATCATGATACAGGAAATGAGCATCATGATGATGAGAATATGCATCGTGACGTAGGAAATGAGCATTATGATGACGGAAAATATGCATCATGATGAAGGAAATTAGATCATGATGTAGGAAATGAGCATCATGATGAAGGAAACATGCATTATGATGATAGAAATGAGCATCATGATGAAGGAAATATGCATCGTAAAAGATGATATTACCATCATGATGTAGTGAATGAGCTTAATAATGAAGTAAATACGCATCATGATGAAGGAAATCAACATCATGGTGATGGAAATGATGATCATCATGAAGAAAACATGTATCATGATAAAGGAAAAGAGCACATTGATGTAAGAAATGAGTATCATGATGAAGGAAATATCACCATGATGAAGGAAATATGTATCGTGATCTAGGAAATGAGCATCATGATTAAGGAAATATGTATCACGATAAATGAAATAAGCCTCATGATTAAAGGAAATGACCATAATGACTTAGGAAATGATAATCATGATGAAGGAAATATTCATTATGATGAAAGAAATGAGCATCATGAAAAGGGAAATGAGCATCATAATGCAGGAAATGAGCATCATGAAGAAGAAATGAGCATCATGATAAAGGAAATACGCATCATGATGAAGTGTATTAGCATCATGATGATGTAAATGATTACATGATGAAGGAAATATGCATCATGGCGAAGGAAATGAACATCAAGATGAAGGAAAAGAGCATCATGATGATTGAAATATGCATCGTGATATAGGAAATGAGCATTATGATGAAGGAAAATATGCATCATGATGAAGGAAATGAGCATCATGATATAGGAAATGAGCATCATGATGATGAGAATATGCATCGTGACCTAGGAAATGAGCATTATGATGATGGAAAATATGCATCATGATGAAGGAAATTAGATCATGATATAGGAAGTGAGCATCATGATGAAGGAAACATGCATCATTATGATAGAAATGAGCATCTTGATGAAGGACATAAGTTTCACGATGAAGGATTTATGCATCATGATGATGGAAATAAGAATTATGATGAGGGAAATGATCATTATGATGGAGGAAATACGCATCATGATAAAGGAAATAAGCATCATTATGAAGAAAATTTCCATCTTGATGAAGGAAATTATCATCATGACGTTGGAAATGAACATAGGGATGAAGGAAATATGAAGCATGATGTAAGAAATGAACATCATGATGAAGGAAATATTCATCGTAATGAATGAAATGAGCATCATGATGTAGTGAATTAGCATCAAGATGAAGTAAATACGCATCATGATGAAGGAAATCAACATCATGGTGACGGAAATGAGAAACATCATGAAAAAAACATGCATCATTATAAAGGAAAAGAGCATATTGATGTAAGAAATGAGCATCACGATGAAGGAAATATAACCATGATGAAGGAAATATGTAGCATGATCTAGGAATGAGCATCATGATTAAGGAAATATGTATCACGATGAATGAAATAAGCCTCATGATTAAAGGAAATGACCATAATGGCATAGGAAATGATAATCTTGATGAAGGAAATATTCATTATGATGAAAGAAATGAGCATCATGAAAAGGGAAATGAGCATCATAATGTAGGAAATGAGCATCATGAAGAAGAAATGAACATCATGATGAAGGAAATACGCATCATGACGAAGTATATTAGCATCATGATGATGTAAATGATTACATGATGAAGGAAATATGCATCATGGCGAAGGAAATTAACATAGAGATGAAGGAAAAGAGCATCATGATGATAGAAATGTGCATCGTGATGTAGGAAATGAGCATTATGATGAAGGAAAATATGCATCATGATGAAGAAAATGAGCATCATGATAAAGGAAATGAGCATCATGATGATGAGAATATGCATCATGACGTAGGAAATGAGCATTATGATGTCGGAAAATATGCATCATGATGAAGAAAATTAGATCATGATATAGTAAATGAGCATCATGATGAAGAAAACATGCATCATGATGATAGAAATGAGCATTATGTTGAAGGAAATAAGTTTCACGATGAAGGATTTATGCATCATGATGATGAAAATAAGAATTATGATGAAGGAAATGATCATTATGATGGAGGAAATACGTATCATGTTAAAGGAAATGATCATTATGATGGAGGAAATATCGTGATGCTCATTTTCATCATCCTGATGCTTATTTCCATCATCATGATGCATATTTCCTTCATCATGATTCTCTTTCCTACATCATGTTGCTCATTTCATTCATCATGATGCTCATTTCCATCATCATGATGAAAAAATTCTTCATCATGATGCTTACTTCTTTCATCATGATACTCATTTCCTTCATCATAATGCTCATTTCCTACATCACGATGCTCATTTCCTTCATCATGATGCTCATTTCCTTCATCATGATATTTATTTTCTTAATCAAGATGATCATTTCCTACGTCATGATGCTCATTTCATTTATCTTGATGCATATTTTCAATATCATGATGCTCATTTCCTAAATCATTATGCATATTTCCTTCATCATGATGCTCATTTCCATCATCATCAAGATCATTTTCTTCACGTGATGCTCATTTCCTACATCGTTATGCTCATTTCCTTTATCATGATGCTCATAAACATCATCATGACGCTTATTTCCTTCATCATGATGGGTATTTCTTACATCATTATAGTCATTTCATTCATCATGATGGATATTTCCTTAATCATGATGCTTATTTCCTACATCATGCTACATATTTCCTTCATCATTATGGTCATTTCAAACACCATGATGCTCATTTTCTTAATCATTATGAAAATTTTATTTATAATGATACTCATTTTCATCGTTATGATGTGTAAATCCTTCGTCATGATGCTCATTTCGTTCATTGTTATGCGTATTTACTTGATCAAGATGATCATTTTCCATATCATGATGATAATTTTCTACATCATGATGCTCATTTCCTTCATCATGATGATTAATTCCGACGCCATTATGTTCATTTCCTACGTCATGATGCTTATTTCAATCATCATGATGCATAAGATCTTTATTGCGATGCTTATTTCCTTCATCATGATGCTCCTTTCCATCATCATAATACTTGTTTCCTTCATCACGATTCTCATTTCCCACATCATGATGTTGGCGTTATCTTTTGGTTAACGTGAAATATTAGGGTTTCATGCAATTCTACTGCAGCGGAAGCATAAGAGTATAATCATATTACCTTCACTAGGGTTGATGTAGAGGTTGATCATTGGCAACAGGAACAAACGACCTTCCGATCTTCTGTTGTATTCCTAAGCCACGTCTTGACGTTGTGTGGGCAATGATCTACAAGACGATCTCAACCTACAATCCTAATCTGCTTATTCACGGTTTTGGCATGTTTCCATTACATATCCAGACTGCTGAGATTGGCTATTAAGTAGGCTACAACAAGGACCAGGAGGAGAAATTAGGGTTTGGGCCTCCCATTGGGCTTAAGCGTCCAAGTTTAGCCCAAAACTTATACTTAAGTTAAATAATAATAAATCAGTCCATTAAAGAAATATTATTGAACTGCTACCCTAATCCCAAATTATGTTTGTGGGCTCCTTCTTATTATGAACCCGTTTATCTCCACGCGTTTAAGATGCAATGCCCATTAATTAATTAAGTTATTGACAACTCAATTAGTTAATATATTTACTGAGAGTAGTACCACTCAACCTTATTATCATGCCGAAATAAATCCACCTGCAGCGTTTACATGATTATCATTATGAGCTCCTCAAGGGGACATCATCAACCAATTTCGTTAGGACACGGATTCCTTTTACAATCAACAGCACACTATAGAGACATCACCATCTCCTAACTCATCGAGCATATTGATTTAATAATTAAATCTCACCTATTGATGAATCAAAGATATAAATACTGGCTTATGTGTCGAGGTTATTGTATAGGGATTAAGAGTACGAACATCCATAATAACAGAGATCAAGTTCTATTATATAGTCAGTATAAACCGAACGATCTTTACGGCGGTCCTATTCAATACAGACAAAGTGCACTAGCCCAATTTTGTAGTCAAGATAGACTAATGCCAAATCACACTAAAATCATACCGATAGATAGTCCTCGTCTATCTCGGTATTGAATATCTGTTTATACTTTATAAGGAGCCAATAATATGATCTTCCGTGTGAAGCCGCACATCACATTATCTACAGTATAAAGTAAATGGACTTTTGCAACAATTCATTATTGCAAACGTTTGTTCACATGATTCTCATTTCAAATATTGTTATAATATTTTTCATACAAAAAGTTAGACTTTTAGTATACAATCCAACAATCTCCCACTTATACTAAAAGACTATGCTGCCATATCTGCTGCCATACATCTGATTACCACTCCCACTACTTGACCATTAAAAACTTTCGCCTTAATGTCCTTGTAAAAGGATTATTAGGTTATCATCCGATGCAATCTAGGCAACAACAACCTTCCCCTCATTTATATGATTTCTCATATCAGGTAGTACTAGCTATCAATGTGTTCAAGTGCCTCATGGGTTAGCGATTTCTTCAAGTTTGCAACTGCACCATTATTTTCATAATAAATTATGATAACCTTGGGTAAACTCAGAACCATATCCTTTCTCGTGATCCTTATCTCCAAGATCACAAGAATATATTTTGCTTCTCTTAAGTCCTTCATTTCATATTGCTTTATTAACCATACCCATACGTCCGACAAAACTCTCTTTCATTGTCTCCAATAAGCAAGATACCATCTATGTACATACAAGAAATATCACCACATTTCCGTCACTATTTTCAACACACAATACCCATCCGAGCATTGATTAAATCCATACGACTGGATGATCCTCTTTTATTTTGTATAACCACTTCCAACGCCTTTTACACCATTTAATTGTCCTACAATCTCCCAAATTTAATTTCAAAAATTCATTGCGACTTACTAAGATTCCACATTTTGATCTTGTAGTGCTTCATCATAATTCATGGGGCGATTTCATGTTTACTGGTGACCAAGTCTCACGACTCTCCCAAAACATAAATCTATTGTGTTGTAAAACAACTCTCCCACTACGAGAAGGCACTACATGCAATTGTGTATCAGATGTGACATGCGATGCATTTTACTTGTGGTATATCCTCTTGTAGTCTTTGGTACTAAAATTTGTGTTACCCTTCTCACACCTTTAGAACATTTTGTACATGGTCTTGTAATTTATTACATTGTCTTTTCCAAAAATCTAGTGTTCGTGTTAACAATCACCTTCTGATCTTTGGACTTTTAAATAAATGACCCTTCATTTTTCTATGATATCCCACAAACAGACAAACATCATTTGACATGTTGTTTCTAGTGCTTACCCATAAAATGAAATTTAGTAATTCTAAATAACTCATCATCTATCCAACCATTTCCATAAGAGTTCTATTCCTTCTTTTCGTCACACCATACAGTTGGGGTATGCCCGGTGTTAACAACTTGAGATTCAATCTCAACCTCTAATTAATAGCTCCTAACTATCCTAAGAGGTACTCGCCAACACGATAAAATCGTAATGACTTGATATATTTTCCATGATGCTTCACCGCATCAGTCATGCACTTCTTGAATTTAATCATAGTACTCAGACTTGCAGTCCATCAAATAAATATATCTTGTTTCTAGAATAATAGTCAAACAAAGTGACGAATATTCGTAAACACCTTTCTCTGGGAAAATCTTAGAATCGCTTAAATAAAAATGAACCATTCCAACATATCTTTTCATGGCTCTATACCCTTTTCCTTAAAAGGTCATTAATCATTTTTACTTTCAAGCAAGACTCACAAGTCATGATAGTTTCCACTTCCAAAAAACCTAACGGTTCACCGGCTATCAACTTTCGAATCGTACTTAAGTAAAATGATCTAGTCTTAGATGCCAAAAGTATGTTTATTTCATCTCCGGAGGTTCCTTTCTCTTACTAAGATTAGAAGATGCATTATTAATTACTATATGTTGCATCCATGGTATGAACATGATTTAAGAGTGTACAAATTGTCACTAATGTACCATAACAGATTATAGCTCTATCCTTCATTATAATGACAATGTCATTTAAATTAAATAGAGTATCCATCTGTAAATGCATAGAAACCGAAATGAAATACTTTCTATGAAAACGTACATAAAAACAATTTCTCAAAATCAAACGTTTATTCATATCATAAGATAAATAAACAACTCCCACTTCAATAGCGACTACTCTCGTAGCTTAACCCATGTACATAGTAATCTCATCATCACTTAGTTATAAACATTTAGTGATTCCTGTATCTACACACAACGTATAAGTAGACGTCATCACTAATCATGTTTCATCAGCTAGTGAATAAGAAACTAACCTTGTTCAACTCTTGAAGAAATTGGTTTTCCTTCGCCACACGTCTTGTCAGAAGTTTCCCACCATATAAAACATTTTGTAATTCATGTGAAACTTGCTCAAAACATTAAGGCAAACTATGAAAAATAAATTAAGCTAGGTTTCCCCTTCAATTTCTATTCCAAGTATTTCCAATTCATTCATCAGGTGACCTCTTGCCTTTCTAACTTACTCAAGTATCCGAAGAGTCATATGAGACCATCATATTTCTATGAACCTCTTACCTCTTCACTAAAGACTTAACTAGGCATCAGAAGGCATTCATTAATGAGAACACATATTTATTTTCTTAAGCAGTACAATTTAAAACCAAGATTCTTTTCTAAACATTTAATTTTGGACCAATAAATATGATTTCTTTCAGTTAATAATAAGTGAAATAAACTATTCAAAAATTCAGAGAATCAAGTAAATAAATACGACGATCAAACTCTTTGAATTTAAATTTTATATTGATTCCCTCACAAACAGTATAAAATAAATTCATCTACATCTCAGGCACCGTAAATTTGCATGCCACGTTAGTGTGGACGTATACAAACCCTAACATTCGCAAGAGAAGGTTTTACCCATTAATTCCATACGTCATAATTAACCTTATGACTCAATGATTAATAGTCGGTTGTCCTTTAGCCATGCAAATTAATAACACTAACTCTGTTGGTGAGGATACATATTAATTGCACCTAAGTGTATACCATTGTTTGATATCAAGTACGTTACCCAAGTTTGTGTATCTTACAGTTAAAGAAGTCCACACGCCCTCAAATAATTTCTTTTAACCATCAATTATTAATTTGTACCAGTGATCCGCAAATAAAATTCATCCGTTGGGGAGGAAGACACTATAGCCGACTCATAAGCTTACTTGCATCACATTACAAATAATAATTATTTAATGAAATTTATTCCAGTGATCCACAAATATAACTCATCCGTTGGGGAGAAAGTCACTATAGTCGATTCATAAGCTCACTTGCATCACACAATAAATCAATAATGGAGGCCGCGGGATCTATTGACCAATCCCTCTCCCACTTAGTTATTTAACAAGAGGATTTTTGCATGCATACAATATAACATATATAATTATGCAAATAAACATGCTATTATTATGGCAAATTAGGCAGTAAATCAAATAGCACACGCAATCCTTGACAACTAAAAACAATTATAGCAATTATATATAAGTAATAAAAAAATTTAAAATTGGTTGACTTAGTCAACACTCAAAACAATTAAGGAAGTGACTTGCACAAGAAGAAGGAATAGCTTGTGTTCCAAGCCAACCACCACACGTTTCCACAGCGCCACTCTAGCCATCTCACTGCCCACCGGAGAACAGCATATCGTCGGAACCCGATGGCCTGAATTCCGAGCAAACCATGGTCCACTTCCAGCCAACTCATTACTCGCTGACTCGCGCAGTGCCATCCACCTGCGCCACCAGCGCACAACCATACCGGAGAAGGATTAACAGCCAAGCGTCAACGCCCAGCAGCAAGCGCTGCCCGTCAACGACGTCCGGCCTGTATGACTGTGCACAATGCATGTTGTCAGTGCTAAGTGGATGGTATCGCAATGCCGCTGCTCAGCAATTCCGACGTGCCACCGACAATCACCAGCAGGTCATGCCGCCCACATCAGAAGATCATGCCACTGCGTCTAAAATAGTTCAGCCGGCTGACAAAAACTTGTAGCGAAACAAACTGAATGAGCCGGCGCGTCCACTGCCAGCAGTCGCACTGCTACTGACCCACATCAGGCCTGCTTCGTCTTGCTTTCACTAGAGTTCCGCCATCGCGATAGCACTTACACCACCCATTAGAAAATTTATGTTTCCAGGAGTTCAATAGCTTAGCCGAGGTAATATCGACCACCAATGTGTCTACTCGTGGCTGCTATACAAATCAGTGCATGTGCCATCGATTGCTCGCAGCAGGGATCTATGCCAACAGCCTTGCTAAGCCACCGTCGGTGCGACTAGTATGGCCATCCGCCGGCGCTCGCGCTGTCAAGCTTATCCTGTCGTGCCAATGTTGCCGCTGAACATGCAGTCATCTTCCACCCTGACAAGCCCAGACGTGAACGGCCACAAGGAGAATCGGGCAAAAAACTATGAGACCCGATCGCAAAACTGGGAGACTCGCTCGGAAGATTCAGCGAACTTGCTCAAAAGCGGTAAAGGATCCGCTTGGAATACTGATATGGCTCGCCCGAAATCGACACACAAGGTCGAGACTTGTTCTACAAGCCACCAGCCGTCGCGCCTTTCCTCCCCTACCAGTGAGCACCTACTCATAGTGGCCATGCAGCAGGAGCCAGTGGTTGTGCCGCCACTGATGCAGGCCTCTTACACCATCATCCCGATAGTTTGCAGCACTAATATGCCCTAGTAGCAGCCCTTTCGATGCGCCATCCGTTGTCGCAGACCCATCGCCACATCGTGCCTGTTCATCATGGTTTCGCGATCACGGCTCCATCACGTCATAAACCAGCAAACACCCCAAGTAACTGTCGACTTCAATCCATCATGTGACTACCAGCAGGCTTAATCCACCATCACGCTGCTGTCACTTTCACCGTAGCCGTGACACGTGCGGTGCTCATGTGTGATGGCGTCACACAATTTGGGTTTTAACATGTTTAAGCAATTAAACCCTAAACCCTAATATCACATAATCCACTCAAACGCTAGCCTAACGTGTCACATTTAGCTTTAGAACCTTCACTCTGATACTAATTATTGGCATTTGGATCTTTAGGTTAACGCGAACCGTTAGGATTCCATGTTTTTCTTCATTTTGATGTTCATTTGCTTCACCATGATGCATATTTACTTCATCATGTAATCATTTACATCATCATGATGCTAATATACTTCATCATGATGCGTATTTCCTTCATCATGATGCTCATTTCCTTCTTCATGATGCTCATTTCCTACATTATGATGCTCATTTTCTTCTTCATGATGCTCATTTTTTCTTTCATCATAATGTATATTTCCTTCTTCTTGATTATCATTTCCTAAGTCATTATGGTCATTTCCTTTAATCATGAGGCTTATTTCATTCATCGTGATACATATTTACTTAATCATGATGCTCATTTCATACATCATGATACATGTTTCCTTCATCATGGTGATATTTTCTTCATCATGATGCTCATTTCTTACATCAATATGCTCTTTTCCTTCATCATGATGCATGTTTTTTTCATGATGATCCTCATTCCCATCACCATGATGTTGATTTCCGTCATCATGATGCGTATTTACTTCATCATGATGCTCATTCACTACATCATGATGCTCATTTCATTCATTATGATGCATATTTCCTTCTAAATGATGCTCATTTCTTACATCATGCTTCATATTTCCATCATCTCTATGTTCATTTCCAACATCATGATGATCATTTCCTTCATCATGATGCAAATTTTCTTCATAATGATGCTCATTTCCTTTATAATGATGCATATTTCTTTCATCATGATGCTCATTTCCTTCATCATAATTATTATTTCCATCATCATGATGCATAAATCCCTCATCGTGATACTTATTTCCTTCATTATGATGCTCATTTCTATTATCATGATGCATGTTTCCTTTATCATGATGCTCAATTTCTATATCAGAACCTAATTTCCTTCATCATGATACATATTTTCCTTCATCATAATGCTCATTTCCTATGTCACGATGCATATTCAAATCATCATGATGTTCATTTCTTCGTCATGATGCTCATTTCCTGTGATCATGATGCTCATTTCCTACATCATGATGCATATTTTCCTTCAATATAATGCTCAATTCCTACATCACAATGCATATTTCAATCATCATAATGCTATTTTCCTTCATCTTGATGTTCATTTCCTTCGCCATGATGCATATTTCCTTTATCATTTAATCATTTACATCATCATGATGCTAATATATTTCATCATGATGCTTATTTCCTTCATCATGATGCTCATTTCCTTCTTCATGATGCTCATTTCCAACATTATGATGCTCATTTCTTTCAAAATAATGTATATTTCCTTCATCTTGATTATCATTTACTAAGTCATTATGGTCATTTTCTTTAATCATGAGGCATATTTCATTCATCGTGATACATATTTACTTAATCATGATGCTCATTTCATACATCATGATACATATTTCTTTCATCATGGTGATATTTCCTTTATCGTGATGCTCATTTCTTACATCAATATTCTCTTTTCCTTCATCATGATGCATGTTTTCTTCATGATGATTCTCATTTTCATCACCATGATGTTGATTTCCTTCATCATGATGCGTATTTAGTTCATCATGATGTTCATTCACTACATCATGATGCTCATTTCATTGTTTACGATGCATATTTCCTTCATCATGATGCTCATTTCATACATCATGCTTCATATTTCCTTCATCTCTATGTTCATTTCCAATATCATGATGATCATTTCCTTCATCATGATGCAAATTTTCTTCATAATGATGCTCATTTCCTTTATCATGATGCATATTTCCTTCATCATGATGCTCATTTCCTTAATCATAATTCTTATTTCCGTCATCAAGATGCATAAATCCTTCATCGTGATACTTATTTCCTTCATCATGATGCTCATTTCTATCATCATGATACATGTTTCCTTCATCATTATGCTCATTTCTTATATCATGACCTAATTCATCATGTTAGATATTTTATTTTTCATGATGCTGATTTCCTACATCATGATACATATTTCCTTCATCATGATGATATTTCCTTCATCGTGATGCTCATTTCTTAAATCAATATGCTCTATTCGTTCATCACGATGCATGTTTTCTTCATGATGATCATCATTTCCATCACCATGATGTTAATTTCCTACATCATGATGCTCATTTCATTCTTTACGATGCATATTTTCTTCATCATGATGCTCATTTCATTTTTTACGATGCATATTTCCTTCATCATAATGCTCATTTCATACATCATGCTACATATTTCCTTCATCTCTATGTTCATTTCCAACATCATGATGATCATTTCCTTCATCATGATGCAAGTTTTCTTCATAATGATGCTCATTTCCTTTATCATGATGCGTATTTCCTTCATCATGATGCTCATTTCATTCATCATGATGCTCATTTCATTCATCATAATTCTTATTTCCATCATCATGATGCATAAATCCTTCATCGTGATACTTATTTCCTTCATCATGATGCTCATTTCTATCATCATGATGCATGTTTCCTTCATCATTATGCTCATTTCCTATATCATGACCTAATTCATCATGTTACATATTTCATTAATCATGATGCTCATTTCCTACTGTTGGCATTCGATCGTTTGGTTAACGTGACCCGTTAGGGTTCCATGTATTTCTAACAAGCAGCGGAAGCAAGTAAACATGAAACGCATTACCTTTCACCAAGGGTTGATGTAGAGGTTGAATTCTCGCTGGCAGTCTGCGCAGTCCCACGAGAATAGCCATAAGTTCCTCTTCTGATGTCGGAATTGAGTGATCTTTATGCTCAAATGATCGTCTCTTCGACGGCTTTCCATCAGTATATAATACATCAAAATCGAATAACTGTACGATTTTATATGAATTTTGGAACATGACGAACTGCAGCAGCAAACGACCTTCCGGTCTTCTGCTGTATGTCCCAAGTCCGATCTCGACGTCGTGTGGGCGACGATCTACGAGACCTACTCAATCTGCTCTCAACCCTCATCACACATGAATAATGAATTAGATTAGATTAGGGTTCCAGATAAGCTGAGGTGACTTATATACATGGGCTACAGCAGGGACCAGGAGGAGAAATTGGGTTGGGCCTCCATTGGGCTTAAGTATCCAAGCTTAGCCCAAAGCTTATACTTAAGTCCAATAATAATAATATATTCCACTAAAATATTATTACTGCACTACCATACCAATCCCAAAATTACGTTTTGGGCTCCTTCTTATTATGAGCCCGTTAGTCTCCCCATGTTTAAGATATACAATGTCCATTAATTAATTTAAGTTACTGACAACTCAATTAATTAATATCTCATCCAAGAGTAGTACCACTCAACCTCATTATCATGCCGGAATAAATTCCACCTGCAGGGTTTACATGATAATCCTTATGAGCTCCTCAAGGGGACATCATCAACCTATGACGGACACAGATTCCTTCTACAATCAACAGCACACCATAGAGACAGCACTACTTCACAACTCACCGAGTTTATTGATTTAATTGCATGTAAATCTCACCCATTGATGAATCAAAGAAATACATACTGCCCTATGTGTCGAGGTTATTGTATAGGGATTAAGAGCACGAACTTCTATAATAACTGAGATCAAGTTCTCCTATAAGTCAGTATAAATCGAACGATCTCAAGCGGTCCTGCTCAATACACACAAGTGCACTAATGTGATTCTATAGCCAAGACAAGCTAATACCAAACCACACTACAACCATCCCGATAGAGAGTCCCCGTCTATCTCGGTTGTGAGCATCAGTTTATACTTTATAAGGAAACCGATAATATGATCTTTCGCGTGTTGTCGCACAACATATTATCTACAGTATAAAGTAAGTGGACTATTGCATCGAACATATAAATAAATTATAAGATGCAATCATTTGATCATATGATTCTCATTTCAAATTAATTGTTACAACATTGTTCATACAAAAAGCTAGACTTTTAGTATACAATCCAACAATCTCCCACTTATACTAAAAGACTATGCTGTCATGTCTTCCGCCATACATCTGATTCCCACTCCCACTACACGACCATTAAAAGCTCTCGCCTTAATATCCTTGTAAATGGATTTACTAGGTCATCATCCGATGCAATCTAGGCAACAACAACCTTTCCCTCATCATACAATTTCTCGTAACAGGTGGTACTTGCACTCCATGTGTTTAATTGCCTTATGGGCTCGTGATTCCTTCAAGTTTGCAACTGCACCAATATCATCAATATAAATTGTGATATCCTTGGACAAACTTAGAAACACTTCGAAGTCCATCTTGAAGTTTCTAGAGTCATACAGATACTTTGGCTGCCTTATAGGCTCCAATTTATCATCTTTCCATGATGGAGTCCGGAGTCTGAAATATATTTCTATATAACACTCCTCCACATTATGACTCTACTTCCTAAGATTAAACACATAACCTTTGAGGAGAATTTACTACAGTCCAATCTAACTAAAAATTCGAATCTACGTAATCCACAAGAAGTAGTGAACCTGTCCAGTAAGTCCACATATAATTTCCAGTCCTTCTCAGGCACTTCATATATGTCTTACCACAGTTCATCATTCTTGTTCCGGGTTACGTTGATACCCACTGTTCATGCGTTCAGCAAAATAGATATCCATTCTCGCGCATAGTATTCCTAAGATTAAGCTTCCTTATTCGCCGAAGCATAAGGAACCGCTTTCATCACCTTTATCTTCCTTTTATGTCTCAAGACATATTTTCTTAGATAAAGTCACTTGCTAAAACAAGTAAGGATCGTATCAATTCATGAAGCTTGAGACAAGCATAATATCCTTTCTTATGATCCGTATTACCGTGATCAAAAGGATATTTTTGCTCTTCTTAAGTCCTTCATTTCATACCACTTTATTATCCATACACATACACCCGACAATACTCTTTCATTGTCTCCAATGAGCAATATATCATCTACGTATAGTACAAGAAATACCACCACGTTTTCATCACTCTTTTCAATACACAAGACCCATCCGATCATTTATTAGATCCATGTCACTGGATTACCTCATCAAAACGGATGTTTCATGATCTTGAAGCTTGTTTTAGTCCATTAATGGACACTTTTAAGCTCCTATCACAATGCTCTTAGCTCTTTGCAATGAATCATTCTGGTTGCTTCACATAGATGTTTCCCTTAAGACTTCCAATCAGGAAAGCTGTCTCGACATCTATTTGCTATCCCTCATATTTCATATGAGTAGCAACAAATAAAAGAGTTCGGATCAACTTAGGCATAGCTCCCGGCGAACAGGTTTTCTCATAATCGAACCCTTTCTTTCTGAGTATACCTTTTCGTAACAAGCTTGCTTCCAAGGTTTTCACCTTATTCTATGATCCTCTTTTATTCTTGCATGCCTGCTTCCAATGGCTTTTACGCCATTTAGCGGTTCAACAAGCATCCAGACCTAATTTCAAATCGTTCTATTTTAATATTCATTGCACTTTGCTAGGATTAGGCATTTCTAACTTGTAGTGCTTCGTCGTATCCGTGGGTCCATTTCATGTTTGCGAGGGACCAAGTCTCACGACTTTCCCAAAACATGTATCTTACAAGTTGTCGAAGAACCCTCCCACTACGACAAGGCACTACATGCAATTGTATATCAGACGTGACACGCGTTGCAGTTTACCTTGTGGTATATCCTCTTGTACACTTGGTACTTATACTTTGTGTTTTCCTCTCACTTCCTTTAGAACAACTTATACATGGGTATTTGATTTATTACATAGTCCTTTTTCCAAAAATCTAGTGTTTATGTTAACAATCACTCTTCGATCTTGTGGACTAAATAAATCATCCTTCATTTTTCTAGGATATCCCACAAATAGAAAAACATTCTTACGAATTACTGTTCCTAGGGCATATCCATAAAATGAATTTAGTAATTCCAAATAATTCATCATCTATCTAATCACTACCATAAGAGTGCTATTCCTTCTATTTGTCACACCATTAAGGTGGGAAATTCATTTCCGAAGGTACCTTTCTCTTACTAGATTAAAAGACTCATTATTAATTACTATTTGTCGCATCCAGGGGATAAACATGATTTAAGAGTGTACAAATTGTTCACCAACGTACCATAACAGATTACAACTCTATCATTCATTATAATGACCATATCATTTAAATGAAATGGAGTATCCATCTATTAATGCATAGAAACCGAAATCAAATTCTTTCTATGAAAATGTACGTAAAGACAATTTCATAAAATCAAACGTCTACTCATATCATTTAATAAATAGACAACTCCCACTGCAATAGCCACTACTCTTGTAGTTTTACCCATGTCATAACAATCTTATCCTCACTTAGTAATAAACATTTAGTGATTCCAGTATCTACACACTTCGTGTCAGTAAATGCCATCACTAATCATGTTTTAAACAACTAGTGAATAAGATATAAAACTTGTTCACATTATGATGAAAATGGCTTTCCTTTGCCACATGTTTTGCCAGAAGTTTTCCACCATATACATCCTATTGTAATTCAGGTGGAACTTACTCAAAAACATCTAGGCAATTCACAAAGAATTAAATTGATCTAGGTTTCCCTTCAATTTATACTCCATGCTTTCCCAATTCATTCATCAAATTAAATCATGATCTTTTGCCTTTTAACTTACTCAAGTATCCGAAGAGTTACATGAGACCATCATATTTCTATGAACCTCTCATCTCTTCACTAGAGACTTTAATAGGCATCATGAGACGTCCATTGTGAGAACACACATGTATTTTCTTAAGCAGTAAAATTCAAAACCAAGATTATTTTCTAATCATCTAATTTTGGACCAGTAAATATAATTTCTTTTAGACAACAATAAGCAAGATAAAACCATTTGAAATTACAGAGAATCATAAATAAATATACCGATCAAATCTACGAATTTTATCCTTTTATATTGATTCCCTCAAAACTATATAAAAATAAAATTCACCGACATCTCAAGCACCGTGAGTCTGCAAGCCACGTTAGTGTGGACGTTTACAAACCCAAACATTTACAAGAGAAGGTTTTACCCATTAATTTCATTTGTCAACCTAACTTTATGACAAAATAATTAATAGTCGGTTCCTCTTTAGCCATGCAAATAATAGCAGTGACTCCGTTGGGGAGGATACTAATTATTCACACCTAAGTGTACACCATTATTTGATCCCAAGTCCACTGCACGAGCTTGTGTGCCTTACAGTTGGAGAAGTACACACGCGCTCGGATAGCTTCCTACAATCATCAATTATAAGTTTGTACCAGTGAGCCCCACATAAACTCATCCGTTAGGGAGGAAGGCCTATTGCCAACATGCAAGTTCATGTACCACATTACAAACAATAATTATGTAATGAAGTCTGTACCAGTGATCCGTGAATAAACTCATCCGTTAGGGAGGAAGGCCTATTGCCAACACGCAAGTTTACTCACATCACTTACAAACCAATAATGGAGGCCGCGGGAATATTTACCAATCCCCTCTCCCACTTAGTAATTTAACACCGAGGGTTTTTACATGCATATGATATTCAGAATAAAATACGCAACGCTAGCATGCTTCTATTACGGCACATAAGGCAGTAAATCACAGAGAGTCATGCATACATATATAACAATAATCAATAATTAAATCAATCATTAACAGTTATATATCAGCGAATTCGATTGTTCGCCACCAGGCACGAATATCAGCAAAGACTTCCAGACTATCAAATTTTCAAAATTTTCAGATTGTCCAATTTTCGAAACCATCGATATCGACCGTCGATGTCGTCCAGATTATCAAAATCATCGATATCGACTAGATTATCAAATATTCGAAAAACATCAAGATTATCAAAATTCTGAAACTATTGATATCGATCGTCATATCGTCTAGATTATCAAAATCATCGATATCGACGAGCAACCATATATAACAATAATAGATAATTAAATCAATTATGTCAGTTATATATTAGGAATCAATTCAACATTCATATATAACAATAATAGACAATCAATTATAGCAGTTATATATTAGGAATTAATTCGACATTCATATATGACAATAATATATTATTAAATCAATTATAGCAGTCATATATTAGGAATTAATTCGACATCCATATATAACAATAATATACAATCTATTATGGCAGTTATATATTAGGAATTAGTTTTCTTAAAATTGGATGTCTTATCCAACACTCTAGCAATACATGCATATAATATACCAAATATAATACGCAATCTAGCATGCTTCTATATAAGACAATAAATCATAGAGATCAGGCATCCATATATATATATATATAACAATAATAGACAATTAAATCAATTATGACAGTTATATATATTAGGAATAAAAACGCCTCTAAATTTTAATGTCTTGTCCGACACTCCTACTGTGGAATCGATACCTTACGCAACAAGCAGGATTGCTTGTGCCCCAAGACGTCCATCGTCATATCCCACCGCCAATTATGTCAGGGAGCGCCCCAAGTGCCTTGACGAGCGCCCCTCGCCCGGACTGTCGCTCGTCCAAGGGCCTACTTGCATGGAACCAAGTTCAGCCCAACGCGCAACACCAAACTACACCAATTCTCGTTCGTAGTTCGAAATTGAAAGAACCTCAGAATCCAATTTCCACCGTCCAGAATCTACTACTGTAAGTCCTGAACATTCTGTCCAAATTACAGATCGATCCAACGGTTATTTTGTGAGAAACGGCTCTTTTCTCTCGACTGCGCAAAACAGAATCGCCCAAATATCTGCTTCTGTTTTCAGCGTACTCCCAGCAAGAAAAGCTCCAAATTCGATCTCCACCGTTCAGAATGTACATCCACAAGGTCTGAACATGCTGACCAAATTAAAGCTTGATCCAACGATTAGTTTGTCAGAAACAGCACTTTTCCCTCTACTGCGCAAAATAGAATCGCCCAAATATCTGCTTCTGTTTTCAGTGTACTCCCAGCAAGAAAAGGCTCCAAATTCGATCTCCACCGTTCATAATGTACATCCACAAGGTCTGAACGTGTTGACCAAATTACAGCTCGATCCAACGATTAGTTTGTCAGAAACAGCACTTTTCCCTCGACTGCGCAAAACAGAATCGTCCAAATATCTGCTTCTGTTTTCAGCGTACTCCCAGCAAGAAAAGGCTCCAAATTCGATCTCCACCGTTCAGAATGTACATCCATAAGGTCTGAACGTGTTGACCAAATTACAGCTCAATCCGACCGTTGAAACTCTGGTTATTGCCTCTGCAATATCACTACGCTGGATTTTCTCTCAAAAGGGTGATTCTATTTTTGCCCTCTCTTTCTTCCTTGCATGTGAAATTGACGAACAGTTTTCGTCGAATCCTCTCACACACAACCATGGACGAATAGATATGATATAGGGTATATATTACATAGGGATATTCATGGTTTGCGCAATAAAACCAAAACCCTAAACATGTGATCCTAATTCCAAAAAATTAATCACATAAACCCTAGCCTAACGTGTCACGCTTCACCACGAAACCGAAGCTCTGATACCAATTGTTGGCATTCGATCGTTTGGTTAACGTGACCCGTTAGGGTTCCATGTATTTCTAACAAGCAGCGGAAGCAAGTAAACATGAAACGCATTACCTTTCACCAAGGGTTGATGTAGAGGTTGAATTCTCGCTGGCAGTCTGCGCAGTCCCACGAGAATAGCCATAAGTTCCTCTTCTGATGTCGGAATTGAGTGATCTTTATGCTCAAACGATCCTCTCGTCGACGGCTTTCCATCAGTATATAATACATCAAAATCGAATAACTGTACAATTTTATATGAATTTTGGAACATGACGAACTGCAGCAGCAAACGACCTTCCGGTCTTCTGCTGTATGTCCCAAGTCCGATCTCGACGTCGTGTGGGCGACGATCTACGAGACCTACTCAATTTGCTCTCAACCCTCATCACACGTGAATAATGAATTAGATTAGGGTTCCATATAAGCTGAGGTGACTTATATACATGGGCTACAGCAGGGACCAGGAGGAGAAATTGGGTTGGGCCTCCATTGGGCTTAAGTATCCAAGCTTAGCCCAAAGCTTATACTTAAGTCCAATAATAATAATATATTCCACTAAAATATTATTACTGCACTACCATACCAATCCCAAAATTACGTTTTGGGCTCCTTCTTATTATGAGCCCGTTAGTCTCCCCATGTTTAAGATATACAATGTTCATTAATTAATTTAAGTTACTGACAACTCAATTAATTAATATCTCATCCAAGAGTAGTACCACTCAACCTCATTATCATGCCGGAATAAATTCCACCTGCAGGGTTTACATGATAATCCTTATGAGCTCCTCAAGGGGACATCATCAACCTATGACGGACACAGATTCCTTCTACAATCAACAGCACACCATAGAGACAGCACTACTTCACAACTCACCGAGTTTATTGATTTAATTGCATGTAAATCTCACCCATTGATGAATCAAAGAAATACATACTGCCCTATGTGTCGAGGTTATTGTATAGGGATTAAGAGCACGAACTTCCATAATAACTGAGATCAAGTTCTCCTATAAGTCAGTATAAATCGAACGATCTCAAGCGGTCCTGCTCAATACACACAAGTGCACTAATGTGATTCTATAGCCAAGACAAGCTAATACCAAACCACACTACAACCATCCCGATAGAGAGTCCCCGTCTATCTCGGTTGTGAGCATCAGTTTATACTTTATAAGGAAACCGATAATATGATCTTTCGCGTGTTGTCGCACAACATATTATCTACAGTATAAAGTAAGTGGACTATTGCATCGAACATATAAATAAATTATAAGATGCAATCATTTGATCATATGATTCTCATTTCAAATTAATTGTTACAACATTGTTCATACAAAAAGCTAGACTTTTAGTATACAATCCAACAATCTCCCACTTATACTAAAAGACTATGCTGTCATGTCTTCCGCCATACATCTGATTCCCACTCCCACTACACGACCATTAAAAGCTCTCGCCTTAATATCCTTGTAAATGGATTTACTAGGTCATCATCCGATGCAATCTAGGCAACAACAACCTTCCCCTCATCATACAATTTCTCGTAACAGGTGGTACTTGCACTCCATGTGTTTAATTGCGTTATGGGCTCGTGATTCCTTCAAGTTTGCAACTGCACCAATATCATCAATATAAATTGTGATATCCTTGGACAAACTTAGAAACACTTCGAAGTCCATCTTGAAGTTTCTAGAGTCATACAGATACTTTGGCTGCCTTATAGGCTCCAATTTATCATCTTTCCATGATGGAGTCCGGAGTCTGAAATATATTTCTATATAACACTCCTCCACATTATGACTCTACTTCCTAAGATTAAACACATAACCTTTGAGGAGAATTTACTACAGTCCAATCTAACTAAAAATTCGAATCTACGTAATCCACAAGAAGTAGTGAACCTGTCCAGTAAGTCCACATATAATTTCCAGTCCTTCTCAGGCACTTCATATATGTCTTACCACAGTTCATCATTCTTGTTCCGGGTTACGTTGATACCCACTGTTCATGCGTTCAGCAAAATAGATATCCATTCTCGCGCATAGTATTCCTAAGATTAAGCTTCCTTATTCGCCGAAGCATAAGGAACCGCTTTCATCACCTTTATCTTCCTTTTATGTCTCAAGACATATTTTCTTAGATAAAGTCACTTGCTAAAACAAGTAAGGATCGTATCAATTCATGAAGCTTGAGACAAGCATAATATCCTTTCTTATGATCCGTATTACCGTGATCAAAAGGATATTTTTGCTCTTCTTAAGTCCTTCATTTCATACCACTTTATTATCCATACACATACACCCGACAATACTCTTTCATTGTCTCCAATGAGCAATATATCATCTACGTATAGTACAAGAAATACCACCACGTTTTCATCACTCTTTTCAATACACAAGACCCATCCGATCATTTATTAGATCCATGTCACTGGATTACCTCATCAAAACGGATGTTTCATGATCTTGAAGCTTGTTTTAGTCCATTAATGGACACTTTTAAGCTCCTATCACAATGCTCTTAGCTCTTTGCAATGAATCATTCTGGTTGCTTCACATAGATGTTTCCCTTAAGACTTCCAATCAGGAAAGCTGTCTCGACATCTATTTGCTATCCCTCATATTTCATATGAGTAGCAACAAATAAAAGAGTTCGGATCAACTTAGGCATAGCTCCCGGCGAACAGGTTTTCTCATAATCGAACCCTTTCTTTCTGAGTATACCTTTTCGTAACAAGCTTGCTTCCAAGGTTTTCACCTTATTCTATGATCCTCTTTTATTCTTGCATGCCTGCTTCCAATGGCTTTTACGCCATTTAGCGGTTCAACAAGCATCCAGACCTAATTTCAAATCGTTCTATTTTAATATTCATTGCACTTTGCTAGGATTAGGCATTTTTAACTTGTAGTGCTTCGTCGTATCCGTGGGTCCATTTCATGTTTGCGAGGGACCAAGTCTCACGACTTTCCCAAAACATGTATCTTACAAGTTGTCGAAGAACCCTCCCACTACGACAAGGCACTACATGCAATTGTATATCAGACGTGACACGCGTTGCAGTTTACCTTGTGGTATATCCTCTTGTACACTTGGTACTTATACTTTGTGTTTTCCTCTCACTTCCTTTAGAATAACTTATACATGGGTATTTGATTTATTACATAGTCCTTTTTCCAAAAATCTAGTGTTTATGTTAACAATCACTCTTCGATCTTGTGGACTAAATAAATCATCCTTCATTTTTCTAGGATATCCCACAAATAGAAAAACATTCTTACGAATTACTGTTACTAGGGCATATCCATAAAATGAATTTAGTAATTCCAAATAATTCATCATCTATCTAATCACTACCATAAGAGTGCTATTCCTTCTATTTGTCACACCATTAAGGTGGGAAATTCATTTCCGAAGGTACCTTTCTCTTACTAGATTAAAAGACTCATTATTAATTACTATTTGTCGCATCCAGGGGATAAACATGATTTAAGAGTGTACAAATTGTTCACCAACGTACCATAACAGATTACAACTCTATCATTCATTATAATGACCATATCATTTAAATGAAATGGAGTATCCATCTATTAATGCATAGAAACCGAAATCAAATTCTTTCTATGAAAATGTACGTAAAGACAATTTCATAAAATCAAACGTCTACTCATATCATTTAATAAATAGACAACTCCCACTGCAATAGCCACTACTCTTGTAGTTTTACCCATGTCATAACAATCTTATCCTCACTTAGTAATAAACATTTAGTGATTCCAGTATCTACACACTTCGTGTCAGTAAATGCCATCACTAATCATGTTTTAAACAACTAGTGAATAAGATATAAAACTTTTCACATTATGATGAAAATGGCTTTCCTTTGCCACATGTTTTGCCAGAAGTTTTCCACCATATACATCCTATTGTAATTCAGGTGGAACTTACTCAAAAACATCTAGGCAATTCACAAAGAATTAAATTGATCTAGGTTTCCCTTCAATTTATACTCCATGCTTTCCCAATTCATTCATCAAATTAAATCATGATCTTTTGCCTTTTAACTTACTCAAGTATCCGAAGAGTTACATGAGACCATCATATTTCTATGAACCTCTCATCTCTTCACTAGAGACTTTAATAGGCATCATGAGACGTCCATTGTGAGAACACACATGTATTTTCTTAAGCAGTAAAATTCAAAACCAAGATTATTTTCTAATCATCTAATTTTGGACCAGTAAATATAATTTCTTTTAGACAACAATAAGCAAGATAAAACCATTTGAAATTACAGAGAATCATAAATAAATATACCGATCAAATCTACGAATTTTATCCTTTTATATTGATTCCCTCAAAACTATATAAAAATAAAATTCACCGACATCTCAAGCACCGTGAGTCTGCAAGCCACGTTAGTGTGGACGTTTACAAACCCAAACATTTACAAGAGAAGGTTTTACCCATTAATTTCATTTGTCAACCTAACTTTATGACAAAATAATTAATAGTCGGTTCCTCTTTAGCCATGCAAATAATAGCAGTGACTCCGTTGGGGAGGATACTAATTATTCACACCTAAGTGTACACCATTATTTGATCCCAAGTCCACTGCACGAGCTTGTGTGCCTTACAGTTGGAGAAGTACACACGCGCTCGGATAGCTTCCTACAATCATCAATTATAAGTTTGTACCAGTGAGCCCCACATAAACTCATCCGTTAGGGAGGAAGGCCTATTGCCAACATGCAAGTTCATGTACCACATTACAAACAATAATTATGTAATGAAGTCTGTACCAGTGATCCGTGAATAAACTCATCCGTTAGGGAGGAAGGCCTATTGCCAACACGCAAGTTTACTCACATCACTTACAAACCAATAATGGAGGCCGCGGGAATATTTACCAATCCCCTCTCCCACTTAGTAATTTAACACCGAGGGTTTTTACGTGCATATGATATTCAGAATAAAATACGCAACGCTAGCATGCTTCTATTACGGCACATAAGGCAGTAAATCACAGAGAGTCATGCATACATATATAACAATAATCAATAATTAAATCAATCATTAACAGTTATATATCAGCGAATTCGATTGTTCGCCACCAGGCACGAATATCAGCAAAGACTTCCAGACTATCAAATTTTCAAAATTTTCAGATTGTCCAATTTTCGAAACCATCGATATCGACCGTCGATGTCGTCCAGATTATCAAAATCATCGATATCGACTAGATTATCAAATATTCGAAAAACATCAAGATTATCAAAATTCTGAAACTATTGATATCGATCGTCATATCGTCTAGATTATCAAAATCATCGATATCGACGAGCAACCATATATAACAATAATAGATAATTAAATCAATTATGTCAGTTATATATTAGGAATCAATTCAACATCCATATATAACAATAATAGACAATCAATTATAGCAGTTATATATTAGGAATTAATTCGACATTCATATATGACAATAATATATTATTAAATCAATTATAGCAGTCATATATTAGGAATTAATTCGACATCCATATATAACAATAATATACAATCTATTATGGCAGTTATATATTAGGAATTAGTTTTCTTAAAATTGGATGTCTTATCCAACACTCTAGCAATACATGCATATAATATACCAAATATAATACGCAATCTAGCATGCTTCTATATAAGACAATAAATCATAGAGATCAGGCATCCATATATATATATATATATAACAATAATAGACAATTAAATCAATTATGACAGTTATATATATTAGGAATAAAAATGCCTCTAAATTTTAATGTCTTGTCCGACACTCCTACTGTGGAATCGATACCTTACGCAACAAGCAGGATTGCTTGTGCCCCAAGACGTCCATCGTCATATCCCACCGCCAATTATGTCAGGGAGCGCCCCAAGTGCCTTGACGAGCGCCCCTCGCCCGGACTGTCGCTCGTCCAAGGGCCTACTTGCATGGAACCAAGTTCAGCCCAACGCGCAACACCAAACTACACCAATTCTCGTTCGTAGTTCGAAATTGAAAGAACCTCAGAATCCAATTTCCACCGTCCAGAATCTACTACTGTAAGTCCTGAACATTCTGTCCAAATTACAGATCGATCCAACGGTTATTTTGTGAGAAACGGCTCTTTTCTCTCGACTGCGCAAAACAGAATCGCCCAAATATCTGCTTCTGTTTTCAGCGTACTCCCAGCAAGAAAAGCTCCAAATTCGATCTCCACCGTTCAGAATGTACATCCACAAGGTCTGAACGTGCTGACCAAATTAAAGCTTGATCCAACGATTAGTTTGTCAGAAATAGCACTTTTCCCTCTACTGCGCAAAATAGAATCGCCCAAATATCTGCTTCTGTTTTCAGTGTACTCCCAGCAAGAAAAGGCTCCAAATTCGATCTCCACCGTTCAGAATGTACATCCACAAGGTCTAAACGTGTTGACCAAATTACAGCTCGATCCAACGATTAGTTTGTCAGAAACAGCACTTTTCCCTCGACTGCGCAAAACAGAATCGCCCAAATATCTGCTTCTGTTTTCAGCGTACTCCCAGCAAGAAAAGGCTCCAAATTCGATCTCCACCGTTCAGAATGTACATCCATAAGGTCTGAACGTGTTGACCAAATTACAGCTCAATCCGACCGTTGAAACTCTGGTTATTGCCTCTGCAATATCACTACGCTGGATTTTCTCTCAAAAGGGTGATTCTATTTTTGCCCTCTCTTTCTTCCTTGCATGTGAAATTGACGAACAGTTTTCGTCGAATCCTCTCACACACAACCATGGACGAATAGATATGATATAGGGTATATATTACATAGGGATATTCATGGTTTGCGCAATAAAACCAAAACCCTAAACATGTGATCCTAATTCCAAAAAATTAATCACATAAACCCTAGCCTAACGTGTCACGCTTCACCACGAAACCGAAGCTCTGATACCAATTGTTGGCATTCGATCGTTTGGTTAACGTGACCCGTTAGGGTTCCATGTATTTCTAACAAGCAGCGGAAGCAAGTAAACATGAAACGCATTACCTTTCACCAAGGGTTGATGTAGAGGTTGAATTCTCGCTGGCAGTCTGCGCAGTCCCACGAGAATAGCCATAAGTTCCTCTTCTGATGTCGGAATTGAGTGATCTTTATGCTCAAACGATCCTCTCTTCGACGGCTTTCCATTAGTATATAATACATCAAAATCGAATAACTGTACGATTTTATATGAATTTTGGAACATGACGAACTGCAGCAGCAAACGACCTTCCGGTCTTCTGCTGTATGTCCCAAGTCCGATCTCGACGTCGTGTGGGCGACGATCTACGAGACCTACTCAATCTGCTCTCAACCCTCATCACACGTGAATAATGAATTAGATTAGGGTTCCAGATAAGCTGAGGTGACTTATATACATGGGCTACAGCAGGGACCAGGAGGAGAAATTGGGTTGGGCCTCCATTGGGCTTAAGTATCCAAGCTTAGCCCAAAGCTTATACTTAAGTCCAATAATAATAATATATTCCACTAAAATATTATTACTGCACTACCATACCAATCCCAAAATTACGTTTTGGGCTCCTTCTTATTATGAGCCCGTTAGTCTCCCCATGTTTAAGATATACAATGTCCATTAATTAATTTAAGTTACTGACAACTCAATTAATTAATATCTCATCCAAGAGTAGTACCACTCAACCTCATTATCATGCCGGAATAAATTCCACCTGCAGGGTTTACATGATAATCCTTATGAGCTCCTCAAGGGGACATCATCAACCTATGACGGACACAGATTCCTTCTACAATCAACAGCACACCATAGAGACAGCACTACTTCACAACTCACCGAGTTTATTGATTTAATTGCATGTAAATCTCACCCATTGATGAATCAAAGAAATACATACTGCCCTATGTGTCGAGGTTATTGTATAGGGATTAAGAGCACGAACTTCCATAATAACTGAGATCAAGTTCTCCTATAAGTCAGTATAAATCGAACGATCTCAAGCGGTCCTGCTCAATACACACAAGTGCACTAATGTGATTCTATAGCCAAGACAAGCTAATACCAAACCACACTACAACCATCCCGATAGAGAGTCCCCGTCTATCTCGGTTGTGAGCATCAGTTTATACTTTATAAGGAAACCGATAATATGATTTTCCGCGTGTTGTCGCACAACATATTATCTACAGTATAAAGTAAGTGGACTATTGCATCGAACATATAAATAAATTATAAGATGCAATCATTTGATCATATGATTCTCATTTCAAATTAATTGTTACAACATTGTTCATACAAAAAGCTAGACTTTTAGTATACAATCCAACACCTACATCATGATAGATATTTCCTTCATCATGATGATATTTCCTTCATCGTGATGCTCATTTCTTACATCAATATGCTCTTTTTTTCATCATGATGCATGTTTTCTTCATGATGATCCTCATTTCCATCACCATGATGTTAATTTCCTTCATCATGATGCATATTTAGTTCATCATGATGCTCATTTCATTCTTTACGATGCATATTTCCTTCATCATGATGCTCATTTCATTCTTTACGATGCGTATTTCTTCATGATGCTCATCTTATACATCATGCTTCATATTTCTTTCATCTATATGTTCTTTTCCAACATCATGATGATCATTTCCTTCATCATGATGCAAATTTTCTTCATAATGATGCTCATTTCCTTTATCATGATGCGTATTTCCTTTATCATGATGCTCATTTCCTTCATCATAATTCTTATTTCCATCATCATGAAGCAAAAATCCTTCATCGTGATACTTATTTCCTTCATCATGGTGCTCATTTCCATCATCATGATGCATGTTTCCTTCATCATAATGCATATTTTCTTTTAATATAATGCTCATTTCTTTGTCACGATGCATATTCCTATCATCATGATGCTCATTTCCTGTATCATGATGCTCATTTTCTTCATCATGATGCATATTTTCTTCATTATAATGCTTGTTTCCTACATCACGATGCATATTTCAATCATCATGATGCTCGTTTCCTTCATCTTGATGTTCATTTCCTTCGCCATGATGCATATTTCCTTTACCATGTAATCATTTACATCATCATGATGCGTATTTCCTTCATCATGATGCTCATTTCCTTTTTCATGAAGCTCATTTCCTACATTATGATGCTCATTTCTTTCATCATAATGTATATTTCCTTCATCTTGATTATCATTTCCTAAGACATTATGGTCATTTCCTTTAATCATGAGGCTTATTTCATTCATCGTGATACATATTTACTAAATCATAATACTCATTTCCTATATCATGATACATATTTCCTTCATCATGGTGATTTTTACTTCAACGTGATGCTCATTTCTTCCATCACGATGCATATTTCAATCATCATGATGCTCTTTTCCTTCATCTTGATGTTCATTTCCTTCGCCATGATGCATATTTCCTTCATCATGTAATCATTTACATCATCATGATGCTAATATACTTCATCATGATGCGTATTTCCTTCATCATGATGCTCATTTCCTTCTTCATGAAGCTCATTTCCTATATTATGATGCTCATTTCTTTCATCATAATGTATATTTCCTTCATCATGATTATCATTTTCTAAGTCATTGTGGTCATTTTATTTAATCATGAGGCTTATTTCATTCATCGTGATACACATTTACTTAATCATGATGCTCATTTCCTACATCATGATACATATTTCCTTCATCATGGTGATATTTCCTTCATCGTGATGCTCATTTCTTGCATCAATATGCTCTTTTCCTTCATCATGATGCATGTTTTCTTCATGATGATCCTCATTTCCATCTCCATGATATTGATTTCCTTCATCATGATGCGTATTTACTTCATCATGATGCTCATTCACTACATCATGATGCTCAGTTCATTCATTACGATGCATATTTCCTTCATCATGATGCTCATTTCTTACATCATGATTCATATTTCCTTCATCTCTATGTTCATTTTCAAATCATGATGATCATTTCCTTCATCATGATGCAAATTTTCTTCATAATGATGCTTATTTCCTTTCTCATGATGTGTATTTCCTTCATCATGATGCTCATTTCCTTCATCATAATTCTTATTTCCATCATCATGATGCATAAATACTTCATCGTGATACTTATTTCCTTCATCATGATGCTCATTTCTATCATCATAATACATGTTTCCTTTATCATGATGCTCATTTCTTATATCATGACCTAATTTCCTTCATCATGATGCATATTTTCCTTCATCATAATGCTCATTTCCTACGTCACGATGCATATTTCATCATCATGATGTTCATTTCTTTCATCATGATGCTCATTTCCTGTATCATGATGCTCATTTCCTTATTCATGATGCATATTTTCCTTCATCATAATGCTCATTTCCTACATCACGATGCATATTTCCATCATCATGATGTTCTTTTCCTTCATCGTGATGTTCATTTCTTTCGCCATGATGCATATTCCTTCATCATGTAATCATTTACATCATCATGATGCTAATATTCTTCATCATGATGCGTATTTCCTTCATCATGATGCTCATTTCCTTTTTCATGATGCTCATTTCCTACATTATGATTCTCATTTCCTTCTAAATGATGCTCATTTCTTTCATCATAATGTATATTTCCTTCATCATGATTATCATTTTCGAAGTCATTATGGTCATTTTTTTTAATCATGAGGCTTATTTAATTCATCGTGATACATATTTCATTAATTATGATGCCCATATCCTACATCATGATACATATTTCCTTCATCGTGATGCTCATTTCTTACATCAATATGCACTTTTCCTTCATCATAATGCATGTTTTCTTCATGATGATCCTCATTTCCATCACCATGATGTTAATTTCCTTCATCATGATGCGTATTTAGTTCATCATGATGTTCATTCACTACGTCATGATGCTCATTTCATTCTTTACGATGCATATTTCCTTCATCATGATGCTCATTTCATACATCATGCTTCATATTTCTTTCATCTCTATGTTCCTTTTCCAACATCATGATGATCATTTCCTTCATCATGATGCAAATTTTCTTCATAATGATGCTTATTTCCTTTATCATGATGCGTATTTCTTTCATCATGATGTTGATTTTCCTCATCATGATGCTCATTTCCTTCATCATAATTCTTATTTCCATCATCATTATGCATAAATCCTTCATCGTGATGCTTATTTCCTTTATCATGATGCTCATTTCTATCATCATGATGCATGTTTCCTTCATCATTATGCTCATTTCCTATATCATGACCTAATTCATCATGTTACATATTTCATTAATCATGATGCTCATTTCCTACATCATAATATATATTTCCTTCATCATGATGATATTTCCTTCATCGTGATAATCATTTCATACATCAATATGCTCTTTTCATTCATCATGATGCATGTTTTCATCATGACGATCCTCATTTCCATCACCATGATGTTAATTTCCTTCATCATGATGCGTATTTAGTTCATCATGATGCTCATTTCATTCTTTACGATGCATATTTCCTTCATCATGATGCTCATTTCATTCTTTACGATGCATATTTCCTTCATAATGAAGCTCATCTCATACATCATGCTTCATATTTCCTTCATCTCTATGTTCATTTCCAACATCATGATGATCATTTCCTTCATCATGATGCAAATTTTCTTCATAATGATGCTCATTTCCTTTATCATGATGCGTATTTCCATCATCATGATGCTTATTTCCTTCATCATAATTTTTATTTCCATCATCATGATGCATAAATCCTTCATCGTGATACTTATTTCCTTCATCATGATGCTCATTTCTATCATCATGATGCATGTTTCCTTCATCATAATGCATATTTTCTTTCATTATAATGCTCATTTCTTACGTTATGATGCATATTCCTATCATCTTGATGCTCATTTCTTTCATCATGATGCTCATTTCCTGTATCATGATGCTCATTTCCTTCATCATGATGCACATTTTCCTTCATCATAATGCTCGTTTCCTACATCACGATACATATTTCAATCATCATGATGCTCTTTTCCTTCATCTTGATGTTCATTTCCTTCGCCATGATGCATATTTCCTTTAACAGGTAATCATTTACATCATCATGATGCATATTTCCTTCTTCATGATGCTCATTTTCTTCTTCATGATGCTCATTTCCTATATTATGATGCTCATTTTCTTCTTCATGATGCTCACTTCTTTCATCATAATGTATATTTCCTTCATCATGATGCAAATTTTCTTCATAATGATGCTTATTTCCTTTATCATGATGCGTATTTCTTTCATCATGATGTTGATTTTCCTCATCATGATGCTCATTTCCTTCATCATAATTCTTATTTCCATCATCATGATGCATAAATCCTTCATCGTGATGCTTATTTCCTTTATTATGATGCTCATTTCTATCATCATGATGCATGTTTCCTTCATCATTATGCTCATTTCCTATATCATGACCTAATTCATCATGTTACATATTTCATTAATCATGATGCTCATTTCCTACATCATAATACATATTTCCTTCATCATGATGATATTTCCTTCATCGTGATAATCATTTCATATATCAATATGCTCTTTTCATTCATCATGATGCATGTTTTCATCATGACGATCCTCATTTCCATCACCATGATGTTAATTTCCTTCATCATGATGCGTATGTTCATCATGATGCTCATTTCATTCTTTACGATGCATATTTCCTTCATCATGATGCTCATTTCATTCTTTACGATGCATATTTCCTTCATAATGAAGCTCATCTCATACATCATGCTTCATATTTCCTTCATCTCTATGTTCATTTCCAACATCATGATGATCATTTCCTTCATCATGATGCAAATTTTCTTCATAATGATGCTCATTTCCTTTATCATGATGCGTATTTCCATCATCATGATGCTTATTTCCTTCATCATAATTTTTATTTCCATCATCATGATGCATAAATCCTTCATCGTGATACTTATTTCCTTCATCATGATGCTCATTTCTATCATCATGATGCATGTTTCCTTCATCATAATGCATATTTTCTTTCATTATAATGCTCATTTCTTACGTTATGATGCATATTCCTATCATCTTGATGCTCATTTCTTTCATCATGATGCTCATTTCCTGTATCATGATGCTCATTTCCTTCATCATGATGCACATTTTCCTTCATCATAATGCTCGTTTCCTACATCACGATACATATTTCAATCATCATGATGCTCTTTTCCTTCATCTTGATGTTCATTTCCTTCGCCATGATGCATATTTCCTTTAACAGGTAATCATTTACATCATCATGATGCATATTTCCTTCTTCATGATGCTCATTTTCTTCTTCATGATGCTCATTTCCTACATTATGATGCTCATTTTCTTCTTCATGATGCTCACTTCTTTCATCATAATGTATATTTCCTTCATCTTGATTATCATTTCCTAAGTCATTATGGTCATTTCCTTTAATCATGAGGCTTATTTCATTCATCGAGATGCATATTTACTTAATCATGATGCTAATTTCCTACATCATGATACATATTTCCATCATCATGGTGATATTTCCTTCAACGTGATGCTCATTTCTTACATCACGATGCATATTTCAATCATCATGATGCTCTTTTCCTTCATCATGATGTTCATTTCCTTCATCATGATGCATATTTCCTTCATAATGTAATCATTTATATCATCATGATGCTAATATAATTCATCAAGATGCGTATTTCCTTCATCATGATGCTCATTTCCTTCTTCATGAAGCTCATTTCCTACATTATGATGCTCATTTCTTTCATCATAATGCATATTTCCTTCATCTTGATTATCATTTCCTAAGTCATTATGGCCATTTTATTTAATCATGAGGCTTATTTCATTCATCGTGATACATATTTACTTAATCATGATGCTCATTTCCTACATCATGATACATATTTCCTTCATCATGGTGATATTTCCTTCATCGTGATGCTCATTTCTTACATCAATATGCTCTTTTCCTTCATCATGATGCATGTTTTCTTCATGATGATCCTCATTTCCATAACCATGATGTTGATTTCCTTCATCATGATGTGTATTTACTTCATCATGATGCTCATTCACTACATCATGATGCACATTTCATTCATTACGATGCATATTTCCTTCATTATGATGCTCATTTCTTACATCATGCTTCATATTTCCTTCATCTCTATGTTCATTTCCAACATCGTGATGATCATTTCCTTCATCATGATGTTAATTTCCTTCATCATGATGCGTATTTAGTTCTTCATGATGTTCATTCACTACATCACGATGCTCATTTCATTCTTTACGATGCGTATTTCCTTCATCGTGATGGTCATTTCATACATCATGCTTCATATTTCCTTCATCTCTATTTTCATTTCCAACATCATGATGATCATTTCCTTCATCATGACGCAAATTTTCTTAATAATGATGATCATTTCCTTTATCATGATGCGTATTTCCTTCATCATGATGTACATTTCCTTCATCATAATTCTTATTTCCATCATCATGATGCATAAATCCTTCATCGTGATACTTATTTCCTTCATCATGATGCTCATTATTATCATCATGATGCAAGTTTCCTTCATCATTATGCTCATTTCCTATATCATGACCTAATTCATCATGTTACATATTTCATTAATCATGATGTTCATTTCCTACATCATGATACATATTTCCTTCATCATGATGATATTTCCTTCATCGTGATGCTCATATCTTACATTAATATGCTCTTTTCCTTCATCATGATGCACGTTTTCTTCATGATGATCCTCATCTCCATCACCATGATGTTAATTTCTTTCATCATGATGCGTATTTAGTTTATCATGATGCTCATTTCATTCTTTACGATGCATGTTTCCTTCATCATGATGCTCATTTCATTCATTACGATGCATATTTCCTTCATCGTGATGCTCATTTCTTACATCATGCTTCATATTTCCTTCATCTCTATATTCATTTCCAACATCATGATGATCATTTCCTTCATCATGATGCAAATTTTCTTCATAATGATGCTTATTTCCTTTGTCATGATGCTCATTTCCTTCATCATAATTCTTATTTCCATCATCATGATGCATAAATCCTTCATCGTGATACTTATTTCTTTCATCATGATACTCATTTCTATCTTCATGATGCATGTTTCCTTCATCATTATGATCATTTCCTATATCATGACCTAATTCATCATGTTACATATTTCATTAATCATGATGCTCATTTCCTGCATCATGATACATATTTCCTTCATCATGATGATATTTCCTTTATCTTGATGCTCATTTCTTACATTAATATGCTCTTTTCCTTCATCATGATGCACGTTTTCTTCATGATGATCCACATTTCCATCACCATGATGTTAATTTCCTTCATCATGATGCGTATTTAGTTCATCATGATGCTCATTCACTACATAATGATGCTCATTTCATTCTTTATGATGCATATTTCCTTCATCATGATGCTCATTTCATACATCATGCTTAATATTTTCTTCATCTCTATGTTCATTTCCAACATCATGACGATCATTTCCTACTTCATGATGCAAATTTTCTTCATATTGATGCTCATTTCCTTTATCATGATGCGTATTTCCTTCATCATGATGCTCATTTCCTTCATCATAATTCTTATTTCCATCATCATGATGCATAAATCCTTCATCGTGATACTTATTTCCTTCATCATGATGCTCATTTCTATCTTCATGATGCATGTTTCCTTCATCATTATGATCATTTCCTATATCATGACCTAATTCATCATGTTACATATTTCATTAATCATGATGCTCATTTCCTACATCATCATACATATTTCCTTCATCATGATAATATTTCCTTCATCTTGATGCTCATTTCTTACATTAATATACTCTTTTCCTTCATCATGATGCACGCTTTCTTCATGATGATCCTCATTTCCATCACCATGATGTTAATTTCTTTCATCATGATGCGTATTTAGTTCATCATGATGCTCATTTCATTCTTTACGATGCATATTTCCTTCATCATGATGCTAATTTCATTCATTACGATGCATATTTCCTTCATCGTGATGCTCATTTCTTACGTCATGCTTCATATTTCCTTCATCACTATATTCATTTCCAACATCATGATGATCATTTCCTTCATCATGATGCAAATTTTTTTCATAATGATGCTTATTTCCTTTATCATGATGCATATTTCCTTTATCATTATGCTCATTTCCTTCATCATAATTCTTATTTCCATCATCATGATGCATAAATCCTTCATCGTGATACTTATTTCCTTCATCATGATGCTCATTTATGTCATCGTGATGCATGTTTCCTTCATCATTATGCTCATTTCCTATATCATGACCTAATTTCCTTCATCATGATGCATATTTTCTTTCTTCATAATGCTCATTTCCTACGTCACGATCCATATTCCCATAATCATGATGCTCATTTCTATAAACATGATGCTCATTTCCTGTATCATGATGCTCATTTCCTTCATCATGATGCATATTTTCCTTCATCATAGTGCTCATTTCCTACATCACGATGTGTATTTCAATCATCATGAAGCTATTTTCCTTCATCTTGATGTTCATTTCCTTCACCATGATGCACATTTCCTTCATCATGTAATCATTTACATCATCATGATGCTAATATACTTCATCACGATGCGTATTTCCTTCATCATGTTGCTAATTTCCTTCTTCATGATGCTCATTTCTTACATTATGATGCTCATTTTCTTCTTCATGATGCTCATTTCTTTCATCATAATGTATATTTCCTTCATCCTAAATATAATTTCTTAAGTCATTATGGTCATTTCCTTTAATCATGAGGCTTATTTCATTCATCGTGATACATATTTACTTAATCATGATGCTCATTTCCTACATTATGATACATATTTCCTTCATCATGGTGATATTTCCTTCATCGTGATGCTTATTTCTTACATCAATATGCACTTTTCCTTCATCATGATGCATGTTTTCTTCATTATAATCCTCATTTCCATCACCATGAAGTTGATTTCCTTCATCATGATGTGTATTTACTTCATCATGATGCTCATTCACTACATCATGATGCTCATTTCATTCATTACAATGCATATTTCCTTCATCATTATGCCCATTTCTTACATCATGCTTCATATTTCCTTCATCTCTATCTTCATTTCAAACATCATGATGATCATTTCCTTCATCATGATGCAAATTTTCTTCATAATGATGCTTATTTCCTTTATCATGATGTATATTTCCTTCATCATAACGCTCATTTCCTTCATCATAATTCTTATTTCAATCATCATGATGCATAAATACATCATCGCAATACTTATTTCCTTCATCATGATGCTCATTTCCTATATCATGACCTAATTTCCTTCATCATAATGCTCATTTCCTACGTCACGATACATATTATCATCATCATGATGCTCATTTCTTTCATCATGATGCTCATTTCCTGTATCATGATGCTCATTTTCTTCATCATGATGCATATTTTCCTTCATCATAATGCTCATTTCCTACATCACGATGCATATTTCAATAATCATGATGCTCTTTTCCTTCATCTTGATGTTCATTTCCTTCGCCATGATGCATATTTCCTTCATCATGTAATCATTTACATCATCATAATGCTAATATACTTCTTCATGATGCGTATTTCCTTCATCATGATGCTCATTTCCTTCATCATGACGCTCATTTCCTTCTTCATGATGCTCATTTCCTACATTATGATTCTCATTTCCTTCTACATGATGCTCATTTCTTACATCATAAAGTATATTTCCTTCATCATGATTATCATTTCCTAAGTCATTATTGTCATTTCCTATAATCATGAGACTTATTTAATTCATCGTGATACATATTTCATTAATCATGATGCTCATTTCCTACATCATGATACATATTTCCTTCATCGTGATGCTCATTTCTTACATCAATATGCAATTTTCATTCATCTTGATGGATGTTTTCTTCATGATGATCCTCATTTCCATTTCCATGATGTTACTTTCCTTCATCATGATGCGTATTTAGTTCATCATGATGCTCATTCACTACATAATGATGCTCATTTCATTCTTTACGATGCATATTTCCTTCATCATGATGCTCATTTCATACATCATGCTTAATATTTCCTTCATCTCTATGTTCATTTCCAACAACATGATGATCATTTCCTACTTCATGATGCAAATTTTCTTCATATTGATGCTCATTTCCTTTATCATGATGCGTATTTCCTTCATCATAATTCTTATTTCCATCACCATGATGCATAAATCCTTCATTGTGATACTTATTTCCTTCATCATGATGCTCATTTCTATCATCATGATGCATGTTTCCTTCATCATTATGCTCATTTCCTATATCATGACCTAATTTCCTTCATCATAATGCATATTTCTTTCATCATAATGCTCATTTCCTACGTCACGATCCACATTCCCATTATCATGATGCTCATTTCTATCAACAAGATGCTCATTTCCTGTATCATGATACTCTTTTCCTTCATCATGATGCATATTTTCCTTCATCATAGTGCTTATTTCCTATATCACGATGCATATTTCAATCATCATGATGCTATTTTCCTTCATCTTGATGTTCATTTCCTTCGCCATGATACATATTTCCTTCATTATGTAATCATTTACATCATCATGATGCTAATATACTTTATCATGATGCGTATTTCCTTCATCGTGATGATCATTTCCTTCTTCATGATGCTCATTTCCTACATTATGATTCTCAATTTCTTCTTCATGATGCTCATTTCTTTCATCATAATATATATTTCCTTCATCTTGATTATAATTTCTTAAGTCATTATGGTCAATTCCTTTAGTCATGAGGCTTATTTCATTCATCGTGATACATATTTACTTAATCATGATGCTCATTTCCTGCATCATGATACATATTTACTTCATCATGGTTATATTTCCTTCATCGTGATGCTCATTTCTTACATCAATATGCACTTTTCCTTCATCATGATGCATGTTTTCTTCATGATGATCCTCATTTTCATAACCATGATGTTGATTTCCCTCATCATGATGCTAATTTCCTTCATCATAATTCTTATTTCTATCATCATGATGCATAAATACTTCATCGTGATACTTATTTCCTTTATCATGATGCTCATTTCTATCACCATTATCCATGTTTCCTTCAACATTATGCTCATTTCCCATATCATGACCTAATTTCCTTCATCATTGTGCATATTTTCTTTCAGTATAATGCTCATTTCCTACGTCACGATGCATATTCCCATCATGATGCTCATTTCTCTCATCATGATGCTCATTTCATGTATCATGATGCTAATTTCCTTCATCATTATGCATATTTTCCTTTATCATAATGCTCGTTTCTTACATCACGATGCATATTTCAATCATCATGATGCTCTTTTCCATCATCTTGATGTTCATTCCCTTCGCCATGATGCATATTTCCTTTATCATGTAATCATTTACATCATCATGATTCGTATTTCCTTCATCATGATGCTCATTTCATACATCATGCTTAATATTTCCTTCATCTCTATGTTCATTTCCAACATCATGATGATCATTTCCTACTTCATGATGCAAATTTTCTTCATATTGATGCTCATTTCCTTTATCATGATGCGTATTTCCTTCATCATGATGCTCATTTCATTCATCATAATTCTTATTTCCATCATCATGATGCATAAATCCTTCATTGTGATACTTATTTCCTTCATCATGATGCTCATTTCTATCATCATGATGCATGTTTCCTTCATCATTATGCTCATTTCCTATATCATGACCTAATTTCCTTCATCATAATGCATATTTCTTTCATCATAATGCTCATTTCCTACGTCAAGATCCACATTCTCATTATCATGATACTCATTTCTATCAACATGATGCTCATTTCCTGTATCATGATGCTCATTTCCTTCATCATGATACATATTTTCCTTCATCATAGTGCTCATTTCCTACATCACGATGCATATTTCAATCATCATAATGCTATTTTCCTTCATCTTGATGTTCATTTCCTTCGCCATGATACATATTTCCTTTATCATGAAATCATTTATATCATCATGATGCTAATATACTTCATCATGATGCGTATTTCCTTCATCGTGATGATCATTTCCTTCTTCATGATGCTCATTTCCTACATTATGATTCTCATTTTCTTCTTCATGATGCTCATTTCTTTCATCATAATATATATTTCCTTCATCTTGATTATAATTTCTTAAGTCATTATGGTCAATTCCTTTAGTCATGAGGCTTATTTCATTTATCGTGATACATATTTACTTAATCATGATGCTCATTTCCTACATCATCATACATATTTCCTTCATCATGTTGATATTTCCTTCATCGTGATGCTCATTTCTTACATCAATATGCACTTTTCCTTCATCATGATGCATGTTTTCTTCATGATGATCCTCATTTTCATAACCATGATGTTGATTTCCCTCATCATGATGCTCATTTCCTTCATCATAATTCTTATTTCCATCATCATGATGCATAAATACTTCATCGTGATACTTATTTTCTTCATCATGATGCTCATTTCTATCATCATTATGCATGTTTCCTACAACATTATGCTCATTTCCTATATCATGACCTAATTTCCTTCATCATTGTGCATATTTTCTTTCATTATAATGATCATTTCCTACGTCACGATGCATATTCCCATCATGATGCTCATTTCACTCATCATGATGCTCATTTCCTATATCATGATGCTAATTTCCTTCATCATTATGCATATTTTCCTTCATCATAATGCTCGTTTCTTACATCACGATGCATATTTCAATCATCATGATGCTCTTTTCCATCATCTTGATGTTCATTTCCTTCGCCATGATGCATATTTCCTTTATAATGTAATCATTTACATCATCATGATGCTAATATACTTCATCATGATGCGTGTTTCCTTCATCATGATGTTCATTTCCTTCTTCATGATGCTCATTTCCTACATTATGATGCTTATTTATTCTTCATGATGCTCATTTCTTTCATCATAATGTATATTTCCTTCATCTTGATTATCATTCCATAAGTCATTATGGTCATTTCATTTAATCATGAGACTTATTTCATTCATCGTGATACATATTTACTTAATCATGATGCTCATTTCCAATATCATGATACATATTTCCTTCATCATGGTGATATTTCCTTCATCGAAATGCTCATTTATTACATCAATATGCTCTTTTCCTTCATCATGATGCATTGTTTCTTTTTTGATGATCCTCATTTCCACCACCATGATGTTGATTTCCTTCATCATGATGTATATTTACTTCATCATGATGCTCATTCACTACATCATGATGCATATTTCATTCAATACGATGCATATTTCCTTCATCATGATGCTCATTTCTGACATCTTGCTTCATAATTCCTTCATCTCTTTGTTCATTTCCATCATCATGATGATCATTTCCT
Source organism: Pogostemon cablin (assembly GCA_023678885.1). Taxonomy (NCBI): domain Eukaryota; kingdom Viridiplantae; phylum Streptophyta; class Magnoliopsida; order Lamiales; family Lamiaceae; genus Pogostemon; species Pogostemon cablin. Next base: position 15,420,718 of record CM042975.1, on the reverse strand, counting down.
TCATTATGATGCAAATTTTCTTCATAATGATGCTCATTTCCTTTATTATGATGCGCATTTCCTTCATCATGATGCTCATTTCCTTAATCATAATACATATTTCCATCATCATGATACTTATTTCTTTCATCATGATGCTCATTTCCTATAACATGACCTAATATCCTTCATCACATAGCATATTTTCCTTCATCATAATTCTCATTTCCTACGTCACGACGCATATTCCCATCATCATGACGCTCATTTCCTGTATCATGATGCTCATTTTTCTTCATCATGATGCATATTATCCTTCATCATAACGCTCATTTCCTACATCACAATACATATTTCAATCATCATGATGCTTTTTTCCTTCATCTTGATGCTTATTTCCTTCGCCATGATGCATATTTCCTTCATCATGTAATCATTTACATCATCATGATGCTAATATACTTCATCATGATGCGTATTTCCTTCATCATGATGCTCATTTCCTACATTATGATGCTCATTTCCTTTTTAATGATGCTCATTTCTTTCATCATAATGTATATTTCCTTCATCATGATTATCATTTCCTAAGTCATTATGGTCATTTCCTACATTATGATGCTCATTTTCTTCTTCATGATGCTCATTTCTTTCATCATAATGTATATTTCCTTCATCCTAAATATAATTTCTTAAGTCATTATGGTAATTTCCTTTAATCATGAGGCTTATTTCATTCATCGTGATACATATTTACTTAATCATGATGCTCATTTCCTACATCATGATACATATTTCCTTCATCATGGTGATATTTCCTTCATCGTGATGCTCATTTCTTACATCAATATGCACTTTTCCTACATCATGATACATATTTCTTTCATCGTGATGCCCATTTCTTACATCAATATGCTATTTTCCTTCATCATGATGCATGTTTTCTTCATGATGATCCTCATTTCCATTACCTTGATGTTAATTTCCTTCATCATGATGCGTATTTAGTTCATCATGATGCTCATTCACTACATCATGATTCTCATTTCATTCTTTACGATGCATATTTCCTTCATCATGATGCTCATTTCATACATCATGCTGTTGGGCAATTGGATCTTGTGGCTCAAACGTGATCATTAGTAAACAGGCAAACAATAAGCGGAAGCGAAAATCAATGTTTACCGTACTTCTGGGTCGATGTAGAGGATGAACAGCAGTGAACCACCTCTCAATCTTCAGCTGTATGTCCCAAGTCGAATCCTGCTGTTGTGTGGGCAACAATCTGCAGGATTCTCCCAATCTACTTCTTTCCCTAACTGTCAAAAGAGGCGCAGTTACTTAGGTTTCCAGAAGCTGAGATGACTATATATATTGGGCTACAACAGGGACCAGGAGGAGAAATTGGGCTGGGCCTCAATTGAACTTAATTAACCAAGCTTAGCCCAAAGCTTTTAATTAAATCCAATAATAATAATATAGTCCACTAAAATATTATTATTGCACTACCCGTCCAATCCCAAAATTATGTTCTGGGCTCCTTCTTATTATAAGCCCGACAGTCTCCCCATGATTAAGATATACAATGCCCATTAATTAATTAAGTTACTGACAACTCAAATTAATTAATATCTCATCCGAGAGTAGTACCACTCAACCTTATTATCATGCCGGAAATTAATCCACTTGCAAGATTTACATGATAAACCTTATGAGCTCCTCAAGGGGACATCATCAACCTATGACGGACATGGATTCCTTCTACAATCAACAGCACACCATAGATCACTACTTCCCAACTCACCGAGTTTGTTGATTTAATACATATAAATCTCACCCATTGATGAATCAAAGAAATACATACTGCCCTACGTGTCGAGGTTATTATATAGGGATTAAGAGCACGAACTTCCATAATAACAGAGATCAAGTTCTTCTATAAGTCAGTATAAGTCGAACGATCTCAGGCGGTCCTGCTCAATACACACAAGTGCACTAATGTGATTCTATAGCCAAGACAAGCTAATACCAAACCACACTACAACCATACCGATAGAGAGTCCCCGTCTATCTCGGTTGTGAGCATCTGTTTATACTTTATAAGGAAACCGATAATATGATCTTCCGCGTGTTGTCGCACAACATATTATCTACAGAATAAAGTAAATGGACTATTGCATCATGCATATAAAATAAATTATAAGATGCAATCATTTGATCAATGATTCTCATTTCAAATATTGTTATGACATTGTTCATACTAAAGCTAGAGTTTTAGTATACAATCCAACAATCTCCAACTTATACTAAAAGACTATGCTGTCATGTCTTCTGCCATACATCTGATTCCTACTCCCACTTATACGACCATTAAAAACTCTCGCCTTAAGGTCCTTGTAAATGGTTTACTAGGTCATCATCCGATGCAATCTAGGCGACAACAACCTTCCCCTCATCATACGATTTCTCGTAACAGGTGGTACTGGCGCTCCATGTGTTTAATTGCCTTATGGACTCGTGATTCCTTCAAGTTTGCAACTGTACCAATATCAGCAATATAAATTGTGATAATCTTGGGCAAACTTAGAAACACTTCAAAGTCCATCATGAAGTCTGAAGAGTCATATAGATACTTTGGTTGCCTCATAGGCTCCAATTTATCATCTTTCCATGATGGAGTCCGGAGTCTGAAATATATTTCTATATAACACTCCTCCACATTATGACTCTACTTCCTAAGATTAAACACATAACCTTTAAGGAGAATTTACTGCCGTCCAATCTGACTAAAAATCCGAATCTACGTAATCCACAAGAAGCAGTGAATCTGTCCAGTAAGTGTATATATGATAACCAGTCCTTCTCAGGCACTTCATATATATCTTACCACAGTTCATCATTCTTGTTCCGGGTTACGTTTGTTGGCAATTGGATCGTGCGGTTCAACGTGATCCGTTAGGGAAAACAGGCAAACAATCAGCGGAAGTATAAAACGTGTTTACCATACTTCTGGGTCGATGTAGAGGATGAACAGCAGTGAAGAACACCTCTGATCTTCTACTGTATGTCCCAAGTGTGATCCTGCTGTTGTGTGGGCAACAGTCTGCAGGATCTCTCAATCTGCTTCTCTTCCCTTCTCTCCCCAAAAGAGGCGCAGGAATAATCTGAGGGTTCCAGGAAGCTGAGTTCACTTATATATTGGGCTACAGCAGGGACCAGGAGGAGAAATTGGGCTGAGCCTCAATTGAATTTAATTAACCAAGCTTAGCCCAAAGCTTTTAATTAAATCCAATAATAATAATATAGTCCACTAAAATATTATTACTGCACTACCCGTCCAATCCCAAAATTATGTTCTGGGCTCCTTCTTATTATAAGCCCGATGGCCTCCCCATGTTTAAGATATACAATGTCCATTAATTAATTAAGTTACTGACAACTCAAATTAATTAATATCTCATCCGAGAGTAGTACCACTCAACCTTTTTATCATGCCGGAAATTAATCCACTTGCAAGATTTACATGATAAACCTTATGAGCTCCTCAAGGGGACATCATCAACCTATGTCGGATATGGATTCCTTCTACAATCAACAGCACACCATAGATACAGCACTACTTTCCAACTCACCGAGTTTGTTGATTTAATACTTATAAATCTCACCCATTGATGAATCAAAGAAATACATACTGCCCTACGTGTCGAGGTTATTGTATAGGGATTAAGAGCACGAACTTCCATAATAACAGAGATCAAGTTCTACTATATAGTCAGTATAAGAAGAACGATCTCAGGCGGTCCTGCTCAATACACACAAGTGCACTAATGTGATTCTATAGCCAAGACAAGCTAATACCAAACCACACTACAACCATACCGATAGAGAGTCCCCGTCTATCTCAGTTGTGAGCATCTGTTTATACTTTATAAGGAAACCGATAATATGATCTTCTGCGTGTCGTCGCACAACATATTATCTGCAGTATAAAGTAAATGGACTATTACATCATGCATATAAAATAAATTATAAGATGCAATCATTTGATCAATGATTCTCATTTCAAATATTATTATGACATTGTTCATACTAAAGCTAGACTTTTAGTATACAATCCAACAACGTTGATACCCACTGTTCATGCATTCAGCAAAACAAATATCCAATCTCGTTCATAGCATTCTTTAGATTAAGCTTCCTTATTTGCCGAAGCATAAGGAACCGCTTTCATCTCCTTTATCTTCATTTATGTTTCAAGACACATCCAATAAGATAAATTCACATGCTAAACGAGTATGGATTGTATCATTTATGAAACTTGAGATAAGCATAACATCCTTTCATATGATCCGTATTACCGTGATCAAAAGGATATATTTTACTTTTCTTAAGTCCTTCATATCTACCGCTTTAATAACCGTACCCATACGCCCGATAATACTCTTTCATTGTCTCCAATGAGCAAGATACTATCTACATATAGTCCAAGAAATACCACCACGTTTCCGTCACTCTTTACAATACACAAGACTCATCCGCTCATTGATTTAAATCCATGCCACTGGATTATCTAATCAAAACAGATGCTTCACAATCTTAAAGCTTGCTTTAGTCCATCGCTGGACACTTTTAAGCTTACTATCAAAATGCTATTAGTACTTTGCAATGAATTACTCTGGTTGCTTCACATAGATGTTTTCCTCAAGACTTCCAATCAGGAAAGCTGTCTTGACATCTATTTGCTGTCCCTCATAATTTAATATGAGCAGCAATAAATAAAAGAATCCGGATCAACATAAGCATAGCTACCAGCGAACATGTTTCCTCATAATCGAACCATTTCTTTCTGAGTACATCTTTTCGCAACAAGCTTTGCTTCCAAGATTTTCACCTTTCTGTATGATCCTCTTTTATTTCCTTTGACCCTTGCAATGGCTTTTACACCATTTAGTGGTCATACAAGTTCCCAGACTTAATATAGAATCCGTAGATTCTATTTCAACATGCATTGCAACTTACTAAGATTCCGCATTTTCATCTTGTAGTGCTACGTCGTATCCGTGGGACAATACCATGTTCACTAGGGATCAAGTCTCACGACTCTCCCAAAACATATATTTATGGGTTGTCATACAACCCTCCCACTACGACAAGGCACTACATGTAATTGTGTATCAGACGTGACACGCGTTGCAGTTTACCTTGTGGTATATCCTCTTGTACACTTGGTACTTATACTTAGTGTTTTCCTCTCACTTCCTTTAGAACAACTTATACATGGGTTTGTGATTTATTACATAGTCCTTTTCCAAAAATCTAGTTATTGAGTTAACAATTATCCTTCGATCTTTTGGACTAAATAAATCACCCTTCATTTTTCTAGGATATCCCATATACAGACAAACGTTTCACGAATTACTGTATCTAGGGCATATCCATAAAATGAATTTAATTATTTCAAATAATTCATCATCTATCTAATCATAACCATAAGAGCCTAATACCTTCTACCCACCACACCATTCAGCTGGGGAATACCCGGTGTAGTCAACTTGAGATTTAATCTCAACTTCTGATCAATAGCTCCTAACTATCCCAAGAGGTATTCGCCATCATGATTGAATCGTAATGACTTAATATATTTTTCATGACGCTTCACTGTACCAGCCTTACAATTCTTGAATTAATCAAAGAACTTAGACATGCAGTGCATCATATAAATATATTGGTTTCCAGAATAATTTTCGAATATTCATAACCACCTCTCGCCTGGATAATATTAGGTTCGCTTGAATCAGAATGAACTAATTCCAACATATATATCTTTGGCTCTACACCCCACAGCCTTGAAAAGGCAGTTAATCATTTTTACTTCCAAGCAGGACTCGCAAGTCTGATAGTTTCCACTTCAGATAAACCTTACGGTCTATCGGCTATCAACTTTTGAATCCTACTCAAGTAAAATGAATTAGTCTTAGACGCCAAATGTATGTTTAGTTCATCTCCGAAGGTTCCTTTCTCTTACTAATTTTAGAAAATGCATTATTAATTACTATTTCTTGCATCTGTGGGATGAACATGATTCAAGAGTATAATTATTATCCACCAACGTACTATAACGGATTATACCCCCATTACTCATCATTATGACCATGTCATATAAATGAAATGAAGTATCCATCCGTTAATGCATAGAAACCGAAATTAAATTCTTTCCATGAAAACGTACGTAAAGATAATTTCTCATAATCAATCATTTATTCCTATCATAAGATAGATAAATAACTCCCACTGCAATAGCCACTACCTTCGTAGTTTTACCCATGTCATAACTATCTTATCCTCACTTAGTAATAAACATTTAGTGATTCCAGTATCTACACACTTCGTGTTAATAGATGCCATCACTAATCATGTTTAAACAACTAGTGAATAAGATATTAAACTTGTTCACTTTATGATGAAAATGGCTTTCCTTTGCCACATGTTTTGTCAGAAGTCTCCCACCATATACATCCTCTAGTATTTCAGGTAGAACTTTCTCAAAACATCAAGGCTAAACATGGAGAATAAAATTGATCTAGGTTTCCCTTTCAATTTATACTCCAAGCTTTTCCAATTCATTCATCAAATTCTATCATGATCTTGCGCCTTTTAAATTACTCAAGTATCTGAAGAGTTACATGAGTTCATCATATTTCTATGATCCTCTCATCTCTTCACTAAAGACTTTAATAGGCATCATGAGCCGTCCTTTGAGAGAACACATGTATTTTCTTAAGCAGTAAATTTCAAAATTAAGATTCTTTTCTAATCAGTTAATTTGGACAAGTAAATATAATTTCTTTTAGTTAACAATTAGTGAGACTAAAACTATTCGAAATACAGAGAATCACAAATAAATATTCATATCAAAACTTCGAATTTTATCCTTTTATATTGTTTCCCTCAAAACAATATAAAATAAAATTCACCGACATCTCAAGCACCGTGAGTCTGCAAGCCACGTTAGTGTGGACGTTTACAAACCCGAACATTTACAAGAGAAGGTTTTACCCATTAATTTCATTTGTCAACCTAACTTTATGACAAAATAATTAATAGTCGGTTACTTTTTAGCCATGCAAATAATAGCAGTGACTCCGTTGGGGAGGATACTAATTATTTACACCTAAGTGTACACCATTATTTGATCCCAAATCCACTGCGCGAGCTTATGTGCCTTACAGTTGGAGAAGTACACACGCGCTCGGGTAGCTTCCTACAATCATCAATTATAAGTTTGTACCAGTGTACCGCACACAAACTATCCGTTAGGGAGGAAGGCCTATGCCAACACTCAAGTTTATGTGCCACATTACAAACAATAATTATTTATGAAGTCTGTACCAGTGATCCGTAAATAAACTCATCCGTTAGGGAGGAAGGCCTATGCCAACACGCAAGTTTACTCACATCACTTACAAACCAATAATGGAGGCCGCGGGAATTTATTACCAATCCCCTCTCCCACTTAGTTATTTAACACCGAGGGTTTTAAACATGCATATAATATTTCATAAATAAAATATACATCTTAGACATGCTTCTATTAACAGCAATTTAAATAAATAAATCACATAGAACATGCCTGTCACATATACAACAATAATTGACAATTAAATCAATTAATCAGTTATATAACATTAATTAATTGCATAATTAGTGGATCAATCAATTTGGGCCCAAGAGCAACAAATAAGCACAAAATGAGCAGCAGATTAAATAATTAATCAAGCCCATTATCCATGGCCCATATTCTTAACCCAAAAATAATTAATCAAGCCCATTAATAAATAACTTATCATGCTTGGCCCATTACCCACAATTAATTAAATTCAGCAATCCATATTGTCTAGCAACCCATTACCATTTTAATTAAAATTGGGCCCAACAGCCCAAAACCAAATTAAAATTAATGAGCAGCCCAAAATATATTACTGAATTGGGCCATATAATTAAACCTGCCAGCCCAAAACCAATTTTAATTAAAATTGAGCCCAGTAGCCCAAAACCAAATTAAAAAAAATTGAGCAGCCTATAAGTTCAAGCCCAAGCAGCAGTTAAGTCCAGCAATAAAAATTGCCCAGCCCATCAAACAAAAATAGGCCCAATTGGCCCATTTGTATTTAATTAAATATGGGCCCAAAGGAGAGCCCATAACCAAATTAAAAAAATAGGAAAGGCGCAGCAAGATCATTATGCTGCCCTAATCCTTCCAGCCGCAACCGATCGCGCCTCCTTCCTGCCACCACACCAGTTGTCGCCGGGCGCTGCAGCAGCGGAGGGCGCGCCATCAATCAGCCGGAATAGAGCCGCCTTCCAGCGCGTTGCGACTGATCCGACGCTGCTGCCTCGCTTGCCACCAACCATCTCCAGCCTGAGGGAAGTCGCAAATGACTCGGCAAGTTGCAGCGCAGACTGCCGGAACTCGTCGCCTGTTGGCAGCACCGATCATAACACCCGCCAGCCGTGGACCGATGCTCCAACTTCCCAGTGCAAAATCGGCGATATCAGGTGATGCTGCCGCCGCCGCCCAAAACCCGCAGACCCTTGCTCCCAGCAGCCACCGTCGACAGCCAATCGGAGCCTCTGACCGTACCGAAAATGTCGAGTCGACTGGCTGGGAACCACCATCGCCTGAATCGTCCGTCACCGCAGAAGATCACAGCGGACCCGCCGTGGACTTGCCAGAGCTTGCATCAGATTAGCCAACCCACAGTCGCACATCCCGGACTGACCTCATCCTTCAGCCGCGTCCACACCGCCGATCCGCCACGAAGCCTTCCGTCAGCCGGTGTCAGATTGCCGTGAATCTGCCTTGCCCGTTCATCGCCTCGATCACCAGTCCACAGCGCCCATCACCGACTCGATGTTATGCCATCAGATCCGTCGTGCAGTCGCGTCTTCTCCGTGAATAGAGAGGGTGAAAGGAAACATAATGTATGGTGGTATCGTACTCGTGTGTGTTTTGGAATTGCCATATAATTGAACATCAATATCCAGTGTGAACATCCAGCGATAACGATCACAAAAAGGGCAGAATAATCAAAAAGGGATTTCATGATAATCCATAATTAAACAAACCCTAAAAACATGCTATCTGATTAACGATAATAAATCACGATAAGCACAAAAAAAATTCGATTAAAACCAGATTATACCATATAATCAAATAATCACAAAAACCCAAACCTAACGTCTCACGTCTCACCACGAAACCAACGCTCTGATACCAATTGTTGGGTAATTGGATCTTGTGGCTCAAACGTGATCGTTAGTAAACAGGCAAACAATAAGCGGAAGCAAAAATCAATGTTTACCGTACTTCTGGGTCGATGTAGAGGATGAACAGCAGTGAACCACCTCTCAATCTTCTGCTGTATGTCCCAAGTTGAATCCTGCTGTTGTGTGGGCAACAATCTGCAGGATTCTCCCAATCTGCTTCTTTCCCTAACTGTCAAAAGAGGCGCAGTTACTTAGGTTTCCAGAAGCTGAGATGACTATATATATTGGGCTACAGCAGGGACCAGGAGGAGAAATTGGGCTGGGCCTCAATTGAACTTAATTAGCCAAGCTTAGCCCAAAGCTTTTAATTAAATCCAATAATAATAATATAGTCCACTAAAATATTATTATTGCACTACCCGTCCAATCCCAAAATTATGTTCTGGGCTCCTTCTTATTATAAGCCCGACAGTCTCCCCATGATTAAGATATACAATGCCCATTAATTAATTAAGTTACTGACAACTCAAATTAATTAATATCTCATCCGAGAGTAGTACCACTCAACCTTATTATCATGCCGGAAATTAATCCACTTGCAAGATTTACATGATAAACCTTATGAGCTCCTCAAGGGGACATCATCAACCTATGACGGACATGGATTCCTTCTACAATCAACAGCACACCATAGATACAGCACTACTTCCCAACTCACCGAGTTTGTTGATTTAATACATATAAATCTCAGCCATTGATGAATCAAAGAAATACATACTGCCCTATGTGTCGAGGTTATTGTATAGGGATTAAGAGCACGAACTTCCATAATAACAGAGATCAAGTTCTTTTATAAGTCAGTATAAGTCGAATGATCTCAGGCGGTCCTGCTCAATACACACAAGTGTACTAATGTGATTCTATAGCCAAGACAAGCTAATACCAAACCACACTACAACCATACCGATAGAGAGTCCCCGTCTATCTCGGTTGTGAGCATCTGTTTATACTTTATAAGGAAACCGATAATATGATCTTCCGCGTGTTGTCGCACAACATATTATCTACAGAATAAAGTAAATGGACTATTGCATCATGCATATAAAATAAATTATCAGATGCAATCATTTGATCAATGATTCTCATTTCAAATATTGTTATGACATTGTTCATACTAAAGCTAGACTTTTAGTATACAATCCAACACATGCTTAATATTTCCTTTATCTCTATGTTCATTTCCAACATCATGATGATCATTTCCTATATCATGATGCAAATTTTCTTCATAATGATGCTCATTTCCTTTATCATGATGGGTATTTCCTTCATCATGATGCTCATTTCCTTCATCATAATTCTTATTTCCATCATCATGATGAATAAATCCTTCATCGTAATACTTATTTCCTTCATCATGATGCTCATTTATATCATCATGATGCATGTTTCCTTCATCATTATGCTCATTTCCTATATCTTGACCTAATTTCATTCATCATGATGCATATTTTCTTTCATCATAATGCTCATTTCCTACGTCACGATCCATATTCCCATTATCATGATGCTCATTTCTATCAACATGATGCTCATTTCATGTATCATGATGCTCATTTCCTTCATCATGATGCATATTTTCCTTCATCATAGTGCTCATTTCCTACATCATGATGCATATTTCAATCATCATGATGCTATTTTCCTTCAACTTGATGTTCATTTCCTTCGCCATAATGCATATTTCCTTCATCATGTTATCATTTACATCATCATGATGCTAATATACTTCATCATGATGCGTATTTCCTTCATCGTGATGATCATTTCCTTCTTCATGATGCTAATTTCCTACATTATGATGCTCATTTTCTTCTACATGATGATCATTTCTTTATATCATAATATATATTTCCTTCATCTTGATTATAATTTCTTAAGTCATTATGGTCATTTCCTTTATTCATGAGGCTTATTTCATTCATCGTGATACATATTTACTTAATCATGATGCACATTTCCTACATCATGATACATATTTCCTTCATCATGGTGATATTTCCTTCACGTGATGCTAATTTCTTACATCAATATGCACTTTTCCTTCATCATGATGCATGTTTTCTTCATGATGATCCTCATTTCCATTACTATGATGTTGATTTCCCTCATCATGATGCTCATATTCTTCATCATAATTCTTATTTCCATCATCATGATGCATAAATACGTCATCGTAATACTTATTTCCTTCATCATGATGCTCATTTCTATCATCATGATGCATGTTTCCTTCATCATTATGCTTATTTCCTATATCATGACCTAATTTCCTTCACCATGGTGCATATATTTCTTTCATTATAATGCTCATTTCCTACGTCACGATGCATATTCCCACCATGATGCTCATTTCTCTCATCATGATGCTCATTTCCTGTATCATGATGCTAATTTCCTTCATCATGATGCATATTTTCCTTCATCATAATGCTCGTTTCTTACATCACGATGCATATTTCAATCACCATGATGTTGATTTCCTTCATCTTGATGTTCATTTCCTTCACCATGATGCATATTTCCTTTATCATGTAATCATTTACATCATCATGATGCTAATATACTTCATCATGATGCGTATTTCCTTCATCAAGATGCTCATTTCCTTCATCATGATGCTCATTTCCTACATTATGATGCTCATTTTATTCTTCATGATGCTCATTTCTTTCATCATAATGAATATTTCCTTCATCTTGATTATCATTTCCTAAGTCGTTATGGTCATTTCATTTAATCATGAGACTTATTTCATTCATCGTAATACATATTTACTTAATCAGGATGCTCATTTCCTACATCATGATACATATTTCCTTTATCATGGTGATATTTCTTTCATCGAGATGCTCATTTATTACATCAATATGCTCTTTTCCTTCATCATGATGCATTGTTTCTTTTTTGATGATCTTCATTTCCATCACCATGATGTTGATTTCCTTCATCATGATGTGTATTTACTTCATCATGATGCTCATTCACTACATCATGATGCTCATTTCATTCATTACGATGCATATTTCCTTCATCATGATGCTTATTTCTAACATCATGCTTCATATTTCCTTCATCTCTATGTCCATTTCCATCATCATGATGATCATTTCCTTCATCATGATGCAAATTTTCTTCATAATGATGCTCATTTCCTTTATCATGATGCGTATTTCCTTCATCATGATGCTCATTTCCTTCATCATAATTCATATTTACATCATCATGATGCATAAATCCTTCATCATGATACTTATTTCTTTCATCATAATGCTCATTTCTATCATCATGATGCATGTTTCCTTCATCATGATGCTCATTTCCTATATCATGACCTAATATCCTTCATCATGATGCTCATTTCCTACATCATGATACATATTTCCTTCATCATGGTGATATTTCCTTCATCGTGATGCTCATTTATTACATCAATATTCACTTTTCCTTCATCATGATGCTTGTTTTCTTCAAGGTATTCCTCATTTCCATCACCATGATGTTGATTTCCTTCATCATGATGTGTATTTACTTCATCATGATGCTCATTCACTACATCATGATGCTCATTTCATTCATTACGATGCATATTTTCTTCATCATGATGCTCATTTCTTACATCCTGCTTCATATTTCCTTCATCTCTATGTTCATTTCCAAGATCATGATGATCATTTCCTTCATCATGATGCAAATTTTTTTCATAATGATGCTTATTTCCTTTATCATGATGCGTATTTCCTTCATCATAATGCTCATTTTCTTCATCATAATTCTTATTTCCATCATCATGATGTATAAATAATTCATCGCAATACTTATTTCCTTCATCATGATGCTCATTTCTATCATACTTCTATCATCATGATGCTCATTTCCTATATCATGACCTAATTTCCTTCATCATAATGCTCATTTCCTACGTCACGATGCATATTCTCATAATCATGATGCTCATTTCTTTCATCATGATGCTCATTTCTTTCATCATGATGCTCATTTTCTTCATCATGATGCATATTTTCCTTCATCATAATGCTTATTTCCTATATCACGATGCATATTTCAATCATCATGATGCTCTTTTCCTTCATCTTGATGTTCATTTCCTTCGCCATGATGCATAACCTCCATCACGTAATCATTTACATCATTATGATGCTAATATACTTCATCATAATGCGTATTTCCTACATCATGATGCTCATTTCCTTCATCATGATGCATTGTTTCTTTTTTGATGATCCTCATTTCCATCACCATGATGTTGATTTCCTTCATCATGATGTATATTTACTTCATCATGATGCTCACTCACTACATCATGATGCATATTTCATTCATTACGATGCATATTTCCATCATCATGATGCTCTTTTCTAACATCTTGCTTCATAATTCCTTCATCTCTATGTTCATTTCCAAGATCATGATGATCATTTCCTTCATCATGATGCAAATTTTCTTCATAATGATGCTTATTTCCTTTATCATGATGCGTATTTCCTTCATCATAATGCTCATTTCCTTCATCATAATTCTTATTTCCATCATCATGATGTATAAATACTTCATCGCAATACTTATTTCCTTCATCATGATGCTCATTTCTATCATCTTTCTATCATCATGATGCTCATTTCCTATATCATGACCTAATTTCCTTCATCATAATGCTCATTTCCTACGTCACGATGCATATTCTCATAATCATGATACTCATTTCTTTCATCATGATGCTCATTTCTTTCATCATGATGCTCATTTCCTTCATCGTGATGCATATTTTCCTTCATCATAATGCTTATTTCCTACATCACGATGCATATTTCAATCATCATGATGCTCTTTTCCTTCATCTTGATGTTCATTTCCTTCGCCATGATGCATAACCTTCATCACGTAATCATTTACATCATCATGATGCTAATATACTTCATCATGATGCGTATTTCCTACATCATGATGCTCATTCCTTCATCATGATGCATTGTTTCTTTTTTGATGATCCTCATTTCCATCACCATGATGTTGATTTCCTTCATCATGATGTATATTTACTTCATCATGATGCTCATTCACTACATCATGATGCATATTTCATTCATTACGATGCATATTTCCATCATCATGATGCTCATTTCTAACATCTTGCTTCATAATTCCTTCATCTCTATGTTCATTTCCATCATCATGATGATCGTTTCCTTCATCATGATGCAAATTTTCTTCATAATGATGCTTATTTCCTTTATCATGATGCGTATTTCCTTCATCATAATGCTCATTTCCTTCATCATAATTCTTATTTCCATCATCATGATGTATAAATACTTCATCGCAATACTTATTTCCTTCATCATGATGCTCATTTCTATCATCTTTCTATCATCATGATGCTCATTTCCTATATCATGACCTAATTTTCTTCATCATAATGCTCATTTCCTACGTCACGATGCATATTCTCATAATCATGATACTCATTTCTTTCATCATGATGCTCATTTCTTTCATCATGATGCTCATTTCCTTCATCATGATGCATATTTTCCTTCATCATAATGCTTATTTCCTACATCACGATGCATATTTCAATCATCATGATGCTCTTTTCCTTCATCTTGATGTTCATTTCCTTCGCCATGATGCATAACCTTCATCACGTAATCATTTACATCATCATCATGATGCTAATATACTTCATCATGATGCGTATTTCCTACATCATGATGCTCATTCCTTCATCATGATGCATTGTTTCTTTTTTGATGATCCTCATTTCCATAACCATGATGTTGATTTCCTTCATCATGATGTATATTTACTTCATCATGATGCTCATTCACTACATCATGATGCATATTTCATTCATTACGATGCATATTTCCATCATCATGATGCTCATTTCTAACATCTTGCTTCATAATTCCTTCATCTCTATGTTCATTTCCATCATCATGATGATCGTTTCCTTCATTATGATGCAAATTTTCTTCATAATGATGCTCATTTCCTTTATCATGATGCGTATTTCCTTCATCATGATGCTCATTTCCTTAATCATAATTCATATTTCCATCATCATGATACTTATTTCTTTCATCATGATGCTCATTTCCTATATCATGACCTAATATCCTTCATCATATAGCATATTTTCCTTCATCATAATTCTCATTTCCTACGTCACGACGCATATTCCCATCATCATGACGCTCATTTCCTGTATCATGATGCTCATTTTTCTTCATCATGATGCATATTATCCTTCATCATAACGCTCATTTCCTACATCACAATACATATTTCAATCATCATGATGCTTTTTTCCTTCATCTTGATGCTTATTTCCTTCGCCATGATGCATATTTCCTTCATCATGTAATCATTTACATTATCATGATGCTAATATACTATGATGCTTATTTCCTTTTTCATGTTGCTCATTTCTTTCATCATAATGTATATTTCCTTCATCATGATTATCATTTCCTAAGTCATTATGGTCATTTCCTATATTATGATGCACATTTTCTTCTTCATGATGCTCATTTCTTTCATCATAATGTATATTTCCTTCATCCTAAATATAATTTCTTAAGTCATTATGGTAATTTCCTTTAATCATGAGGCTTATTTCATTCATCGTGATACATATTTACTTAATCATGATGCTCATTTCCTACATCATGATACATATTTACTTCATCATGGTGATATTTCCTTCATCGTGATGCTAATTTCTTACATCAATATGCACTTTTCCTTCATCATGATGCATGTTTTCTTCATGATAATCCTCATTTCCATCAACATGATGTTGATTTCCTTCATCTTGATGTTCATTTCCTTCGCCATGATGTATATTTCCTTTATCATGTAATCATTTACATCATCATGATGCTAATATACTTCATCATGATGCGTATTTCCTTCATCAAGATGCTCATTTCCTTCATCATGATGCTCATTTCCTACATTATGATGCTCATTTTATTCTTCATGATGCTCATTTCTTTCATCATAATGTATATTTCCTTCATCTTGATTATCATTTCCTAAGTCGTTATGGTCATTTCATTTAATCATTAGACTTATTTCATTCATCGTAATACATATTTACTTAATCATGATGCTCATTTCCTACATCATGATACATATTTCCTTTATCATGGTGATATTTCTTTCATCGAGATGCTCATTTATTACATCAATATGCTCTTTTCCTTCATCATGATGCATTGTTTCTTTTTTGATGATCCTCATTTCCATCACCATGATGTTGATTTCCTTCATCATGATGTATATTTACTTCATCATGATGCTCATTCACTACATCATGATGCATATTTCATTCATTACGATGCATATTTCCATCATCATGATGCTCATTTCTAACATCTTGCTTCATAATTCCTTCATCTCTATGTTCATTTCCATCATAATGATGATCGTTTCCTTCATTATGATGCAAATTTTCTTCATAATGATGCTCATTTCCTTTATCATGATGTGTATTTCCTTCATCATGATGCTCATTTCCTTAATCATAATTCATATTTCCATCATCATGATACTTATTTCTTTCATCATGATGCTCATTTCCTATATCATGAACTAATATCCTTCATCATATAGCATATTTTCCTTCATCATAATTCTCATTTCCTACGTCACGACGCATATTCCCATCATCATGACGCTCATTTCCTGTATCATGATGCTCATTTTTCTTCATCATGATGCATATTATCCTTCATCATAACGCTCATTTCCTACATCCCGATACATATTTCAATCATCATGATGCTTTTTTCCTTCATCTTGATGCTTATTTCCTTCGCCATGATGCATATTTCCTTCATCATATAATCATTTACATCATCATGATGCTAATATACTTCATCATGATGCATATTTCCTTCATCATGATGCTCATTTCCTACATTATGATGCTTATTTCCTTTTTCATGTTGCTCATTTCTTTCATCATAATGCATATTTCCTTCATCATGATTATCATTTCCTAAGTCATTATGGTCATTTCCTATATTATGATGCACATTTTCTTCTTCATGATGCTCATTTCTTTCATCATAATGTATATTTCCTTCATCCTAAATATAATTTCTTAAGTCATTATGGTAATTTCCTTTAATCATGAGGCTTATTTCATTCATCGTGATACATATTTACTTAATCATGATGCTCATTTCCTACATCATGATACATATTTACATCATCATAGTGATATTTCCTTCATCGTGATGCTGATTTCTTACATCAATATGCACTTTTCCTTCATCATGATGCATGTTTTCTTCATGATAATCCTCATTTCCATTAACATGATGTTGATTTCCTTCATCTTGATGTTCATTTCCTTCGCCATGATGCATATTTCCTTTATCATGTAATCATTTACATCATCATGATGCTAATATACTTCATCATGATGCGTATTTCCTTCATCAAGATGCTCATTTCCTTCATCATGATGCTCATTTCCTACATTATGATGCTCATTTTATTCTTCATGATGCTCATTTCTTTCATCATAATGTATATTTCCTTCATCTTGATTATCATTTCCTAAGTCGTTATGGTCATTTCATTTAATCATGAGACTTATTTCATTCATCGTAATACATATTTACTTAATCATGATGCTCATTTCCTACATCATGATACATATTTCCTTTATCATGGTGATATTTCTTTCATCGAGATGCTCATTTATTACATCAATATGCTCTTTTCCTTCATCATGATGCATTGTTTCTTTTTTGATGATCCTCATTTTCATCACCATGATGTTGATTTCCTTCATCATGATGTGTATTTACTTCATCATGATGCTCATTCACTACATCATGATGCTCATTTCATTCATTACGATGCATATTTCCTTCATCATGATGCTCATTTCTAACATCATGCTTCATATTTCCTTCTTCTCTATGTTCATTTCCATCATCATGATGATCATTTCCTTCATCATGATGCAAATTTTCTTCATAATGATGCACATTTCCTTTATCATGATGCGTATTTCCTTCATCATGATGCTCATTTCCTTCATCATAATTCATATTTCCATCATCATGATGCATAAATCCTTCATCATGGTACTTATTTCTTTCATCATGATGCTCATTTCTATCATCATGATGCATGTTTCCTTCATCATGATGCTCATTTCCTATATCATGACCTAATATCCTTCATCATATAGCATATTTTCCTTCATCATAATTTTCATTTCCTACGTCACGACGCATATTCCCATCATCATGACGCTCATTTCCTGTATCATGATGCTCATTTCCTTCATCATGATGCATATTATCCTTCATCATAACGCTCATTTCCTACATCACGATACATATTTCAATCATCATGATGCTTTTTTCCTTCATCTTGATGCTTATTTCCTTCGCCAGGATGCATATTTCCTTCATCATGTAATCATTTACATCATCATGATGCTAATATACTTCATCATAATGCATATTTCCTTTATCATGATGCTCATTTCCTACATTATGATGATCGTTTCCTTTTTCATGATGCTCATTTCTTTCATCATAATGTATATTTCCTTCATCATTATTATCATTTCCTAAGTCATTATGGTCATTTCCTACATTATGATGCTCATTTTCTTCTTCATGATGCTCATTTCTTTCATCATAATGTATATTTCCTTCATCCTAAATATAATTTCTTAAGTCATTATGGTCATTTCCTTTAATCATGAGGCTTATTTCATTCATCGTGATACATATTTACTTAATCATGATGCTCATTTCCTACATCATGATACATATTTCCTTCATCATGGTGATATTTCCTTCATCGTGATGCTCATTTCTTACATCAATATTCACTTTTCCTTCATCATGATGCATGTTTTCTTCAAGGTAATCCTCATTTCCATCCCCATGATGTTGATTTCCTTCATCATGATGCGTATTTACTTCATCATGATGCTCATTCACAAAATCAAGATGCTCATTTCATTCATTACGATGCATATTTTCTTCATCATGATGCTCATTTCTTACATCCTGCTTCATATTTCCTTCATCTCTATGTTCATTTCCAAGATCATGATGATCATTTCCTTCATCATGATGCAAATTTTCTTCATAATGATGCTTATTTCCTTTATCATGATGTGTATTTCCTTCATCATAATGCTCATTTCCTTCATCATAATTCTTATTTCCATCATCATGATGTATAAATACTTCATCGCAATACTTATTTCCTTCATCATGATGCTCATTTCTATCATCTTTCCATCATCATGATGCTCATTTCCTATATCATGACCTAATTTCCTTCATCATAATGCTCATTTCCTACGTCACGATGCATATTCTCATAATCATGATGCTCATTTCTTTCATCATGATGCATATTTTCCTTCATCATAATGCTTATTTCATATATCACGATGCATATTTCAATCATCATGATGCTCATTTCCTTCATCTTGATGTTCATTTCCTTCGCCATGATGCATAACCTTCATCACGTAATCATTTACATCATCATGATGCTAATATACTTCATCATGATGCGTATTTCCTACATCATGATGCTCATTTCCTTCATCATGATGCATTGTTTCTTTTTTGATGATCCTCATTTCCATCACCATGATGTTGATTTCCTTCATCATGATGTATATTTACTTCATCATGATGCTCATTCACTACATCATGATGCATATTTCATTCATTACGATGCATATTTCCATCATCATGATGCTCATTTCTAACATCTTGCTTCATAATTCCTTCATCTCTATGTTCATTTCCATCATCATGGTGATCGTTTCCTTCATTATGATGCAAATTTTCTTCATAATGATGCTCATTTCCTTTATCATGATGTGTATTTCCTTCATCATGATGCTCATTTCCTTAATCATAATTCATATTTCCATCATCATGATACTTATTTCTTTCATCATGATGCTCATTTCCTATATCATGAACTAATATCCTTCATCATATAGCATATTTTCCTTCATCATAATTCTCATTTCCTACGTCACGACGCATATTCCCATCATCATGACGCTCATTTCCTGTATCATGATGCTCATTTTTCTTCATCATGATGCATATTATCCTTCATCATAACGCTCATTTCCTACATCCCGATACATATTTCAATCATCATGATGCTTTTTTCCTTCATCTTGATGCTTATTTCCTTCGCCATGATGCATATTTCCTTCATCATGTAATCATTTACATCATCATGATGCTAATATACTTCATCATGATGCATATTTCCTTCATCATGATGCTCATTTCCTACATTATGATGCTTATTTCCTTTTTCATGTTGCTCATTTCTTTCATCATAATGCATATTTCCTTCATCATGATTATCATTTCCTAAGTCATTATGGTCATTTCCTATATTATGATGCACATTTTCTTCTTCATGATGCTCATTTCTTTCATCATAATGTATATTTCCTTCATCCTAAATATAATTTCTTAAGTCATTATGGTAATTTCCTTTAATCATGAGGCTTATTTCATTCATCTTGATACATATTTACTTAATCATGATGCTCATTTCCTACATCATGATACATATTTACTTCATCATGGTGACATTTCCTTCATCGTGATGCTGATTTCTTACATCAATATGCACTTTTCCTTCATCATGATGTATGTTTTCTTCATGATAATCCTCATTTCCATCAACATGATGTTGATTTCCTTCATCTTGATGTTCATTTCCTTCGCCATGATGCATATTTCCTTTATCATGTAATCATTTACATCATCATGATGCTAATATACTTCATCATGATGCGTATTTCCTTCATCAAGATGCTCATTTCCTTCATCATGATGCTCATTTCCTACATTATGATGCTCATTTTATTCTTCATGATGCTCATTTCTTTCATCATAATGTATATTTCCTTCATCTTGATTATCATTTCCTAAGTCGTTATGGTCATTTCATTTAATCATGAGACTTATTTCATTCATCGTAATACATATTTACTTAATCATGATGCTCATTTCCTACATCATGATACATATTTCCTTTATCATGGTGATATTTCTTTCATCGAGATGCTCATTTATTACATCAATATGCTCTTTTCCTTCATCATGATGCATTGTTTCTTTTTTGATGATCCTCATTTTCATCACCATGATGTTGATTTCCTTCATCATGATGTGTATTTACTTCATCATGATGCTCATTCACTACATCATGATGCTCATTTCATTCATTACGATGCATATTTCCTTCATCATGATGCTCATTTCTAACATCATGCTTCATATTTCCTTCTTCTCTATGTTCATTTCCATCATCATGATGATCATTTCCTTCATCATGATGCAAATTTTCTTCATAATGATGCACATTTCCTTTATCATGATGCGTATTTCCTTCATCATGATGCTCATTTCCTTCATCATAATTCATATTTCCATCATCATGATGCATAAATCCTTCATCATGGTACTTATTTCTTTCATCATGATGCTCATTTCTATCATCATGATGCATGTTTCCTTCATCATGATGCTCATTTCCTATATCATGACCTAATATCCTTCATCATATAGCATATTTTCCTTCATCATAATTTTCATTTCCTACGTCACGACGCATATTCCCATCATCATGACGCTCATTTCCTGTATCATGGTGCTCATTTCCTTCATCATGATGCATATTATCCTTCATCATAACGCTCATTTCCTACATCACGATACATATTTCAATCATCATGATGCTTTTTTCCTTCATCTTGATGCTTATTTCCTTCGCCAGGATGCATATTTCCTTCATCATGTAATCATTTACATCATCATGATGCTAATATACTTCATCATAATGCATATTTCCTTTATCATGATGCTCATTTCCTACATTATGATGATCGTTTCCTTTTTCATGATGCTCATTTCTTTCATCATAATGTATATTTCCTTCATCATTATTATCATTTCCTAAGTCATTATGGTCATTTCCTACATTATGATGCTCATTTTCTTCTTCATGATGCTCATTTCTTTCATCATAATGTATATTTCCTTCATCCTAAATATAATTTCTTAAGTCATTATGGTCATTTCCTTTAATCATGAGGCTTATTTCATTCATCGTGATACATATTTACTTAATCATGATGCTCATTTCCTACATCATGATACATATTTCCTTCATCATGGTGATATTTCCTTCATCGTGATGCTCATTTCTTACATCAATATTCACTTTTCCTTCATCATGATGCATGTTTTCTTCAAGGTAATCCTCATTTCCATCCCCATGATGTTGATTTCCTTCATCATGATGCGTATTTACTTCATCATGATGCTCATTCACAAAATCAAGATGCTCATTTCATTCATTACGATGCATATTTTCTTCATCATGATGCTCATTTCTTACATCCTGCTTCATATTTCCTTCATCTCTATGTTCATTTCCAAGATCATGATGATCATTTCCTTCATCATGATGCAAATTTTCTTCATAATGATGCTTATTTCCTTTATCATGATGCGTATTTCCTTCATCATAATGCTCATTTCCTTCATCATAATTCTTATTTCCATCATCATGATGTATAAATACTTCATCGCAATACTTATTTCCTTCATCATGATGCTCATTTCTATCATCTTTCCATCATCATGATGCTCATTTCCTATATCATGACCTAATTTCCTTCATCATAATGCTCATTTCCTACGTCACGATGCATATTGTCATAATCATGATGCTCATTTCTTTCATCATGATGCATATTTTCCTTCATCATAATGCTTATTTCATATATCACGATGCATATTTCAATCATCATGATGCTCTTTTCCTTCATCTTGATGTTCATTTCCTTCGCCATGATGCATAACCTTCATCACGTAATCATTTACATCATCATGATGCTAATATACTTCATCATGATGCGTATTTCCTACATCATGATGCTCATTTCCTTCATCATGATGCATTGTTTCTTTTTTGATGATCCTCATTTCCATCACCATGATGTTGATTTCCTTCATCATGATGTATATTTACTTCATCATGATGCTCATTCACTACATCATGATGCATATTTCATTCATTACGATGCATATTTCCATCATCATGATGCTCATTTCTAACATCTTGCTTCATAATTCCTTCATCTCTATGTTCATTTCCATCATCATGATGATCGTTTCCTTCATTATGATGCAAATTTTCTTCATAATGATGCTCATTTCCTTTATCATGATGTGTATTTCCTTCATCATGATGCTCATTTCCTTAATCATAATTCATATTTCCATCATCATGATACTTATTTCTTTCATCATGATGCTCATTTCCTATATCATGAACTAATATCCTTCATCATATAGCATATTTTCCTTCATCATAATTCTCATTTCCTACGTCACGACGCATATTCCCATCATCATGACGCTCATTTCCTGTATCATGATGCTCATTTTTCTTCATCATGATGCATATTATCCTTCATCATAACGCTCATTTCCTACATCCCGATACATATTTCAATCATCATGATGCTTTTTTCCTTCATCTTGATGCTTATTTCCTTCGCCATGATGCATATTTCCTTCATCATGTAATCATTTACATCATCATGATGCTAATATACTTCATCATGATGCATATTTCCTTCATCATGATGCTCATTTCCTACATTATGATGCTTATTTCCTTTTTCATGTTGCTCATTTCTTTCATCATAATGCATATTTCCTTCATCATGATTATCATTTCCTAAGTCATTATGGTCATTTCCTATATTATGATGCACATTTTCTTCTTCATGATGCTCATTTCTTTCATCATAATGTATATTTCCTTCATCCTAAATATAATTTCTTAAGTCATTATGGTAATTTCCTTTAATCATGAGGCTTATTTCATTCATCGTGATACATATTTACTTAATCATGATGCTCATTTCCTACATCATGATACATATTTACTTCATCATGGTGACATTTCCTTCATCGTGATGCTGATTTCTTACATCAATATGCACTTTTCCTTCATCATGATGCATGTTTTCTTCATGATAATCCTCATTTCCATCAACATGATGTTGATTTCCTTCATCTTGATGTTCATTTCCTTCGCCATGATGCATATTTCCTTTATCATGTAATCATTTACATCATCATGATGCTAATATACTTCATCATGATGCGTATTTCCTTCATCAAGATGCTCATTTCCTTCATCATGATGCTCATTTCCTACATTATGATGCTCATTTTATTCTTCATGATGCTCATTTCTTTCATCATAATGTATATTTCCTTCATCTTGATTATCATTTCCTAAGTCGTTATGGTCATTTCATTTAATCATGAGACTTATTTCATTCATCGTAATACATATTTACTTAATCATGATGCTCATTTCCTACATCATGATACATATTTCCTTTATCATGGTGATATTTCTTTCATCGAGATGCTCATTTATTACATCAATATGCTCTTTTCCTTCATCATGATGCATTGTTTCTTTTTTGATGATCCTCATTTTCATCACCATGATGTTGATTTCCTTCATCATGATGTGTATTTACTTCATCATGATGCTCATTCACTACATCATGATGCTCATTTCATTCATTACGATGCATATTTCCTTCATCATGATGCTCATTTCTAACATCATGCTTCATATTTCCTTCTTCTCTATGTTCATTTCCATCATCATGATGATCATTTCCTTCATCATGATGCAATTTTTCTTCATAATGATGCACATTTCCTTTATCATGATGCGTATTTCCTTCATCATGATGCTCATTTCCTTCATCATAATTCATATTTCCATCATCATGATGCATAAATCCTTCATCATGGTACTTATTTCTTTCATCATGATGCTCATTTCTATCATCATGATGCATGTTTCCTTCATCATGATGCTCATTTCCTATATCATGACCTAATATCCTTCATCATATAGCATATTTTCCTTCATCATAATTTTCATTTCCTACGTCACGACGCATATTCCCATCATCATGACGCTCATTTCCTGTATCATGATGCTCATTTCCTTCATCATGATGCATATTATCCTTCATCATAACGCTCATTTCCTACATCACGATACATATTTCAATCATCATGATGCTTTTTTCCTTCATCTTGATGCTTATTTCCTTCGCCAGGATGCATATTTCCTTCATCATGTAATCATTTACATCATCATGATGCTAATATACTTCATCATAATGCATATTTCCTTTATCATGATGCTCATTTCCTACATTATGATGATCGTTTCCTTTTTAATGATGCTCATTTCTTTCATCATAATGTATATTTCCTTCATCATTATTATCATTTCCTAAGTCATTATGGTCATTTCCTACATTATGATGCTCATTTTCTTCTTCATGATGCTCATTTCTTTCATCATAATGTATATTTCCTTCATCCTAAATATAATTTCTTAAGTAATTATGGTCATTTCCTTTAATCATGAGGCTTATTTCATTCATCGTGATACATATTTACTTAATCATGATGCTCATTTCCTACATCATGATACATATTTCCTTCATCATGGTGATATTTCCTTCATCGTGATGCTCATTTCTTACATCAATATTCACTTTTCCTTCATCATGATGCATGTTTTCTTCAAGGTAATCCTCATTTCCATCCCCATGATGTTGATTTCCTTCATCATGATGCGTATTTACTTCATCATGATGCTCATTCACAAAATCAAGATGCTCATTTCATTCATTACGATGCATATTTTCTTCATCATGATGCTCATTTCTTACATCCTGCTTCATATTTCCTTCATCTCTATGTTCATTTCCAAGATCATGATGATCATTTCCTTCATCATGATGCAAATTTTCTTCATAATGATGCTTATTTCCTTTATCATGATGCGTATTTCCTTCATCATAATGCTCATTTCCTTCATCATAATTCTTATTTCCATCATCATGATGTATAAATACTTCATCGCAATACTTATTTCCTTCATCATGATGCTCATTTCTATCATCTTTCCATCATCATGATGCTCATTTCCTATATCATGACCTAATTTCCTTCATCATAATGCTCATTTCCTACGTCACGATGCATATTCTCATAATCATGATGCTCATTTCTTTCATCATGATGCTCATTTCTTTCATCATGATGCATATTTTCCTTCATCATAATGCTTATTTCGTATATCACGATGCATATTTCAATCATCATGATGCTCTTTTCCTTCATCTTGATGTTCATTTCCTTCGCCATGATGCATAACCTTCATCACGTAATCATTTACATCATCATGATGCTAATATACTTCATCATGATGCGTATTTCCTACATCATGATGCTCATTTCCTTCATCATGATGCATTGTTTCTTTTTTGATGATCCTCATTTCCATCACCATGATGTTGATTTCCTTCATCATGATGTATATTTACTTCATCATGATGCTCATTCACTACATCATGATGCATATTTCATTCATTACGATGCATATTTCCATCATCATGATGCTCATTTCTAACATCTTGCTTCATAATTCCTTCATCTCTATGTTCATTTCCATCATCATGATGATCGTTTCCTTCATTATGATGCAAATTTTCTTCATAATGATGCTCATTTCCTTTATCATGATGTGTATTTCCTTCATCATGATGCTCATTTCCTTAATCATAATTCATATTTCCATCATCATGATACTTATTTCTTTCATCATGATGCTCATTTCCTATATCATGAACTAATATCCTTCATCATATAGCATATTTTCCTTCATCATAATTCTCATTTCCTACGTCACGACGCATATTCCCATCATCATGACGCTCATTTCCTGTATCATGATGCTCATTTTTCTTCATCATGATGCATATTATCCTTCATCATAACGCTCATTTCCTACATCCCGATACATATTTCAATCATCATGATGCTTTTTTCCTTCATCTTGATGCTTATTTCCTTCGCCATGATGCATATTTCCTTCATCATGTAATCATTTACATCATCATGATGCTAATATACTTCATCATGATGCATATTTCCTTCATCATGATGCTCATTTCCTACATTATGATGCTTATTTCCTTTTTCATGTTGCTCATTTCTTTCATCATAATGCATATTTCCTTCATCATGATTATCATTTCCTAAGTCATTATGGTCATTTCCTATATTATGATGCACATTTTCTTCTTCATGATGCTCATTTCTTTCATCATAATGTATATTTCCTTCATCCTAAATATAATTTCTTAAGTCATTATGGTAATTTCCTTTAATCATGAGGCTTATTTCATTCATCGTGATACATATTTACTTAATCATGATGCTCATTTCCTACATCATGAAACATATTTACTTCATCATGGTGATATTTCCTTCATCGTGATGCTGATTTCTTACATCAATATGCCTTTTCCTTCATCATGATGCATGTTTTCTTCATGATAATCCTCATTTCCATCAACATGATGTTGATTTCCTTCATCTTGATGTTCATTTCCTTCGCCATGATGCATATTTCCTTTATCATGTAATCATTTACATCATCATGATGCTAATATACTTCATCATGATGCGTATTTCCTTCATCAAGATGCTCATTTCCTTCATCATGATGCTCATTTCCTACATTATGATGCTCATTTTATTCTTCATGATGCTCATTTCTTTCATCATAATGTATATTTCCTTCATCTTGATTATCATTTCCTAAGTCGTTATGGTCATTTCATTTAATCATGAGACTTATTTCATTCATCGTAATACATATTTACTTAATCATGATGCTCATTTCCTACATCATGATACATATTTCCTTTATCATGGTGATATTTCTTTCATCGAGATGCTCATTTATTACATCAATATGCTCTTTTCCTTCATCATGATGCATTGTTTCTTTTTTGATGATCCTCATTTTCATCACCATGATGTTGATTTCCTTCATCATGATGTGTATTTACTTCATCATGATGCTCATTCACTACATCATGATGCTCATTTCATTCATTACGATGCATATTTCCTTCATCATGATGCTCATTTCTAACATCATGCTTCATATTTCCTTCTTCTCTATGTTCATTTCCATCATCATGATGATCATTTCCTTCATCATGATGCAAATTTTCTTCATAATGATGCTCATTTCCTTTATCATGATGCGTATTTCCTTCATCATGATGCTCATTTCCTTCATCATAATTCATATTTCCATCATCATGATGCATAAATCCTTCATCATGGTACTTATTTCTTTCATCATGATGCTCATTTCTATCATCACGATGCATGTTTCCTTCATCATGATGCTCATTTCCTATATCATGACCTAATATCCTTCATCATATAGCATATTTTCCTTCATCATAATTTTCATTTCCT
This sequence comes from Pogostemon cablin, assembly GCA_023678885.1. NCBI lineage: Eukaryota > Viridiplantae > Streptophyta > Magnoliopsida > Lamiales > Lamiaceae > Pogostemon > Pogostemon cablin. Next base: position 15,391,949 of record CM042975.1, on the reverse strand, counting down.
ACGTCACGACGCATATTCCCATCATCATGACGCTCATTTCCTGTATCATGATGCTCATTTCCTTCATCATGATGCATATTATCCTTCATCATAACGCTCATTTCCTACATCACGATACATATTTCAATCATCATGATGCTTTTTTCCTTCATCTTGATGCTTATTTCCTTCGCCAGGATGCATATTTCCTTCATCATGTAATCATTTACATCATCATGATACTAATATACTTCATCATAATGCATATTTCCTTTATCATGATGCTCATTTCCTACATTATGATGATCGTTTCCTTTTTCATGATGCTCATTTCTTTCATCATAATGTATATTTCCTTCATCATTATTATCATTTCCTAAGTCATTATGGTCATTTCCTACATTATGATGCTCATTTTCTTCTTCATGATGCTCATTTCTTTCATCATAATGTATATTTCCTTCATCCTAAATATAATTTCTTAAGTCATTATGGTCATTTCCTTTAATCATGAGGCTTATTTCATTCATCGTGATACATATTTACTTAATCATGATGCTCATTTCCTACATCATGATACATATTTCCTTCATCATGGTGATATTTCCTTCATCGTGATGCTCATTTCTTACATCAATATTCACTTTTCCTTCATCATGATGCATGTTTTCTTCAAGGTAATCCTCATTTCCATCACCATGATGTTGATTTCCTTCATCATGATGCGTATTTACTTCATCATGATGCTCATTCACAAAATCAAGATGCTCATTTCATTCATTACGATGCATATTTTCTTCATCATGATGCTCATTTCTTACATCCTGCTTCATATTTCCTTCATCTCTATGTTCATTTCCAAGATCATGATGATCATTTCCTTCATCATGATGCAAATTTTCTTCATAATGATGCTTATTTCCTTTATAATGATGCGTATTTCCTTCATCATAATGCTCATTTCCTTCATCATAATTCTTATTTCCATCATCATGATGTATAAATACTTCATCGCAATACTTATTTCCTTCATCATGATGCTCATTTCTATCATCTTTCCATCATCATGATGCTCATTTCCTATATCATGACCTAATTTCCTTCATCATAATGCTCATTTCCTACGTCACGATGCATATTCTCATAATCATGATGCTCATTTCTTTCATCATGATGCTCATTTCTTTCATCATGATGCATATTTTCCTTCATCATAATGCTTATTTCATATATCACGATGCATATTTCAATCATCATGATGCTCTTTTCCTTCATCTTGATGTTCATTTCCTTCGCCATGATGCATAACCTTCATCACGTAATCATTTACATCATCATGATGCTAATATACTTCATCATGATGCGTATTTCCTACATCATGATGCTCATTTCCTTCATCATGATGCATTGTTTCTTTTTTGATGATCCTCATTTCCATCACCATGATGTTGATTTCCTTCATCATGATGTATATTTACTTCATCATGATGCTCATTCACTACATCATGATGCATATTTCATTCATTACGATGCATATTTCCATCATCATGATGCTCATTTCTAACATCTTGCTTCATAATTCCTTCATCTCTATGTTCATTTCCATCATCATGATGATCGTTTCCTTCATTATGATGCAAATTTTCTTCATAATGATGCTCATTTCCTTTATCATGATGTGTATTTCCTTCATCATGATGCTCATTTCCTTAATCATAATTCATATTTCCATCATCATGATACTTATTTCTTTCATCATGATGCTCATTTCCTATATCATGAACTAATATCCTTCATCATATAGCATATTTTCCTTCATCATAATTCTCATTTCCTACGTCACGACGCATATTCCCATCATCATGACGCTCATTTCCTGTATCATGATGCTCATTTTTCTTCATCATGATGCATATTATCCTTCATCATAACGCTCATTTCCTACATCCCGATACATATTTCAATCATCATGATGCTTTTTTCCTTCATCTTGATGCTTATTTCCTTCGCCATGATGCATATTTCCTTCATCATGTAATCATTTACATCATCATGATGCTAATATACTTCATCATGATGCATATTTCCTTCATCATGATGCTCATTTCCTACATTATGATGCTTATTTCCTTTTTCATGTTGCTCATTTCTTTCATCATAATGCATATTTCCTTCATCATGATTATCATTTCCTAAGTCATTATGGTCATTTCCTATATTATGATGCACATTTTCTTCTTCATGATGCTCATTTCTTTCATCATAATGTATATTTCCTTCATCCTAAATATAATTTCTTAAGTCATTATGGTAATTTCCTTTAATCATGAGGCTTATTTCATTCATCGTGATACATATTTACTTAATCATGATGCTCATTTCCTACATCATGAAACATATTTACTTCATCATGGTGATATTTCCTTCATCGTGATGCTGATTTCTTACATCAATATGCACTTTTCCTTCATCATGATGCATGTTTTCTTCATGATAATCCTCATTTCCATCAACATGATGTTGATTTCCTTCATCTTGATGTTCATTTCCTTCGCCATGATGCATATTTCCTTTATCATGTAATCATTTACATCATCATGATGCTAATATACTTCATCATGATGCGTATTTCCTTCATCAAGATGCTCATTTCCTTCATCATGATTCTCATTTCCTACATTATGATGCTCATTTTATTCTTCATGATGCTCATTTCTTTCATCATAATGTATATTTCCTTCATCTTGATTATCATTTCCTAAGTCGTTATGGTCATTTCATTTAATCATGAGACTTATTTCATTCATCGTAATACATATTTTCTTAATCATGATGCTCATTTCCTACATCATGATACATATTTCCTTTATCATGGTGATATTTCTTTCATCGAGATGCTCATTTATTACATCAATATGCTCTTTTGCTTCATCATGATGCATTGTTTCTTTTTTGATGATCCTCATTTTCATCACCATGATGTTGATTTCCTTCATCATGATGTGTATTTACTTCATCATGATGCTCATTCACTACATCATGATGCTCATTTCATTCATTACGATGCATATTTCCTTCATCATGATGCTCATTTCTAACATCATGCTTCATATTTCCTTCTTCTCTATGTTCATTTCCATCATCATGATGATCATTTCCTTCATCATGATGCAAATTTTCTTCATAATGATGCTCATTTCCTTTATCATGATGCGTATTTCCTTCATCATGATGCTCATTTCCTTCATCATAATTCATATTTCAATCATCATGATGCATAAATACTTCATCATGGTACTTATTTCTTTCATCATGATGCTCATTTCTATCATCATGATGCATGTTTCCTTCATCATGATGCTCATTTCCTATATCATGACCTAATATCCTTCATCATATAGCATATTTTCCTTCATCATAATTTTCATTTCCTACGTCACGACGCATATTCCCATCATCATGACGCTCATTTCCTGTATCATGATGCTCATTTTTCTTCATCATGATGCATATTATCCTTCATCATAACGCTCATTTCCTACATCACGATACATATTTCAATCATCATGATGCTTTTTTCCTTCATCTTGATGCTTATTTCCTTCGCCAGGATGCATATTTCCTTCATCATGTAATCATTTACATCATCATGATGCTAATATACTTCATCCTAATGCATATTTCCTTTATCATGATGCTCATTTCCTACATTATGATGATCGTTTCCTTTTTCATGATGCTCATTTCTTTCATCATAATGTATATTTCCTTCATCATTATTATCATTTCCTAAGTCATTATGGTCATTTCCTACATTATGATGCTCATTTTCTTCTTCATGATGCTCATTTCTTTCATCATAATGTATATTTCCTTCATCCTAAATATAATTTCTTAAGTCATTATGGTCATTTCCTTTAATCATGAGGCTTATTTCATTCATCGTGATACATATTTACTTAATCATGATGCTCATTTCCTACATCATGATACATATTTCCTTCATCATGGTGATATTTCCTTCATCGTGATGCTCATTTCTTACATCAATATTCACTTTTCCTTCATCATGATGCATGTTTTCTTCAAGGTAATCCTCATTTCCATCACCATGATGTTGATTTCCTTCATCATGATGCGTATTTACTTCATCATGATGCTCATTCACAAAATCAAGATGCTCATTTCATTCATTACGATGCATATTTTCTTCATCATGATGCTCATTTCTTACATCCTGCTTCATATTTCCTTCATCTCTATGTTCATTTCCAAGATCATGATGATCATTTCCTTCATCATGACGCAAATTTTCTTCATAATGATGCTTATTTCCTTTATCATGATGCGTATTTCCTTCATCATAATGCTCATTTCCTTCATCATAATTCTTATTTCCATCATCATGATGTATAAATACTTCATCGCAATACTTATTTCCTTCATCATGATGCTCATTTCTATCATCTTTCCATCATCATGATGCTCATTTCCTATATCATGAGCTAATTTCCTTCATCATAATGCTCATTTCCTACGTCACGATGCATATTCTCATAATCATGATGCTCATTTCTTTCATCATGATGCTCATTTCTTTCATCATGATGCATATTTTCCTTCATCATAATGCTTATTTCATATATCACGATGCATATTTCAATCATCATGATGCTCTTTTCCTTCATCTTGATGTTCATTTCCTTCGCCATGATGCATAACCTTCATCACGTAATCATTTACATCATCATGATGCTAATATACTTCATCATGATGCGTATTTCCTACATCATGATGCTCATTTCCTTCATCATGATGCATTGTTTCTTTTTTGATGATCCTCATTTCCATCACCATGATGTTGATTTCCTTCATCATGATGTATATTTACTTCATCATGATGCTCATTCACTACATCATGATGCATATTTCATTCATTACGATGCATATTTCCATCATCATGATGCTCATTTCTAACATCTTGCTTCATAATTCCTTCATCTCTATGTTCATTTCCATCATCATGATGATCGTTTCCTTCATTATGATGCAAATTTTCTTCATAATGATGCTCATTTCCTTTATCATGATGTGTATTTCCTTCATAATGATGCTCATTTCCTTAATCATAATTCATATTTCCATCATCATGATACTTATTTCTTTCATCATGATGCTCATTTCCTATATCATGAACTAATATCCTTCATCATATAGCATATTTTCCTTCATCATAATTCTCATTTCCTACGTCACGACGCATATTCCCATCATCATGACGCTCATTTCCTGTATCATGATGCTCATTTTTCTTCATCATGATGCATATTATCCTTCATCATAACGCTCATTTCCTACATCCCGATACATATTTCAATCATCATTATGCTTTTTTCCTTCATCTTGATGCTTATTTCCTTCGCCATGATGCATATTTCCTTCATCATGTAATCATTTACATCATCATGATGCTAATATACTTCATCATGATGCATATTTCCTTCATCATGATGCTCATTTCCTACATTATGATGCTTATTTCCTTTTTCATGTTGCTCATTTCTTTCATCATAATGCATATTTCCTTCATCATGATTATCATTTCCTAAGTCATTATGGTCATTTCCTATATTATGATGCACATTTTCTTCTTCATGATGCTCATTTCTTTCATCATAATGTATATTTCCTTCATCCTAAATATAATTTCTTAAGTCATTATGGTAATTTCCTTTAATCATGAGGCTTATTTCATTCATCGTGATACATATTTACTTAATCATGATGCTCATTTCCTACATCATGAAACATATTTACTTCATCATGGTGATATTTCCTTCATCGTGATGCTGATTTCTTACATCAATATGCACTTTTCCTTCATCATGATGCATGTTTTCTTCATGATAATCCTCATTTCCATCAACATGATGTTGATTTCCTTCATCTTGATGTTCATTTCCTTCGCCATGATGCATATTTCCTTTATCATGTAATCATTTACATCATCATGATGCTAATATACTTCATCATGATGCGTATTTCCTTCATCAAGATGCTCATTTCCTTCATCATGATGCTCATTTCCTACATTATGATGCTCATTTTATTCTTCATGATGCTCATTTCTTTCATCATAATGTATATTTCCTTCATCTTGATTATCATTTCCTAAGTCGTTATGGTCATTTCATTTAATCATGAGACTTATTTCATTCATCGTAATACATATTTACTTAATCATGATGCTCATTTCCTACATCATGATACATATTTCCTTTATCATGGTGATATTTCTTTCATCGAGATGCTCATTTATTACATCAATATGCTCTTTTCCTTCATCATGATGCATTGTTTATTTTTTGATGATCCTCATTTTCATCACCATGATGTTGATTTCCTTCATCATGATGTGTATTTACTTCATCATGATGCTCATTCACTACATCATGATGCTCATTTCATTCATTACGATGCATATTTCCTTCATCATGATGCTCATTTCTAACATCATGCTTCATATTTCCTTCTTCTCTATGTTCATTTCCATCATCATGATGATCATTTCCTTCATCATGATGCAAATTTTCTTCATAATGATGCTCATTTCCTTTATCATGATGCGTATTTCCTTCATCATGATGCTCATTTCCTTCATCATAATTCATATTTCCATCATCATGATGCATAAATACTTCATCATGGTACTTATTTCTTTCACCATGATGCTCATTTCTATCATCATGATGCATGTTTCCTTCATCATGATGCTCATTTCCTATATCATGACCTAATATCCTTCATCATATAGCATATTTTCCTTCATCATAATTTTCATTTCCTACGTCACGACGCATATTCCCATCATCATGACGCTCATTTCCTGTATCATGATGCTCATTTCCTTCATCATGATGCATATTATCCTTCATCATAACGCTCATTTCCTACATCACGATACATATTTCAATCATCATGATGCTTTTTTCCTTCATCTTGATGCTTATTTCCTTCGCCAGGATGCATATTTCCTTCATCATGTAATCATTTACATCATCATGATGCTAATATACTTCATCATAATGCATATTTCCTTTATCATGATGCTCATTTCCTACATTATGATGATCGTTTCCTTTTTCATGATGCTCATTTCTTTCATCATAATGTATATTTCCTTCATCATTATTATCATTTCCTAAGTCATTATGGTCATTTCCTACATTATGATGCTCATTTTCTTCTTCATGATGCTCATTTCTTTCATCATAATGTATATTTCCTTCATCCTAAATATAATTTCTTAAGTCATTATGGTCATTTCCTTTAATCATGAGGCTTATTTCATTCATCGTGATACATATTTACTTAATCATGATGCTCATTTCCTACATCATGATACATATTTCCTTCATCATGGTGATATTTCCTTCATCGTGATGCTCATTTCTTACATCAATATTCACTTTTCCTTCATCATGATGCATGTTTTCTTCAAGGTAATCCTCATTTCCATCACCATGATGTTGATTTCCTTCATCATGATGCGTATTTACTTCATCATGATGCTCATTCACAAAATCAAGATGCTCATTTCATTCATTACGATGCATATTTTCTTCATCATGATGCTCATTTCTTACATCCTGCTTCATATTTCCTTCATCTCTATGTTCATTTCCAAGATCATGATGATCATTTCCTTCATCATGATGCAAATTTTCTTCATAATGATGCTTATTTCCTTTATCATGATGCGTATTTCCTTCATCATAATGCTCATTTCCTTCATCATAATTCTTATTTCCATCATCATGATGTATAAATACTTCATCGCAATACTTATTTCCTTCATCATGATGCACATTTCTATCATCTTTCCATCATCATGATGCTCATTTCCTATATCATGACCTAATTTCCTTCATCATAATGCTCATTTCCTACGTCACGATGCATATTCTCATAATCATGATGCTCATTTCTTTCATCATGATGCTCATTTCTTTCATCATGATGCATATTTTCCTTCATCATAATGCTTATTTCATATATCACGATGCATATTTCAATCATCATGATGCTCTTTTCCTTCATCTTGATGTTCATTTCCTTCGCCATGATGCATAACCTTCATCACGTAATCATTTACATCATCATGATGCTAATATACTTCATCATGATGCGTATTTCCTACATCATGATGATCATTTCCTTCATCATGATGCATTGTTTCTTTTTTGATGATCCTCATTTCCATCACCATGATGTTGATTTCCTTCATCATGATGTATATTTACTTCATCATGATGCTCATTCACTACATCATGATGCATATTTCATTCATTACGATGCATATTTCCATCATCATGATGCTCATTTCTAACATCTTGCTTCATAATTCCTTCATCTCTATGTTCATTTCCATCATCATGATGATCGTTTCCTTCATTATGATGCAAATTTTCTTCATAATGATGCTCATTTCCTTTATCATGATGTGTATTTCCTTCATCATGATGCTCATTTCCTTAATCATAATTCATATTTCCATCATCATGATACTTATTTCTTTCATCATGATGCTCATTTCCTATATCATGAACTAATATCCTTCATCATATAGCATATTTTCCTTCATCATAATTCTCATTTCCTACGTCACGACGCATATTCCCATCATCATGACGCTCATTTCCTGTATCATGATGCTCATTTTTCTTCATCATGATGCATATTATCCTTCATCATAACGCTCATTTCCTACATCCCGATACATATTTCAATCATCATGATGCTTTTTTCCTTCATCTTGATGCTTATTTCCTTCGCCATGATGCATATTTCCTTCATCATGTAATCATTTACATCATCATGATGCTAATATACTTCATCATGATGCATATTTCCTTCATCATGATGCTCATTTCCTACATTATGATGCTTATTTCCTTTTTCATGTTGCTCATTTCTTTCATCATAATGCATATTTCCTTCATCATGATTATCATTTCCTAAGTCATTATGGTCATTTCCTATATTATGATGCACATTTTCTTCTTCATGATGCTCATTTCTTTCATCATAATGTATATTTCCTTCATCCTAAATATAATTTCTTAAGTCATTATGGTAATTTCCTTTAATCATGAGGCTTATTTCATTCATCGTGATACATATTTACTTAATCATGATGCTCATTTCCTACATCATGATACATATTTACTTCATCATGGTGATATTTCCTTCATCGTGATGCTGATTTCTTACATCAATATGCACTTTTCCTTCATCATGATGCATGTTTTCTTCATGATAATCCTCATTTCCATCAACATGATGTTGATTTCCTTCATCTTGATGTTCATTTCCTTCGCCATGATGCATATTTCCTTTATCATGTAATCATTTACATCATCATGATGCTAATATACTTCATCATGATGCGTATTTCCTTCATCAAGATGCTCATTTCCTTCATCATGATGCTCATTTCCTACATTATGATGCTCATTTTATTCTTCATGATGCTCATTTTTTTCATCATAATGTATATTTCCTCCATCTTGATTATCATTTCCTAAGTCGTTATGGTCATTTCATTTAATCATGAGACTTATTTCATTCATCGTAATACATATTTACTTAATCATGATGCTCATTTCCTACATCATGATACATATTTCCTTTATCATGGTGATATTTCTTTCATCGAGATGCTCATTTATTATATCAATATGCTCTTTTCCTTCATCATGATGCATTGTTTCTTTTTTGATGATCCTCATTTTCATCACCATGATGTTGATTTCCTTCATCAAGATGTGTATTTACTTCATCATGATGCTCATTCACTACATCATGATGCTCATTTCATTCATTACGATGCATATTTCCTTCATCATGATGCTCATTTCTAACATCATGCTTCATATTTCCTTCTTCTCTATGTTCATTTCCATCATCATGATGATCATTTCCTTCATCATGATGCAAATTTTCTTCATAATGATGCACATTTCCTTTATCATGATGCGTATTTCCTTCATCATGATGCTCATTTCCTTCATCATAATTCATATTTCCATCATCATGATGCATAAATCCTTCATCATGGTACTTATTTCTTTCATCATGATGCTCATTTCAATCATCATGATGCTTTTTTCCTTCATCTTGATGCTTATTTCCTTCGCCAGGATGCATATTTCCTTCATCATGTAATCATTTACATCATCATGATGCTAATATACTTCATCATAATGCATATTTCCTTTATCATGATGCTCATTTCCTACATTATGATGATCGTTTCCTTTTTCATGATGCTCATTTCTTTCATCATAATGTATATTTCCTTCATCATTATTATCATTTCCTAAGTCATTATGGTAATTTCCTACATTATGATGCTCATTTTCTTCTTCATGATGCTCATTTCTTTCATCATAATGTATATTTCCTTCATCCTAAATATAATTTCTTAAGTCATTATGGTCATTTCCTTTAATCATGAGGCTTATTTCATTCATCGTGATACATATTTACTTAATCATGATGCTCATTTCCTACATCATGATACATATTTCCTTCATCATGGTGATATTTCCTTCATCGTGATGCTCATTTCTTACATCAATATTCACTTTTCCTTCATCATGATGCATGTTTTCTTCAAGGTAATCCTCATTTCCATCACCATGATGTTGATTTCCTTCATCATGATGCGTATTTACTTCATCATGATGCTCATTCACAAAATCAAGATGCTCATTTCATTCATTACGATGCATATTTTCTTCATCATGATGCTCATTTCTTACATCCTGCTTCATATTTCCTTCATCTCTATGTTCATTTCCAAGATCATGATGATCATTTCCTTCATCATGATGTAAATTTTCTTCATAATGATGCTTATTTCCTTTATCATGATGCGTATTTCCTTCATCATAATGCTCATTTCCTTCATCATAATTCTTATTTCCATCATCATGATGTATAAATACTTCATCGCAATACTTATTTCCTTCATCATGATGCTCATTTCTATCATCTTTCCATCATCATGATGCTCATTTCCTATATCATGACCTAATTTCCTTCATCATAATGCTCATTTCCTACGTCACGATGCATATTCTCATAATCATGATGCTCATTTCTTTCATCATGATGCTCATTTCTTTCATCATGATGCATATTTTCCTTCATCATAATGCTTATTTCATATATCACGATGCATATTTCAATCATCATGATGCTCTTTTCCTTCATCTTGATGTTCATTTCCTTCGCCATGATGCATAACCTTCATCACGTAATCATTTACATCATCATGATGCTAATATACTTCATCATGATGCATATTTCCTACATCATGATGCTCATTTCCTTCATCATGATGCATTGTTTCTTTTTTGATGATCCTCATTTCCATCACCATGATGTTGATTTCCTTCATCATGATGTATATTTACTTCATCATGATGCTCATTCACTACATCATGATGCATATTTCATTCATTACGATGCATATTTCCATCATCATGATGCTCATTTCTAACATCTTGCTTCATAATTCCTTCATCTCTATGTTCATTTCCATCATCATGATGATCGTTTCCTTCATTATGATGCAAATTTTCTTCATAATGATGCTCATTTCCTTTATCATGATGTGTATTTCCTTCATCATGATGCTCATTTCCTTAATCATAATTCATATTTCCATCATCATGATACTTATTTCTTTCATCATGATGCTCATTTCCTATATCATGAACTAATATCCTTCATCATATAGCATATTTTCCTTCATCATAATTCTCATTTCCTACGTCACGACGCATATTCCCATCATCATGACGCTCATTTCCTGTATCATGATGCTCATTTTTCTTCATCATGATGCATATTATCCTTCATCATAACGCTCATTTCCTACATCCCGATACATATTTCAATCATCATGATGCTTTTTTCCTTCATCTTGATGCTTATTTCCTTCGCCATGATGCATATTTCCTTCATCATGTAATCATTTACATCATCATGATGCTAATATACTTCATCATGATGCATATTTCCTTCATCATGATGCTCATTTCCTACATTATGATGCTTATTTCCTTTTTCATGTTGCTCATTTCTTTCATCATAATGCATATTTCCTTCATCATGATTATCATTTCCTAAGTCATTATGGTCATTTCCTATATTATGATGCACATTTTCTTCTTCATGATGCTCATTTCTTTCATCATAATGTATATTTCCTTCATCCTAAATATAATTTCTTAAGTCATTATGGTAATTTCCTTTAATCATGAGGCTTATTTCATTCATCGTGATACATATTTACTTAATCATGATGCTCATTTCCTACATCATGATACATATTTACTTCATCATGGTGATATTTCCTTCATCGTGATGCTGATTTCTTACATCAATATGCACTTTTCCTTCATCATGATGCATGTTTTCTTCATGATAATCCTCATTTCCATCAACATGATGTTGATTTCCTTCATCTTGATGTTCATTTCCTTCGCCATGATGCATATTTCCTTTATCATGTAATCATTTACATCATCATGATGCTAATATACTTCATCATGATGCGTATTTCCTTCATCAAGATGCTCATTTCCTTCATCATGATGCTCATTTCCTACATTATGATGCTCATTTTATTCTTCATGATGCTCATTTCTTTCATCATAATGTATATTTCCTTCATCTTGATTATCATTTCCTAAGTCGTTATGGTCATTTCATTTAATCATGAGACTTATTCATTCATCGTAATACATATTTACTTAATCATGATGCTCATTTCCTACATCATGATACATATTTCCTTTATCATGGTGATATTTCTTTCATCGAGATGCTCATTTATTACATCAATATGCTCTTTTCCTTCATCATGATGCATTGTTTCTTTTTTGATGATCCTCATTTTCATCACCATGATGTTGATTTCCTTCATCATGATGTGTATTTACTTCATCATGATGCTCATTCACTACATCATGATGCTCATTTCATTCATTACGATGCATATTTCCTTCATCATGATGCTCATTTCTAACATCATGCTTCATATTTCCTTCTTCTCTATGTTCATTTCCATCATCATGATGATCATTTCCTTCATCACGATGCAAATTTTCTTCATAATGATGCTCATTTCCTTTATCATGATGCGTATTTCCTTCATCATGATGCTCATTTCCTTCATCATAATTCATATTTCCATCATCATGATGCATAAATCCTTCATCATGGTACTTATTTCTTTCATCATGATGCTCATTTCTATCATCACGATGCATGTTTCCTTCATCATGATGCTCATTTCCTATATCATGACCTAATATCCTTCATCATATAGCATATTTTCCTTCATCATAATTTTCATTTCCTACGTCACGACGCATATTCCCATCATCATGACGCTCATTTCCTGTATCATGATGCTCATTTCCTTCATCATGATGCATATTATCCTTCATCATAACGCTCATTTCCTACATCACGATACATATTTCAATCATCATGATGCTTTTTTCCTTCATCTTGATGCTTATTTCCTTCGCCAGGATGCATATTTCCTTCATCATGTAATCATTTACATCATCATGATGCTAATATACTTCATCATAATGCATATTTCCTTTATCATGATGCTCATTTCCTACATTATGATGATCGTTTCCTTTTTCATGATGCTCATTTCTTTCATCATAATGTATATTTCCTTCATCATTATTATCATTTCCTAAGTCATTATGGTCATTTCCTACATTATGATGCTCATTTTCTTCTTCATGATGCTCATTTCTTTCATCATAATGTATATTTCCTTCATCCTAAATATAATTTCTTAAGTCATTATGGTCATTTCCTTTAATCATGAGGCTTATTTCATTCATCGTGATACATATTTACTTAATCATGATGCTCATTTCCTACATCATGATACATATTTCCTTCATCATGGTGATATTTCCTTCATCGTGATGCTCATTTCTTACATCAATATTCACTTTTCCTTCATCATGATGCATGTTTTCTTCAAGGTAATCCTCATTTCCATCACCATGATGTTGATTTCCTTCATCATGATGCGTATTTACTTCATCATGATGCTCATTCACAAAATCAAGATGCTCATTTCATTCATTACGATGCATATTTTCTTCATCATGATGCTCATTTCTTACATCCTGCTTCATATTTCCTTCATCTCTATGTTCATTTCCAAGATCATGATGATCATTTCCTTCATCATGATGCAAATTTTCTTCATAATGATGCTTATTTCCTTTATCATGATGCGTATTTCCTTCATCATAATGCTCATTTCCTTCATCATAATTCTTATTTCCATCATCATGATGTATAAATACTTCATCGCAATACTTATTTCCTTCATAATGATGCTCATTTCTATCATCTTTCCATCATCATGATGCTCATTTCCTATATCATTACCTAATTTCCTTCATCATAATGCTCATTTCCTACGTCACGATGCATATTCTCATAATCATGATGCTCATTTCTTTCATCATGATGCTCATTTCTTTCATCATGATGGTCATTTCCTTCATCATGATGCATATTTTCCTTCATAATAATGCTTATTTCATATATCACGATGCATATTTCAATCATCATGATGCTCTTTTCCTTCATCTTGATGTTCATTTCCTTCTCCATGATGCATAACCTTCATCACGTAATCATTTACATCATCATGATGCTAATATACTTCATCATGATGCGTATTTCCTACATCATGATGCTCATTTCCTTCATCATGATGCATTGTTTCTTTTTTGATGATCCTCATTTCCATCACCATGTTGTTGATTTCCTTCATCATGATGTATATTTACTTCATCATGATGCTCATTCACTACATCATGATGCATATTTCCATCATCATGATGCTCATTTCTAACATCTTGCTTCATAATTCCTTCATCTCTATGTTCATTTCCATCATCATGATGATCGTTTCCTTCATTATGATGCAAATTTTCTTCATAATGATGCTCATTTCCTTTATCATGATGCATATTTCCTTCATCATGATGCTCATTTCCTTAATCATAATTCATATTTCCATCATCATGATACTTATTTCTTTCATCATGATGCTCATTTCCTATATCATGACCTAATATCCTTCATCATATAGCATATTTTCCTTCATCATAATTCTCATTTCCTATGTCACGACGCATATTCCCATCATCATGACGCTCATTTCTTGTATCATGATGCTCATTTTTCTTCATCATGATGTATATTATCCTTCATCATAACGCTCATTTCCTACATCACGATACATATTTCAATCATCATGATGCTTTTTTCCTTCATCTTGATGCTTATTTCCTTAGCCATGATGCATATTTCCTTCATCATGTAATCATTTACATCATCATGATGCTAATATACTTCATCATGATGCATATTTCCTTCATCATGATGCTCATTTCCTACATTATGATGCTTATTTCATTTTTCATGTTGCTCATTTCTTTCATCATAATGTATATTTCCTTCATCATTGTTATCATTTCCTAAGTCATTATGGTCATTTCCTATATTATGATGCACATTTTCTTCTTCATGATGCTCATTTCTTTCATCATAATGTATATTTCCTTCATCCTAAATATAATTTCTTAAGTCATTATGGTAATTTCCTTTAATCATGAGGCTTATTTCATTCATCGTGATACATATTTACTTAATCATGATGCTCATTTCCAACATCATGATACATATTTACTTCATCATGGTGATATTTCCTTCATTGTGATGCTGATTTCTTACATCAATATGCACTTTTCCTTCATCATGATGCATGTTTTCTTCATGATAATCCTCATTTCCATAACCATGATGTTGATTTCCTTCATCTTGATGTTCATTTCCTTCGCCATGATGCATATTTCCTTTATCATGTAATCATTTACATCATCATGATGTTAATATACTTCATCATGATGCGTATTTCCTTCATCAAGATGCTCATTTCCTTCATCATGATGCTCATTTCCTACATTATGATGCTCATTTTATTATTCATGATGCTCATTTCTTTCATCATAATGTATATTTCCTTCATCTTGATTATCATTTCCTAAGTCGTTATGGTCATTTCACTTAATCATGAGACTTATTTCATTCATCGTAATACATATTTACTTAATCATGATGCTCATTTCCTACATCATGATACATATTTCCTTTATCATGGTGATATTTCTTTCATCGAGATGCTCATTTATTACATCAATATGCTCTTTTCCTTCATCATGATGCATTGTTTCTTTTTTGATGATCCTCATTTTCATCACCATGATGTTGATTTCCTTCATCATGATGTGTATTTACTTAATCATGATGCTCATTCACTACATCATGATGCTCATTTCATTCATTACGATGCATATTTCCTTCATCATGATGCTCATTTCTAACATCATGCTTCATATTTCCTTCTTCTCTATGTTCATTTCCATCATCATGATGATCATTTCCTTCATCATGATGCAAATTTTCTTCATAATGATGCTCATTTCCTTTATCATGATGCGTATTTCCTTCATCATGATGCTCATTTCCTTCATCATAATTCATATTTCCATCATCATGATGCATAAATCCTTCATCATGATACTTATTTTTTTCATCATGATGCTCATTTCTATCATCATGATGCATGTTTCCTTCATCATGATGCTCATTTCCTATATCATGACCTAATATCCTTCATCATATAGCATATTTTCCTTCATCATAATTTTCATTTCCTACGTCACGACGCATATTCCCATCATCATGACGCTCATTTCCTGTATCATGATGCTCATTTCCTTCATCATGATGCATATTATCCTTCATCATAACGCTCATTTCCTACATCACGATACATATTTCAATCATCATGATGCTTTTTTCCTTCATCTTGATGCTTATTTCCTTCGCCATGAAGCATATTTCCTTCATCATGTAATCATTTACATCATCATGATGCTAATATACTTCATCATAATGCATATTTCCTTTATCATGATGCTCATTTCCTACATTATGATGATCGTTTACTTTTTCATGATGCTCATTTCTTTCATCATAATGTATATTTCCTTCATCATTATTATCATTTCCTAAGTCATTATGGTCATTTCCTACATTATGATGCTCATTTTCTTCTTCATGATGCTCATTTCTTTCATCATAATGTATATTTCCTTCATCCTAAATATAATTTCTTAAGTCATTATGGTCATTTCCTTTAATCATGAGGCTTATTTCATTCATCGTGATACATATTTACTTAATCATGATGCTCATTTCCTACATCATGATACATATTTCCTTCATCATGGTGATATTTCCTTCATCGTGATGCTCATTTCTTACATCAATATTCACTTTTCCTTCATCATGATGCTTGTTTTCTTCAAGGTAATCCTCATTTCCATCACCATGATGTTGATTTCCTTCATCATGATGCGTATTTACTTCATCATGATGCTCATTCACAACATCAAGATGCTCTTTCATTCATTATGATGCATATTTTCTTCATCATGATGCTCATTTCTTACATCCTGCTTCATATTTCCTTCATCTCTATGTTCATTTCCAAGATCATGATGATCATTTCCTTCATCATGATGCAAATTTTCTTCATAATGATGCTTATTTCCTTTATCATGATGCGTATTTCCTTCATCATAATGCTCATTTCCTTCATCATAATTCTTATTTCCATCATCATGATGTATAAATACTTCATCGCAATACTTATTTCCTTCATCATGATGCTCATTTCTATCATCTTTCCATCATCATGATGCTCATTTCCTATATCATGACCTAATTTCCTTCATTATAATGCTCATTTCCTACGTCATGATGCATATTCTCATAATCATGATGCTCATTTCTTTCATCATGATGCTCATTTCTTTCATCATGATGCTCGTTTCCTTCATCGTGATGCATATTTTCCTTCATCATAATGCTTATTTCATATATCACGATGCATATTTCAATCATCATGATGCTCTTTTCCTTCATCTTGATGTTCATTTCCTTCGCCATGATGCATAACCTTCATCACGTAATCATTTACATCATCATGATGCTAATATACTTCATCATGATGCGTATTTCCTACATCATGATGCTCATTTCCTTCATCATGATGCATTGTTTCTTTTTTGATGATCCTCATTTCCATCACCATGATGTTGATTTCCTTCATCATGATGTATATTTACTTCATCATGATGCTCATTCACTACATCATGATGCTCATTTCATTCATTACGATGCATATTTCCTTCATCATGATGCTCATTTCTAACATCATGCTTCATATTTCCTTCATCTCTATGTTCATTTCCATCATCATGATGATCATTTCCTTCATCATGATGCAAATTTTCTTCATAATGATGCTCATTTACTTTATCATGATGCGTATTTCCTTCATCATGATGCTCATTTCCTTCATCATAATTCATATTTCCATCATCATGATGCATAAATTCTTCATCATGATACTTATTTCTTTCATCATGATGCTCATTTCTATCATCATGATGCATGTTTCCTTCATCATGATGCTCATTTCCTATATCATGACCTAATATCCTTCATCATATAGCATATTTTCCTTCATCATAATTTTCATTTCCTACGTCACGACGCATATTCCCATCATCATGACGCTCATTTCCTGTATCATGATGCTCATTTCCTTCATCATGATGCATATTATCCTTCATCATAACGCTCATTTCCTACATCACGATACATATTTCAATCATCATGATGCTTTTTTCCTTCATCTTGATGCTTATTTCCTTCGCCATGATGCATGCGTATTTCCTTCATCATAATGCTCATTTCCTTCATCATAATTCTTATTTCCATCATCATGATGCATAAATACTTCATCGTAATACTTATTTCCTTCATCATGATGCTCATTTCTATCATCTTTCTATCATCATGATGCTCATTTCTTATATCATGACCTAATTTCCTTCATCATAATGCTCATTTCCTACGTCACGATGCATATTCTCATAATCATGATGCTCATTTCTTTCATCATGATGCTCATTTCATTCATCATGATGCATATTTTCCTAAATCATAATCCTCATTTCCTACATCATGATGCATATTTCAATCATCATGATGCTCTTTTCCTTCATTTTGATGATCATTTCCTTCGCCATGATGCATATTTACTTCATCATGTAATCATTTATATCATCATGATGCTAATATACTTCATCATGATGCGTATTTCCTTCATCATGACGCTCATTTCCTTCTTCATGATGCTCATTTCCTACATTATGATTCTCATTTCCTTCTACATGATGCTCATTTCTTACATCATAATATATATTTCCTTCATCATGATTATCATTTCCTAAGTCATTATGGTCATTTCCTTTAATCATGATGCTTATTTAATTCATCGTGATACATATTTCATTAATCATGATGCTTATTTCCTACATCATGATACATAATTCCTTCATTGTGATGCTCATTTCTTACATCAATATGCTATTTTCCTTCATCATGATGCATGTTTTCTTCATGATGATCCTCATTTCCATTACCATGATGTTAATTTCCTTCATCATAATGCGTATTTAGTTCATCATGATGCTCATTGACTACATCATGATGCTCATTTCATTCATTACGTTGCATATTTCCTTCATTATGATGCATATTTCCTTCATTATGATGCTCATTTCATACATCATGCTTAATATTTCCTTCATCTCTATGTTCATTTCCAACATCATGATGATCATTTCCTATATCATGATGCAAATTTTCTTCATAAAGATGCTCATTTCCTTTATTATGATGCGTAATTCTTTCATCATGATGCTCATTTCCTTCATCATAATTCTTATTTCCATCATCATGATGCATAAATCCTTCATCATGATACTTATTTCCTTCATCATGGTGCTCATTTCTGTCATCATGATGCATGTTTCCTTCATCATTATGCACATTTCCTATATCATGACCTAATTTACTTCATCATGATGCATATTTTCTTTCATCATAATGCTCATTTCCTACGTCATTATCCATATTCCCATTATCATGATGCTCATTTCTATCAACATGATGCTCATTTCCTGTATCATGATGCTCATTTCCTTCATCATGATGCATATTTTCATTCATCATAATACTCATTTCCTACATCACAATGCATATTTCAATCATCATGATGCTATTTTCCTTCATCTTGATGTTCATTTCCTTTGCCATGTTGCATATTTCCTTCATATTGTTATCATTTACATCATCATGATGCTAATATACTTCATCATGATGCGTATTTCCTTCATCGTGATGATCATTTCCTTCATCATGATGCTCATTTCCTACATTATGATGCTCATTTTCTTCTTCATGATGCTCATTTCTTTCATCATAATGTATATTTCCTTCATCAAGATTATCATTTCCTAAGTCATTATGGTTATTTTCTTTAGTCATGAGGCTCATTTCATTCATCGTGATACATATTTCCTTAATCATGATGCTCATTTCCCAAATCATGATACATATTTCCTTCATCATGGTAATATTTCCTTAATCGTGATGCTCATTTCTTTCATCAATATGCTCTTTTCCTTCATCATGATGCATGTTTTCTTCATGATGATCCTCATTTCCATCACCATGATGTTAATTTCCTTCATCATGATGCGTATTTACTTCATCAGGTTGCTCATTGACTACATCATGATGCTCATTTCATTCATTACGTTGCATATTTCCTTCATCATGATGCTCATTTCTTACATCATGCTTCATATTTCCTTCATCTCTATGTTCATTTCCAATGTCATGATGATCATTTCCTTCATCATGATGAAATTTTCTTAATAATGAAGCTCATTTCCTTTATCATGATGCGTATTTCCTTTATCATGATGCTCATTTCCTTCATCATAATTCTTATTTCCGTTATCATGATGCATAAATCCTTCATCGTGATACTTATTTCCTTCATCATAATGCTCATTTCTATCATCATGATGCATGTTTCCTTCATCATTATGCTCATTTCCTATATCATGACCTAATTTCCTTCATCATAATGCATATTTTCCATCATCGTAATGCTCATTTCCTACATCACGATGCATATTTCAATCATCATGATGCTCTTTTCCTTCATTTTGATGTTCATTTCCTTCGCAATGATGCATATTTACTTCATCATGTAATAATTTACATCATCATGATGCTAATATACTTCATCATGATGCGTATTTCCTTCATCATGACGCTCATTTCCTTCTTCATGATTCTCATTTCCTACATTATGATTCTCATTTCCTTCTACATGATGCTCATTTCTTACATCATAATGTATATTTCCTTCATCATGATTATCATTTAGTAAGTCATTATGGTCATTTCCTTTAATCATGAGGCTTATTTAATTCATCGTGATACATATTACATTAATCATGATGCTCATTTCCTACATCATGATACATAATTCCTTCATCGTGATGCTCATTTCTTACATCAATATGCTATTTTCCTTCATCATGATGCATGTTTCCTTCATGATGATCCTCATTTCCATTACCATGATGTTAATTTCCTTCATCATGATGCGTATTTAGTTCATCATGATGCTCATTCACTACATCATGATGCCCATTTCATTCTTTATGATGCATATTTCCTTCATTATGATGCTCATTTCATACATCATGCTTAATATTTCTTTCATCTCTATGTTCATTTCCAACATCATGATGATCATTTCCTACATCATGATGCAAATTTTCTTCATAATGATACTCATTTCCATTATTATGATGCGTATTTCCTTCATCATGATGCTCATTTCCTTCATCATAATTCTTATTTCCATCATCATGATGCATAAATCCTTCATCATGATACTTATTTCCTTCATCATGATGCTCATTTCTATCATCATGATGCATGTTTCCTTCATCATTATGCTCATTTCCTATATTATGACCTAATTTCCTTCATCATGATGCATATTTTCTTTCATCATAATGCTCATTTCCTACATCATGATCCATATTCCCATTATTATGATGCTTATTTCTATCAACATGATGCTCATTTCCTGTATCATGATGCTCATTCCCTTATTCATGATGCATATTTTCCTTCATCATAGTGCTCATTTCCTACATCACGTTGCATATTTCAATCATCATGATGCTATTTTCCTTCATCTTGATGTTAATTTCCTTTGCCATGATGCATATTTCCTTCATCATGTAATCATTTACATCATCATGATGCTAATATACTTCATCATGATGCGTATTTCCTTCATCGTGATGATCATTTCCTTCATCATGATGCTCATTTCCTACATTATGATGCTCATTTTCTTCTTCATGATGCTCATTTCTTTCATCATAATGTATATTTCCTTCATCATGATTATCATTTCCTAAGTCATTATGGTCATTTCCTTTAGTCATGAGGCTCATTTCATTCATCGTGATACATATTTTCTTAATCATGATGCTCATTTCCCAAATCATGATACATATTTCCTTCATCATGGTAATATTTCCTTAATCATGATGCTGATATCTTACATCAATATGCACTTTTCCTTCATCATGATGCATGTTTTCTTCATGATAATCCTCATTTCCATCACCATGATGTTGATTTCCTTCATCTTGATGTTCATTTCCTTCGCCATGATGCATATTTCCTTTATCATGTAATCATTTACATCATCATGATGCTAATATACTTCATCATGATGCGTATTTCCTTCATCAAGATGCTCATTTCCTTCATCATGATGCTCATTTCCTACATTATGATGCTCATTTTATTCTTCATGATGCTCATTTCTTTCATCATAATGTATATTTCCTTCATCTTGATTATCAATTCCTAAGTCGTTATGGTCATTTCATTTAATCACGAGACTTATTTCATTCATTGTAATACATATTTACTTAATCATGATGCTCATTTCCTACATCATAATACATATTTCCTTTATCATGGTGATATTTCCTTCATCGAGATGCTCATTTATTACAACAATATGCTATTTTCCTTCATCATGATGCATTGTTTCTTTTTTGATGATCCTCATTTCCATCACCATGATGTTGATTTCCTTCATCATGATGTGTATTTACTTCATCATGATACTCATTCACTACATCATGATGCTCATTTCATTCATTACGATGCATATTTCCTTCATCATGATGCTCATTTCTAACATCATGCTTCATAGTTCCTTCATCTCTATGTTCATTTCCATCATCATGATGATCATTTCCTTCATCATGATGCAAATTTTCTTCATAATGATGCTCATTTACTTTATCATGATGCGTATTTCCTTCATCAGGATGCTCATTTCCTTCATCATAATTCATATTTCCATCATCATGATGCATAAATTCTTCATCATGATACTTATTTCTTTCATCATGATGCTCATTTCTATCATCATGATGCATGTTTCCTTCATCATGATGCTCATTTCCTATATCATGACCTAATATCCTTCATCATATAGCATATTTTCCTTCATCATAATTTTCATTTCCTACGTCACGACGCATATTCCCATCATCATGACGCTCATTTCCTGTATCATGATGCTCATTTCCTTCATCATGATGCATATTATCCTTCATCATAACGCTCATTTCCTACATCACGATACATATTTCAATTATCATGATGCTTTTTTCCTTCATCTTGATGCTTATTTCCTTCGCCATGATGCATGCGTATTTCCTTCATCATAATGCTCATTTCCTTCATCATAATTCTTATTTCCAT
Organism: Pogostemon cablin; assembly: GCA_023678885.1. NCBI lineage: Eukaryota > Viridiplantae > Streptophyta > Magnoliopsida > Lamiales > Lamiaceae > Pogostemon > Pogostemon cablin. Next base: position 15,368,036 of record CM042975.1, on the reverse strand, counting down.
CATCATGATGCATAAATACTTCATCGTAATACTTATTTCCTTCATCATGATGCTCATTTCTATCATCTTTCCATCATCATGATGCTCATTTCCTATATCATGACCTAATTTCCTTCATTATAATGCTCATTTCCTACGTCACGATGCATATTCTCATAATCATGATGCTCATTTCTTTCATCATGATGCTCATTTCTTTCATCATGATGCTCGTTTCCTTCATCGTGATGCATATTTTCCTTCATCATAATGCTTATTTCATATATCACGATGCATATTTCAATCATCATGATGCTCTTTTCCTTCATCTTGATGTTCATTTCCTTCGCCATGATGCATAACCTTCATCACGTAATCATTTACATCATCATGATGCTAATATACTTCATCATGATGCGTATTTCCTACATCATGATGCTCATTCCTTCATCATGATGCATTGTTTCTTTTTTGATGATCCTCATTTCCATCACCATGATGTTGATTTCCTTCATCATGATGTATATTTACTTCATCATGATGCTCATTCACTACATCATAATGCATATTTCATTCATTACGATGCATATTTCCATCATCATGATGCTCATTTCTAACATCTTGCTTCATAATTCCTTCATCTCTATGTTCATTTCCATCATCATGATGATCGTTTCCTTCATTATGATGCAAATTTTCTTCATAATGATGCTCATTTCCTTTATCATGATGCGTATTTCCTTCATCATGATGCTCATTTCCTTAATCATAATTCATATTTCCATCATCATGATACTTATTTCTTTCATCATGATGCTCATTTCCTATATCATGACCTATTATCCTTCATCATATAGCATATTTTCCTTCATCATAATTCTCATTTCCTATGTCACGACGCATATTCCCATCATCATGATGCTCATTTCCTGTATCATGATGCTCATTTTTCTTCATCATGATGTATATTATCCTTCATCATAACGCTCATTTCCTACATCACGATACATATTTCAATCATCATGATGCTTTTTTCCTTCATCTTGATGCTTATTTCCTTCGCCATGATGCATATTTCCTTCATCATGTAATCATTTACATCATCATGATGCTAATATACTTCATCATGATGCATATTTCCTTCATCATGATGCTCATTTCCTACATTATGATGCTTATTTCCTTTTTCATGTTGCTCATTTCTTTCATCATAATGTATGTTTCCTTCATCATTGTTATCATTTCCTAAGTCATTATGGTCATTTCCTATATTATGATGCACATTTTCTTCTTCATGATGCTCATTTCTTTCATCATAATGTATATTTCCTTCATCCTAAATATAATTTCTTAAGTCATTATGGTAATTTCCTTTAATCATGAGGCTTATTTCATTCATCGTGATACATATTTACTTAATCATGATGCTCATTTCCTACATCATGATACATATTTACTTCATCATGGTGATATTTCCTTCATTGTGATGTTGATTTCTTACATCAATATGCACTTTTCCTTCATCATGATGCATGTTTTCTTCATGATAATCCTCATTTCCATCACCATGATGTTGATTTCCTTCATCTTGATGTTCATTTCCTTCGCCATGATGCATATTTCCTTTATCATGTAATCATTTACATCATCATGATGCTAATATACTTCATCATGATGCGTATTTCCTTCATCAAGATGCTCATTTCCTTCATCATGATGCTCATTTCCTATATTATGATGCTCATTTTATTCTTCATGATGCTCATTTCTTTCATCATAATGTATATTTCCTTCATCTTGATTATCATTTCCTAAGTCGTTATGGTCATTTCATTTAATCACGAGACTTATTTCATTCATCGTAATACATATTTACTTAATCATGATGCTCATTTCCTACATCATAATACATATTTCCTTTATCATGGTGATATTTCCTTCATCGAGATGCTCATTTATTATATCAATATGCTCTTTTCCTTCATCATGATGTATTGTTTCTTTTTTGATGATCCTCATTTCCATCACCATGATGTTGATTTCCTTCATCATGATGTGTATTTACTTCATCATGATGCTCATTCACTACATCATGATGCTCATTTCATTCATTACGATGCATATTTCCTTCATCATGATGCTCATTTCTAACATCATGCTTCATATTTCCTTCATCTCTATGTTCATTTCCATCATTATGATGATCATTTCCTTCATCATGATGCAAATTTTCTTCATAATGATGCTCATTTACTTTATCATGATGCGTATTTCCTTCATCATGATGCTCATTTCCTTCATCATAATTCATATTTCCATCATCATGATGCATAAATTCTTCATCATGATACTTATTTCTTTCATCATGATGCTCATTTCTATCATCATGATGCATGTTTCCTTCATCATGATGCTCATTTCCTATATCATGACCTAATATCCTTCATCATATAGCATATTTTCCTTCATCATAATTTTCATTTCCTACGTCACGACGCATATTCCCATCATCATGACGCTCATTTCCTGTATCATGATGCTCATTTCCTTCATCATGATGCATATTATCCTTCATCATAACGCTCATTTCCTACATCACGATACATATTTCAATTATCATGATGCTTTTTTCCTTCATCTTGATGCTTATTTCCTTCGCCATGATGCATGCGTATTTCCTTCATCATAATGCTCATTTCCTTCATCATAATTCTTATTTCCATCATCATGATGCATAAATACTTCATCGTAATACTTATTTCCTTCATCATGATGCTCATTTCTATCATCTTTCCATCATCATGATGCTCATTTCCTATATCATGACCTAATTTCCTTCATTATAATGCTCATTTCCTACGTCACGATGCATATTCTCATAATCATGATGCTCATTTCTTTCATCATGATGCTCATTTCTTTCATCATGATGCTCGTTTCCTTCATCGTGATGCATATTTTCCTTCATCATAATGCTTATTTCATATATCACGATGCATATTTCAATCATCATGATGCTCTTTTCCTTCATCTTGATGTTCATTTCCTTCGCCATGATGCATAACCTTCATCACGTAATCATTTACATCATCATGATGCTAATATACTTCATCATGATGCGTATTTCCTACATCATGATGCTCATTCCTTCATCATGATGCATTGTTTCTTTTTTGATGATCCTCATTTCCATCACCATGATGTTGATTTCCTTCATCATGATGTATATTTACTTCATCATGATGCTCATTCACTACATCATAATGCATATTTCATTCATTACGATGCATATTTCCATCATCATGATGCTCATTTCTAACATCTTGCTTCATAATTCCTTCATCTCTATGTTCATTTCCATCATCATGATGATCGTTTCCTTCATTATGATGCAAATTTTCTTCATAATGATGCTCATTTCCTTTATCATGATGCGTATTTCCTTCATCATGATGCTCATTTCCTTAATCATAATTCATATTTCCATCATCATGATACTTATTTCTTTCATCATGATGCTCATTTCCTATATCATGACCTATTATCCTTCATCATATAGCATATTTTCCTTCATCATAATTCTCATTTCCTATGTCACGACGCATATTCCCATCATCATGATGCTCATTTCCTGTATCATGATGCTCATTTTTCTTCATCATGATGTATATTATCCTTCATCATAACGCTCATTTCCTACATCACGATACATATTTCAATCATCATGATGCTTTTTTCCTTCATCTTGATGCTTATTTCCTTCGCCATGATGCATATTTCCTTCATCATGTAATCATTTACATCATCATGATGCTAATATACTTCATCATGATGCATATTTCCTTCATCATGATGCTCATTTCCTACATTATGATGCTTATTTCCTTTTTCATGTTGCTCATTTCTTTCATCATAATGTATATTTCCTTCATCATTGTTATCATTTCCTAAGTCATTATGGTCATTTCCTATATTATGATGCACATTTTCTTCTTCATGATGCTCATTTCTTTCATCATAATGTATATTTCCTTCATCCTAAATATAATTTCTTAAGTCATTATGGTAATTTCCTTTAATCATGAGGCTTATTTCATTCATCGTGATACATATTTACTTAATCATGATGCTCATTTCCTACATCATGATACATATTTACTTCATCATGGTGATATTTCCTTCATTGTGATGTTGATTTCTTACATCAATATGCACTTTTCCTTCATCATGATGCATGTTTTCTTCATGATAATCCTCATTTCCATCACCATGATGTTGATTTCCTTCATCTTGATGTTCATTTCCTTCGCCATGATGCATATTTCCTTTATCATGTAATCATTTACATCATCATGATGCTAATATACTTCATCATGATGCGTATTTCCTTCATCAAGATGCTCATTTCCTTCATCATGATGCTCATTTCCTATATTATGATGCTCATTTTATTCTTCATGATGCTCATTTCTTTCATCATAATGTATATTTCCTTCATCTTGATTATCATTTCCTAAGTCGTTATGGTCATTTCATTTAATCACGAGACTTATTTCATTCATCGTAATACATATTTACTTAATCATGATGCTCATTTCCTACATCATAATACATATTTCCTTTATCATGGTGATATTTCCTTCATCGAGATGCTCATTTATTATATCAATATGCTCTTTTCCTTCATCATGATGTATTGTTTCTTTTTTGATGATCCTCATTTCCATCACCATGATGTTGATTTCCTTCATCATGATGTGTATTTACTTCATCATGATGCTCATTCACTACATCATGATGCTCATTTCATTCATTACGATGCATATTTCCTTCATCATGATGCTCATTTCTAACATCATGCTTCATATTTCCTTCATCTCTATGTTCATTTCCATCATTATGATGATCATTTCCTTCATCATGATGCAAATTTTCTTCATAATGATGCTCATTTACTTTATCATGATGCGTATTTCCTTCATCATGATGCTCATTTCCTTCATCATAATTCATATTTCCATCATCATGATGCATAAATTCTTCATCATGATACTTATTTCTTTCATCATGATGCTCATTTCTATCATCATGATGCATGTTTCCTTCATCATGATGCTCATTTCCTATATCATGACCTAATATCCTTCATCATATAGCATATTTTCCTTCATCATAATTTTCATTTCCTACGTCACGATGCATATTCCCATCATCATGACGCTCATTTCCTGTATCATGATGCTCATTTCCTTCATCATGATGCATATTATCCTTCATCATAACACTCATTTCCTACATCACGATACATATTTCAATCATCATGATGCTTTTTTCCTTCATCTTGATGCTTATTTCCTTCGCCATGATGCATGCGTATTTCCTTCATCATAATGCTCATTTCCTTCATCATAATTCTTATTTCCATCATCATGATGCATAAATACTTCATCGTAATACTTATTTCCTTCATCATGATGCTCATTTCTATCATCTTTCTATCATCATGATGCTCATTTCCTATATCATGACCTAATTTCCTTCATCATAATGCTCATTTCCTACGTCACGATGCATATTCTCATAATCATGATGCTCATTTCTTTCATCATGATGCTCATTTCATTCATCATGATGCATATTTTCCTAAATCATAATCCTCATTTTCTACATCATGATGCATATTTCAATCATCATGATGCTCTTTTCCTTCATTTTGATGATCATTTCCTTCGCCATGATGCATATTTACTTCATCATGTAATCATTTACATCATCATGATGCTAATATACTTCATCATGATGCGTATTTCCTTCATCATGACGCTCATTTCCTTCTTCATGATGCTCATTTCCTACATTATGATTCTCATTTCCTTCTACATGATGCTCATTTCTTACATCATAATGTATATTTCCTTCATCATGATTATCATTTCCTAAGTCATTATGGTCATTTCCTTTAATCATGATGCTTATTTAATTCATCGTGATACATATTTCATTAATCATGATGCTTATTTCCTACATCATGATACATAATTCCTTCATTGTGATGCTCATTTCTTACATCAATATGCTATTTTCCTTCATCATGATGCATGTTTTCTTCATGATGATCCTCATTTCCATTACCATGATGTTAATTTCCTTCATCATGATGCGTATTTAGTTCATCATGATGCTCATTGACTACATCATGATGCTCATTTCATTCATTACGTTGCATATTTCCTTCATTATGATGCATATTTCCTTCATTATGATGCTCATTTCATACATCATGCTTAATATTTCCTTCATCTCTATGTTCATTTCCAACATCATGATGATCATTTCCTATATCATGATGCAAATTTTCTTCATAAAGATGCTCATTTCCTTTATTATGATGCGTAATTCTTTCATCATGATGCTCATTTCCTTCATCATAATTCTTATTTCCATCATCATGATGCATAAATCCTTCATCATGATACTTATTTCCTTCATCATGATGCTCATTTCTGTCATCATGATGCATGTTTCCTTCATCATTATGCACATTTCCTATATCATGACCTAATTTACTTCATCATGATGCATATTTTCTTTCATCATAATGCTCATTTCCTACGTCATTATCCATATTCCCATTATCATGATGCTCATTTCTATCAACATGATGCTCATTTCCTGTATCATGATGCTCATTTCCTTCATCATGATGCATATTTTCATTCATCATAATACTCATTTCCTACATCACAATGCATATTTCAATCATCATGATGCTATTTTCCTTCATCTTGATGTTCATTTCCTTTGCCATGATGCATATTTCCTTCATATTGTTATCATTTACATCATCATGATGCTAATATACTTCATCATGATGCGTATTTCCTTCATCGTGATGATCATTTCCTTCATCATGATGCTCATTTCCTACATTATGATGCTCATTTTCTTCTTCATGATGCTCATTTCTTTCATCATAATGTATATTTCCTTCATCAAGATTATCATTTCCTAAGTCATTATGGTTATTTTCTTTAGTCATGAGGCTCATTTCATTCATCGTGATACATATTTCCTTAATCATGATGCTCATTTCCCAAATCATGATACATATTTCCTTCATCATGGTAATATTTCCTTAATCGTGATGCTCATTTCTTTCATCAATATGCTCTTTTCCTTCATCATGATGCATGTTTTCTTCATGATGATCCTCATTTCCATCACCATGATGTTAATTTCCTTCATCATGATGCGTATTTACTTCATCAGGTTGCTCATTGACTACATCATGATGCTCATTTCATTCATTACGTTGCATATTTCCTTCATCATGATGCTCATTTCTTACATCATGCTTCATATTTCCTTCATCTCTATGTTCATTTCCAATGTCATGATGATCATTTCCTTCATCATGATGAAATTTTCTTAATAATGAAGCTCATTTCCTTTATCATGATGCGTATTTCCTTTATCATGATGCTCATTTCCTTCATCATAATTCTTATTTCCATTATCATGATGCATAAATCCTTCATCGTGATACTTTTTTCCTTCATCATAATGCTCATTTCTATCATCATGATGCATGTTTTCTTCATCATTATGCTCATTTCCTATATCATGACCTAATTTCCTTCATCATAATGCATATTTTCCATCATCGTAATGCTCATTTCCTACATCACGATGCATATTTCAATCATCATGATGCTCTTTTTCTTCATTTTGATGTTCATTTCCTTCGCAATGATGCATATTTACTTCATCATGTAATCATTTACATCATCATGATGCTAATATACTTCATCATGATGCGTATTTCCTTCATCATGATGCTCATTTCCTTCTTCATGATTCTCATTTCCTACATTATGATTCTCATTTCCTTCTACATGATGCTCATTTCTTACATCATAATGTATATTTCCTTCATCATGATTATCATTTAGTAAGTCATTATGGTCATTTCCTTTAATCATGAGGCTTATTTAATTCATCGTGATACATATTACATTAATCATGATGCTCATTTCCTACATCATGATACATAATTCCTTCATCGTGATGCTCATTTCTTACATCAATATGCTATTTTCCTTTATCATGATGCATGTTTCCTTCATGATGATCCTCATTTCCATTACCATGATGTTAATTTCCTTCATCATGATGCGTATTTAGTTCATCATGATGCTCATTCACTACATCATGATGCCCATTTCATTCTTTATGATGCATATTTCCTTCATTATGATGCTCATTTCATACATCATGCTTAATATTTCTTTCATCTCTATGTTCATTTCCAACATCATGATGATCATTTCCTACATCATGATACAAATTTTCTTCATAATGATACTCATTTCCATTATTATGATGCGTATTTCCTTCATCATGATGCTCATTTCCTTCATCATAATTCTTATTTCCATCATCATGATGCATAAATCCTTCATCATGATACTTATTTCCTTCATCATGATGCTCATTTCTATCATCATGATGCATGTTTCCTTCATCATTATGCTCATTTCCTATATTATGACCTAATTTCCTTCATCATGATGCATATTTTCTTTCATCATAATGCTCATTTCCTACATCATGATCCATATTCCCATTATTATGATGCTTATTTCTATCAACATGATGCTCATTTCCTGTATCATCATGCTCATTCCCTTATTCATGATGCATATTTTCCTTCATCATAGTGCTCATTTCCTACATCACGTTGCATATTTCAATCATCATGATGCTATTTTCCTTCATCTTGATGTTCATTTCCTTTGCCATGATGCATATTTCCTTCATCATGTAATCATTTACATCATCATGATGCTAATATACTTCATCATGATGCGTATTTCCTTCATCGTGATGATCATTTCCTTCATCATGATGCTCATTTCCTACATTATGATGCTCATTTTCTTCTTCATGATGCTCATTTCTTTCATCATAATGTATATTTCCTTCATCATGATTATCATTTCCTAAGTCATTATGGTCATTTCCTTTAGTCATGAGGCTCATTTCATTCATCGTGATACATATTTTCTTAATCATGATGCTCATTTCCCAAATCATGATACATATTTCCTTCATCATGGTAATATTTCCTTAATCGTGATGCTGATATCTTACATCAATATGCACTTTTCCTTCATCATGATGCATGTTTTCTTCATGATAATCCTCATTTCCATCACCATGATGTTGATTTCCTTCATCTTGATGTTCATTTCCTTCGCCATGATGCATATTTCCTTTATCATGTAATCATTTACATCATCATGATGCTAATATACTTCATCATGATGCGTATTTCCTTCATCAAGATGCTCATTTCCTTCATCATGATGCTCATTTCCTACATTATGATGCTCATTTTATTCTTCATGATGCTCATTTCTTTCATCATAATGTATATTTCCTTCATCTTGATTATCAATTCCTAAGTCGTTATGGTCATTTCATTTAATCACGAGACTTATTTCATTCATTGTAATACATATTTACTTAATCATGATGCTCATTTCCTACATCATAATACATATTTCCTTTATCATGGTGATATTTCCTTCATCGAGATGCTCATTTATTACAACAATATGCTCTTTTCCTTCATCATGATGCATTGTTTCTTTTTTGATGATCCTCATTTCCATCACCATGATGTTGATTTCCTTCATCATGATGTGTATTTACTTCATCATGATACTCATTCACTACATCATGATGCTCATTTCATTCATTACGATGCATATTTCCTTCATCATGATGCTCATTTCTAACATCATGCTTCATATTTCCTTCATCTCTATGTTCATTTCCATCATCATGATGATCATTTCCTTCATCATGATGCAAATTTTCTTCATAATGATGCTCATTTACTTTATCATGATGCGTATTTCCTTCATCAGGATGCTCATTTCCTTCATCATAATTCATATTTCCATCATCATGATGCATAAATTCTTCATCATGATACTTATTTCTTTCATCATGATGCTCATTTCTATAATCATGATGCATGTTTCCTTCATCATGATGCTCATTTCCTATATCATGACCTAATATCCTTCATCATATAGCATATTTTCCTTCATCATAATTTTCATTTTCTACGTCACGACGCATATTCCCATCATCATGACGCTCATTTCCTGTATCATGATGCTCATTTCCTTCATCATGATGCATATTATCCTTCATCATAACGCTCATTTCCTACATCACGATACATATTTCAATTATCATGATGCTTTTTTCCTTCATCTTGATGCTTATTTCCTTCGCCATGATGCATGCGTATTTCCTTCATCATAATGCTCATTTCCTTCATCATAATTCTTATTTCCATCATCATGATGCATAAATACTTCATCGTAATACTTATTTCCTTCATCATGATGCTCATTTCTATCATCTTTCTATCATCATGATGCTCATTTCCTATATCATGACCTAATTTCCTTCATCATAATGCTCATTTCCTACTTCACGATGCATATTCTCATAATCATGATGCTCATTTCTTTCATCATGATGCTCATTTCATTCATCATGATGCATATTTTCCTAAATCATAATCCTCATTTCCTACATCATGATGCATATTTCAATCATCATGATGCTCTTTTCCTTCATTTTGATGATCATTTCCTTCGCCATGATCCATATTTACTTCATCATGTAATCATTTACATCATCATGATGCTAATATACTTCATCATGGTGCGTATTTCCTTCATCATGACGCTCATTTCCTTCTTCATGATGCTCATTTCCTACATTATGATTCTCATTTCCTTCTACATGATGCTCATTTCTTACATCATAATGTATATTTCCTTCATCATGATTATCATTTCCTAAGTCATTATGGTCATTTCCTTTAATCATGATGCTTATTTAATTCATCGTGATACATATTTCATTAATCATGATGCTTATTTCATACATCATGATACATAATTCCTTCATTGTGATTTTCATTTCTTACATCAATATGCTATTTTCCTTCATCATGATGCATGTTTTCTTCATGATGATCCTCATTTCCATTACCATGATGTTAATTTCCTTCATCATGATGCGTATTTAGTTCATCATGATGCTCATTCACTACATCATGATGCTCGTTTTATTCTTTACGATGCATATTTCCTTCATTATGATGCTTATTTTATACATCATGCTTAATATTTCCTTCATCTCTATGTTCTTTTCCAACATCATGATGATCATTTCCTATATCATGATGCAAATTTTCTTCATAAAGATGCTCATTTCCTTTATTATGATGCGTAATTCTTTCATCATGATGCTCATTTCCTTCATCATAATTCTTATTTCCATCATCATGATGCATAAATCCTTCATCATGATACTTATTTCCTTCATCATGATGCTCATTTCTATCATCATGATGCATGTTTCCTTCATCATTATGCACATTTCCTATATCATGACCTAATTTACTTCATCATGATGCATATTTTCTTTCATCATAATGCTCATTTCCTACGTCATTATCCATATTCCCATTATCATGATGCTCATTTCTATCAACATGATGCTCATTTCCTGTATCATGATGCTCATTTCCTTCATCATGATGCATATTTTCATTCATCATAATACTCATTTCCTACATCGCAATGCATATTTCAATCATCATGATGCTATTTTCCTTCATCTTGATGTTCATTTCCTTTGCCATGATGCATATTTCCTTCATATTGTTATCATTTACATCATCATGATGCTAATATACTTCATCATGATGCGTATTTCCTTCATCGTGATGATCATTTCCTTCATCATGATGCTCATTTCCTACATTATGATGCTCATTTTCTTCTTCATGATGCTCATTTCTTTCATCATAATGTATATTTCCTTCATCATGATTATCATTTCCTAAGTCATTATGGTCATTTTCTTTAGTCATGAGGCTCATTTCATTCATCGTGATACATATTTCCTTAATCATGATGCTCATTTCCCAAATCATGATACATATTTCCTTCATCATGGTAATATTTCCTTAATCGTGATGCTCATTTCTTTCATCAATATGCTCTTTTCCTTCATTATGATGCATGTTTTCTTCATGATGATCCTCATTTCCATCACCATGATGTTAATTTCCTTCATCATGATGCGTATTTACTTCATCAGGTTGCTCATTGACTACATCATGATGCTCATTTCATTCATTACGTTGCATATTTCCTTCATCTTGATGCTCATTTCTTACATCATGCTTCATATTTCCTTCATCTCTATGTTCATTTCCAATGTCATGATGATCATTTCCTTCATCATGATGAAATTTTCTTAATAATGAAGCTCATTTCCTTTATCATGATACGTATTTCCTTTATCATGATGCTCATTTCCTTCATCATAATTCTTATTTCCATTATCATGATGCATAAATCCTTCATCGTGATACTTATTTCCTTCATCATGATGCTCATTTCTATCATCATGATGCATGTTTCCTTCATCATTATGCTCATTTCCTATATCATGACCTAATTTCCTTCATCATAATGCATATTTTCCATCATCGTAATGCTCATTTCCTACATCACGATGCATATTTCAATCATCATGATGCACTTTTCCTTCATTTTGATGTCCATTTCCTTCGCCATGATGCATATTTACTTCATCATGTAATCATTTACATCATCATGATGCTAATATACTTCATCATGATGCGTATTTCCTTCATCATGACGCTCATTTCCTTCTTCATGATTCTCATTTCCTACATTATGATTCTCATTTCCTTCTACATGATGCTCATTTCTTACATCATAATGTATATTTCCTTCATCATGATTATCATTTCCTAAGTCATTATGGTCATTTCCTTTAATCATGAGGCTTATTTAATTCATCGTGATACATATTACATTAATCATGATGCTCATTTCCTACATCATGATACATAATTCCTTCATCGTGATGCTCATTTCTTACATCAATATGCTATTTTCCTTCATCATGATGCATGTTTCCTTCATGATGATCCTCATTTCCATTACCATGATGTTAATTTCCTTCATCATGATGCGTATTTAGTTCATCATGATGCTCATTTCATTCTTTATGATGCATATTTCCTTCATTATGATGCTCATTTCATACATCATGCTTAATATTTCCTTCATCTCTATGTTCATTTCCAACATCATGATGATCATTTCCTACATCATGATGCAAATTTTCTTCATAATGATACTCATTTCCATTATTATGATGCGTATTTCCTTCATCATGATGCTCATTTCCTTCATCATAATTCTTATTTCCATCATCATGATGCATAAATCCTTCATCATGATACTTATTTCCTTCATCATGATGCTCATTTCTATCATCATGATGCATATTTCCTTCATCATTATGCTCATTTCCTATATTATGACCTAATTTCCTTCATCATGATGCATATTTTCTTTCATCATAATGCTCATTTCCTACATCATGATCCATATTCCCATTATTATGATGCTCATTTCTATCAACATGATGCTCATTTCCTGTATCATGATGCTCATTCCCTTATTCATGATGCATATTTTCCTTCATCATAGTGCTCATTTCCTACATCACGTTGCATATTTCAATCATCATGATGCTATTTTCCTTCATCTTGATGTTCATTTCCTTTGTAATGATGCATATTTCCTTCATCATGTAATCATTAACATCATCATGATGCTAATATACTTCATCATGATGCGTATTTCCTTCATCGTGATGATCATTTCCTTCATCATGATGCTCATTTCCTACATTATGATGCTCATTTTCTTCTTCATGATGCTCATTTCTTTCATCATAATGTATATTTCCTTCATCATGATTATCATTTCCTAAGTCATTATGGTCATTTCCTTTAGTCATGAGGCTCATTTCATTCATCGTGATACATATTTTCTTAATCATGATGCTCATTTCCCAAATCATGATACATATTTTCTTCATCATGGTAATATTTCCTTAATCGTGATGCTCATTTCTTTCATCAATATTCTCTTTTTCTTCATCATGATGCATGTTTTCTTCATGATGATCCTCATTTCCATCACCATGATGTTAATTTCCTTCATCATGATGCGTATTTACTTCATCATGTTGCTCACTGACTGCATCATGATGCTCATTTCATTCATTACGTTGCATATTTCCTTCATCATGATGCTCATTTCTTACATCATGCTTCATATTTCCTTCATCTCTATGTTCATTTCCAATGTCATGATGATCATTTCCTTCATCATGGTGAAATTTTCTTCATAATGATGCTCATTTCCTTTATCATGATGCGTATTTCCTTCATCATGATGCTCATTTCCTTCATCATAATTCTTATTTCCATCATCATGATGCATAAATCCTCAATCGTGATACTTATTTCCTTCATCATGATGCTCATTTCTATCATCATGATGCATGTTTCCTTCATCATTATGCTCATTTCCTATATCATGACCTAATTTCCTTCATCATGATGCATATTTTCTTTCATCATAATGCTCATTTCCTATGTCACGATCCATTTCCCTTCATCATGATGCTCATTCCTATCAACATGATGCTCATTTCCTTCATCATGATGCATATTTTCCTTCATCATAGTACACATTTCCTACATCACGATGAATATTTCAATCATCATGATGCTATTTTCCTTCGTCTTGATGTTCATTTCCTTCGCCATGATGCATATTTCCTTCATCATTTAATCATTTACATCATCATGATGCTAATATACTTCATCAATATGCGTATTTCCTTCATCGTGATGCTCATTTCCTTCTTCATGATGCTCATTTCCTACATTATGATGCTCGTTTTCTTCTTTATGATGCTCATTTCTTTCATCATAATATATATTTCCTTCATCTTGATTATAATTTCTTAAGTCATTATGGTCATTTCCTTTAGTCATGGGCCTTATTTCATTCATCGTGATACATCTTTCCTTAATCATGATGCTCAGTTCCTACATCATGATATATATTTCCTTCATCATGGTGATATTTCCTTCATCGTGATGCTCATTTCTTACATCAATATGCACTTTTCCTTCATCATGATGCATGTTTTCTTCTTGATGATCCTCATTTCCATCACCATGATGTTGATTTCCTTCATCATGATGCTCATTTCCTTCATCATAATTCTTATTTCCATCATCATGATGCATAAATACTTCATCGTGATACTTATTTCCTTCATCATGATGATCATTTCTATCATCATGATGCATGTTTCCTTCATCATTATGCTCATTTCCTATATCATGACCGAATTTCCCATCATCATGATGCTCATTTCTCTTGTCATGATGCTCATTTCTTGTATCATGATGCTAATTTCCTTCATCATGATGCATATTTTCCTTCATCATAATGCTCGTTTCTTACATCACGATGCATATTTCAATCATCATGATGCTCTTTTCCTTCATCTTGATGTTCATTTCCTTCGCCATGATGCATATTTCCTTTATCATGTAATCATTTACATCATCATGATGCTAATATACTTCATCATGATGCGTATTTCCTTCATCATGATGCTCATTTTCTTCTTCATGATGCTCATTTCCTACATTATGATGCTAATTTTCTTCTTCATGATGGTCATTTCTTTCATCATAATGTATATTTCCTTCATCTTGATTATCATTTCCTATGTCATTATGGTCATTTCCTTTAATCATGAGACTTATTTCAATCATCGTGATACATATTTACTTAATCATGATGCTTATTTCCTACATCATGATACATATTTCCTTCATCATGGTGATATTTCCTTCATCGAGATGCTCATTTATAACATCAATATGTTCTTTTCCTTCATCATGATGCATTGTTTCTTTTTTGATGATCCTCATTTCCATCACCATGATGTTGATTTCCTTCATCATGATGCTCATTCACTACATCATGATGCTCATTTCTAACATCATGCTTCATATTTCCTTCATCTCCATGTTCATTTCCAACATCATGATGATCATTTCCTTCATCATGATGCAAATTTTCCTTCATCATGATGCTCATTTCCTTCATCATAATTCATATTTCCATCATCATGATGCATAAATCCTTCATCATGATATTTCTTTCATCATGATGCTCATTTCTATCATCATGATGCATGTTTCCTTCTTCATGATGCTCATTTCCTATATCATGACCTAATATCCTTCATCACATAGCATATTTTCCTTCATCATAATTCTCATTTCATATGTCATGACGCATATTCCCATCATGATGCTCATTTCCTGTATCATGATGCTCATTTCCTTCATCATTATGCTCATTTCCTTCATCATGATGTATATTGTCCTTCATCATAATGCTCTTTTCCTACATCACGATACATATTTCTATCATCATGATGATCTTTTCCTTCATCTTGATGCTCATTTCCTTCGCCATGATGCATATTTCCTTTATCATGTAATCATTTACATCATCATGATGCTAATATACTTCATCATGATGCGTATTTCCTTCATCAAGATGCTCATTTCCTTCTTCATGATGCTCATTTCTTACATTATGATGCTCATTTCCTTCTTCATAATGCTCATTTCTTTCATCATAATGTATATTTCCCTCATCATGATTTTCATTTCCTAGGTCATTATGGTCATTTCCTTAAATTATGGGCCTTATTTCATTCATCGTGATACATCTTTCCTTAATCATGATGCTCAGTTCCTACATCATGATACATATTTCCTTCATCAGGGTGATATTTCCTTCATCGTGATGCTCATTTCTTTCATCAATATGCTCTTTTCCTTCATCATGATGCATGTTTTCTTCATGATGATCCTCATTTCCATCACTATGATGTTAATTTCCTTCATCATGATGCGTATTTACTTCATCATGTTGCTCATTCACTACATCATGATGCTCATTTCATTCATTACGTTGCATATTTCCTCCATCATGATGCTCATTTCTTACATTATGCTTCATATTTCCTTCATCTCTATTTTCATTTCCAACATCATGATGATCATTTCCTTCATCATGATGCAAAATTTCTTCATAATGATGCTCATTTCCTTTATCATGATGCGTATTTTCTTCATCATGATGCTTATTTCCTTCATCATAATTCATATTTCCATCATCTGATGCATAAATCCTTCATCATGATACTTATTTCTTTCGTCTTGATGCTCATTTCTATCATCATGATGCATGTTTCCTTTATCATGATGCTCATTTCCTATATCATGACCTATTATCCTTCATCATATAGCATATTTTCCTTCATCATAATTCTCATTTCCTACGCCACGACGCATATTGCCATCATCATGATGCTCATTTACTGTATCATGATGTTTATTTCCTTCATCATGATGCTCATTTCCTTCATCATAATGCATATTATCCTTCATCATAATGCTCATTTCCTACATCACGATACATATTTCTATCATCATGATGCTCTTTTCCTTCATTTTGACGCTCATTTCCCTCGCCATGATGCATATTTCCTTCATCATGTAATCATTTACATCATCATGTTGCTAATATACTTCATCATGATTCGTATTTCCTTCATCATGATGCTCATTTCCTTCTTCATGATTCTCATTTCCTACATTATGATGCTCATTTCCTTCTTCATGATGCTCATTTCTTTCATCATAATGTATATTTCCTTCATCATGATTATCATTTCCTAGGTCATTATGGTCATTTCCTTAAATCATAGGCCTTATTTCATTCATCGTGATACATCTTTCCTTAATCATGATGCTCAGTTCCTACATCATGATACATATTTCCTTCATCATGGTGATATTTCCTTCATCGTGATGCTCATTTCTTTCATCAATATGCTATTTTCCTTCATCATGATGCATGTTTTCTTCATGATGATCCTCATTTCAATCACTATGATGTTGATTTCCTTCATCATGGTGCGTATTTACTTCATCATGTTGCTCATTCACTACATCATGATGCTCATTTCATTCATTACATTGCATATTTCCTTAATCATGATGCTCATTTCTTACATTATTCTTTATATTTTCTTCATCTCTATGCTCATTTCCAACATCATGATGATCATTTCCTTCATCATGATGCAAATTTTCTTCATAATGATGCTCATTTCTTTTATCATGATGCGTATTTCCTGCATCATGATGCTTATTTCCTTCATCATAATTCATATTTCCATCATCATGATGTATAAATCCTTCATCATGATACTTATTTCTTTCTTCATGATGCTCATTTCTATCATCATGATGATCATTTCCTATATCATGACCTATTATCCTTCATCATATAACATATTTTCCTTCATCATAATTCTCATTTCCTACGTCACGACGTATATTGCCATCATCATGACGCTCATTTACTGTATCATGATGCTTATTTACATCATCATGATGCTCATTTCCTTCATCATAATGCATATTATCCTTCAATATAATGCTCATTTCCTACATCACAATACATATTTCTATCATCATGATGATCATTTCCCTCGCCATGATGCATATTTCCTTCTTCATGTAATCATTTACATCATCATGATGCTAATATACTTCATCATGATTCGTATTTCCTTCATCATGATGCTCATTTCCTTCTTCATGATGCTCATTTCCTACATTATGATGCTAATTTCCTTCTTCATGATGCTCATTTCTTTTATCATTATGTATATTTCCTTCATCATGATTATCATTTCCTAGTTCATTATGGTCATTTCCTTAAATCATGGGCCTTATTTCATTCATCGTAATACATCTTTCCTTAATCATGATGTTCAGTTCTTAAATCATGATACATATTTCCTTCATCATGGTGATATTTCCTTCATCGCGATGCTCATTTCTTTCATCAATATGCTCTTTTCCTTCATCATGATGCATGTTTTCTTCATGATGATCCTCATTTCCATCACCATGATGTTAATTTCCTTTATCATGATGCGTATTTACTTCATCATGTTGCTCATTCACTACATCATGATGCTCATTTCATTCATTACATTGCATATTTCCTCCATCATGATGCTCATTACTTACATTATGCTTCATATTTCCTTCATCTCTATGCTCATTTCCAACATCATGATGATCATTTCCTTCATCAAGATGCAAATTTTCTTCATAGTGATGCTCATTTCCTTTATCATGATGCGTATTTCCTGCATCATGATGCTCATTTCCTTCATCATAATTCATATATCCATCGTCATGATGCATAAATCCTTCATCATGATACTTATTTCTTTCTTCATGATGCTAATTTCTATCTTCATGATGCATGTTTCCTTCATCATGATGCTCATTTCCTATATCATGACCTATTATCCTTCATCATATAGCATATTTTCCTTCATCATAATTCTCATTTCCTACGTCACGACGCATATTCCCATCATCATGATGCTCATTTACTGTATCATGATGCTCATTTCCTTCATCATGATTCATATTATCCTTCATCATAATGCTCATTTCCTACATCACGATACATATTTATATCATCATGATGCTCTTTTCCTTCATTTTGATGCTCATTTCCTTCGCCATGATGCATATTTCCATCATGTAATCATTTACACCATCATGATGCTAATATACTTCATCATGATTCGTATTTCCTTCATCATGATGCTCATTTCCTTCTTCATGATGCTCATTTCTTTCATCATAATGTATATTTCCTTCATCATGATTATCATTTCCTAGGTCATTATGGTCATTTCCTTTAATCATGGGGCTTATTTTATTCATCGTGATACATCTTTCCTTAATCATGATGCTCAGTTCTTACATCATGATACATATTTCCTTCATCATGGTGATATTTCCTTCATCGTGATGCTCATTTCTTTCATCAATATGCTCTTTTCCTTCATCATGATGCATGTTTTCTTCATGATGATCCTCATTTCCATCACCATGATGTTAATTTCCTTCATCATGATGCGTATTTACTTCATCATGTTGCTCATTCACTACATCATGATGCTCATTTCATTCATTACGTTGCATATTTCCTTCATCATGATGCTCATTTCTTACATTATGCTTCATATTTCCTTCATCTCTATGCTCATTTCCAACATAATGATGATCATTTCCTTCATAATGATGCAAATTTTCTTCATAATGATGCTCATTTCCTTTATCATGATGCGTATTTCCTGCATCATGATGCTCATTTCCTTCATCATAATTCATATTTCCATCATCACGATGCATAAATCCTTCATCATGATACTTATTTCTTTCATCATGATGCTCATTTCTATCATCATGATGCATGTTTCCTTCATCATGACGCTCATTTCCTATATCATGACCTATTATCCTTCAACATATAGCATATTTTCCTTCATCATAATTCTCATTTCCTACGTCACGACGCATATTCCTATCATCATGACGCTCATTTCCTGTATCATGATGCTCATTTCCTTCATATGATGCTTATTTTCCTTCATCATGATGCATATTATCCTTCATCATAATGCTCATTTCCTACATCACGATACATATTTCTATCGTCATGATGCTCTTTTTCTTCATTTTGATGCTCATTTCCCTCGCCATGATGCATATTTCCTTCATCATGTAATCATTTACATCATCATGATGCTAATATACTTCATCATGATTCGTATTTCCTTCATCATGATGCTCATTTCCTTCTTAATGATGCTCATTTCCTACATTATGATGCTCATTTCCTTCTTCATGATGCTCATTTCTTTCATCATATTGTATATTTCCTTCATCATGATTATCATTTCCTAGGTCATTATGGTCAATTCCTTTAATCATGGGCCTTATTTTATTCATCGTGAAACATCTTTCCTTAATCATGATGCTCAGTTCCTACACCATGATACATATTTCCTTCATCATGGTGATATTTCCTTCATCATGATTATAATATCTTAGCCCAACTAGATTTTTTTTTAGAAAGCCAAAAACCTATTTATTTATTTTTATGGCCCAAAAGTCCAGCCCTATAATATCTTAGCCCAACTAGATTTTTTTTAGAAAGCCCAAAACCTATTTATTTATTTTTATGGCCCAAAAGGCCAGCCCTATCTTAGCCCAACTATATTTTCTTTTAGAAAGCCCAAACTTATTTATTTATTTATTTATTTTGTGGCCCAAAGTTTCAGCCCTGTTAAATGGTCTGATATATAATTATTAAGGCTAAAGTAAAAAAAAAAAGAGAGAAGAATGGGAGAAGAAAAACAAAAGAGGGGAAAGAAGAGAGTGAAGAGGAGAAACCCTTGTTGATCAAATTCTCCCTTACAACCCTCATCCTAGGTAGTTTCTAAGTTGTTTTGAGGTAAGTGGTGTGTGAATTAAGCTTCCTTCTTCCATGGTTTTGTAATTTTGTGGGGTTTTTCTTTTTGGTATGTGGGTAATTTGCAGACTGTTCGAACTGATTTTGACATAGCTATTGCCCTCGAAAGTTTGCAAACTTAATTTCTGTACGTAGCTGAACTCGTTAGCTTTCCGTAGCTACTTGAAACGCCTCAATCCGATTATTCTACAATTAGTTATGATTTTTCTCGTAAACTGCCGCTAGCTGAAAACTTTCAGAATTTTTATGTCGAATTCAAACTTATTTTCTATCGTTTCGTTTAGTTAATGTATTGAAACGGGTTATGTGGGATTGGGAACTGATGTTAAGGAGTTACATGCCATTTTTATTTAATATCGACTCGTTCGAACTAGATTAGGATTTGTTTTTAGCAATGAAAGGTGATGTTACCGCTAATAGTTAGTTATTTTTTATTTGTCTTTAATTGCTCATCTCCTTTTAGGTAAAGAACCATCGACGAAGGGCAAGGGACCGACTTCAAATTCCGGAGAGAGTTAATCACTTCATTGTGAGTTGATAATTCGGGAACGCCTTCTCTTGTGGGAAGTGTGGACCCTCGATAAATGTGCATTTATTTTAGTTTTAGTTAATTGATAAGAAAATTATTTGGTATTGTGTTATGTGGTAAAGAGCCTGATTTGCTCGATTGCTCTGGTTAGAGTCCTGTTAGCCATTTTATGAGTATTATTGATTTTAACTTATGTTGAAGAGCCTTGCCGGCTCGATATCTGATAGCATTTATTGTGAATTATTTGAGAATTGATTTCGGGTTATTCTTGTGTGCCAATTAAGACTCTAACTTGAGTCGTTATTCATCTTATGATGCACATGCATATATATACCTGATACCAAGGTTAAGTAGCCCGAATTGGTCATGGTTCGGGTGAGTTGGAGCGACATTGATTAAGTAGCCCGAATTGTCGCGGTTAGGGTGAGTTAGAGTGACAACCAAGTTGCCCGTGGCTTGGCCAACCCGGGTGAGTTAGATCTAACGGGGCACCTGTCCATTTGCCAAATACTAATACTCTGGAGGGTGATCGTTGTTGGCATTCGATCGTTTGGTTAACGTGAACCGTTAGGGTTCCATGTATTTCTAACAAGCAGCGGAAGCAAGTAAACATGAAACGCATTACCTTTCACCAAGGGTTGATGTAGAGGTTGAATTCTCGCTGGCAGTCTGCGCAGTCCCACGAGAATAGCCATAAGTTCCTCTTCTGATGTCGGAATTGAGTGATCTTTGTGCTCAGACGATCCTCTCTTCGACGGATTTCCATCAATATATAATACATCAAAATCAAAGAACTATACGATTTTATATGAATTTTGAAACATGACGAACTGCAGCAGCAAACGACCTTCCGGTCTTCTGCTGTATGTCCCAAGTCCGATCTCGACGTCGTGTGGGCGACGATCTACGAGACCTACTCAATCTGCTCTCAACCCTCATCACACGTGAATAATGAATAAGATTAGGGTTCCAGATAAGCTGAGGTGACTTATATACATGGGCTACAGCAGGGACCAGGAGGAGAAATTGGGTTGGGCCTCCATTGGGCTTAATTATCCAAGCTTAGCCCAAAGCTTATACTTAAGTCCAATAATAATAATATATTCCACTAAAATATTATTATTGCACTACCGTACCAATCCCAAAATTATGTTTTGGGCTCCTTCTTATTATGAGCCCGTTAGTCTCCCCATGTTTAAGATATACAATGTCCATTAATTAATTTAAGTTACTGACAACTCAATTAATTAATATCTCATCCAAGAGTAGTACCACTCAACCTCATTATCATGCCGGAATAAATTCCACCTGCAGGGTTTACATGATAATCCTTATGAGCTCCTCAAGGGGACATCATCAACCTATGATGGACACGGATTCCTTCTACAATTAACAGCACACCATAGAGACAGCACTACTTCCCAACTCACCGAGTTTATTGATTTAATTGCATGTAAATCTCACCCATTGATGAATCAAAGAAATACATACTGCCCTATGTGTCGAGGTTATTGTATAGGGATTAAGAGCACGAACATCCATAATAACTGAGATCAAGTTCTCCTATAAGTCAGTATAAATCGAACGATCTCAAGCGGTCCTGCTCAATACACACAAGTGCACTAATGTGATTCTATAGCCAAGACAAGCTAATACCAAACCACACTACAACCATCCCGATAGAGAGTCACCGTCTATCTCGATTGTGAGCATCTGTTTATACTTTATAAGGAAACCGATAATATGATCTTCCGCGTGTTGTCGCACAACATATTATCTACAGTATAAAGTAAGTGGACTATTGCATCGAACATATAAATAAATTATAAGATGCAATCATTTGATCATATGATTCTCATTTCAAATTAATTGTTATAACATTGTTCATACAAAAAACTAGACTTTTAGTATACAATCCAACAATCGTTAGATGGATCAGTCTATTATAGGCTCAATCAACGTCACCGGTGTGGGACATGCATGTCATATATGTTTATATGTTTGATCATTTCAAGTATTCACGTCGATATTGAATTGTGAACTTTAGCACTTGGCTTGTTGAGAAAGAATATTAATGTGCATTTTATCTAGAGTAACGGTGACGGGCTTGGACTGTCTCTCGACGGAGAGCTCAGTTCGAGGAGGATATTGACTACCCACGCGTCTTTTATGTAATAACATGTTGTTTGAACTAATTGTGTTATTCGTAAATGTGCACTAAGGTTTTTATTTTCATTAATATGTATACTGAGTGAGAAATAGTTATTGTGGGATGAAATGTTGGATTTTATGTTATGAACCGCGAGTGGGAATACATGCTTCGTATAAGGGTCGGGGTTGTTGGCAATTGGATCGTGTGGTTCAAACGTGATCGTTAGGATTTCAGGCAAACAATCAGCGGAAGCAATTAAAATAGGTTTACCGTACTTCTGGGTTGATGTAGAGGATGAATCGCTGCAGAGAACTACCTCTGATCTTCTACTGTATGTTCCAAGTGTGATCCTGCTGTTGTGTGGGCTGTTAAAGTCTGCAGGATCTCTCAATCTGGTTCTTTCCCTTCTCACGTCAAAAGAGGAGCAGGAGATCTTAGGATTCCAAGAGGCTGAGTTCACTTATATACTGGGCTACAGCAGGGATCAGGAGGAGAATTGGAGTTGGGCCTCCATTGGATTAAATATCCAAGCTCAGCCCAAAGCTTATATTTAATCCAATAATAATAATAAAGTCCACTAAATTATTATTACTGGACTACCCACTCCAACCCAAAATTACGTTTTGGGCTCCTTCTTATTATGAGCCCGAAGTCTCCCCATGTTTAAGATATACAATGGCCATTAATTAATTAAGTTACTGACAACTCAAATTAATTAATATCTTATCCGAAAGTAGTACCACTCAACCTTATTATCATGCCGGAAATTAATCCACTTGTAAGATTTACATGATAAACCTTATGAGCTCCTCAAGGGGACATCATCAACCTATGTCGGACATGGATTCCTTCTACAATCAACAGCACACCATAGATACAGCACTATTTCCCAACTCACCGAGTTTGTTGATTTAATACTTATAAATCTCACCCATTGATGAATCAAAGAAATACATACTGCCCTATGTGTCGAGGTTATTGTATAGGGATTAAGAGCACGAACTTCTATAATAACAGAGATCAAGTTCTACTATATAGTCTGTATAAGACGAACGATCTCAGGCGATCCTACTCAATATGCACAAAGCATACTAATGTGATTTTATAGTCAAGACAAACTAATACCAAATCACACTACAACCATACCGGTAGAGAGTCCCCGTCTATCTCGGTTGTGAGCATCTGTTTATACTTTATAAGGAAACCGATAATATGATCTTTCGCGTGTTGTCGCACAACATATTATCTACAGTATAAAGTAAATGGACTATTGCATTATTCATATAAAATAAATTAAAAGATGCAATCATTTGATCATATGATTCTGATTTCATATATTGTTATAAAATTGTTCATACTAAAGCTAGACTTTTAGTATACAACCCAATAATCTCCCACTTATACTAAAAGACTATGCTTGACAGTTTTCTGCCTACACGACCATTAAAAACTCTCGCCTTAAGGTCCTTGTAAATGGATTTAATAGGTCATCATCCGATGCAATCTAGGCGACAACAACCTTCCCCTCATCATATGATTTCTCGTAACAGGTGGTACTCGCGCTCCATGTGTTTAATTGCCTTATGGACTCGTGATTCCTTCAAGTTTGCAACTGAACCAATATCATCAATGTAAATTGTGATTACCTTGGGCAAACTTAGAATCACTTCAAAGTCCATCATGAAGTCTCTAGAGTCATATAGATACTTTGGTAACTCACAGGCTCCAATTTATCATTTTTCCATGATGGAGTCCGGAGTCTGAAATATATTTCTAAATAGCACTCCTCCACATTATGATTCTACTTCCTAAAATTAAACACATAAACTTTGAGGTGAATTTACTGCCATCCAATCTGACTAAAAAATCCAAATCTACGTAATCCACAAGAAGCAGTGAATCTATTTAGTAAGTCCACATATAATTTCCAGTCCTTCTCAGGCACTTTATATATGTCTTACTACAGTTCATCATTCTTGTTTCGGGTTATGTTTGATACCAACTGTCTATGCCATTGGCAATACAGTTATCCATTCCTTAGATTAAGCTTCCTTATTCGCCGAAGCATAAGGAACCACTTTCATTTTCTTTATCTTCTTTTTGTGTCTCAAAGACACATTCACTTAGATAAATTTACATGCTAAACGAGTATGGACTGTATCATTTTATGAAACTTGAGATAAGCATAACATCCTTTCTTGGGATCCGTGTTACCGTGATAAAAAAGGATATATTTTGCCCTTCTTAAGTCCTCAATCTCTACCGCTTTATTAACCGTACCCATACGCCCGATAATACTCTTTCATTGTCTCCAATGAGCAAGATACTATCTATGTATAGTACAAGAAACACCACCACGTTTCTGTCACTCTTTACAACACACAAGACTCATCCGCTCATTGATTTAAATCCATGCCACTGGATTACCTAATCAAAATAGATGCTTCATGATCACAAAGCTTGCTTTTAGCCCATCGCTGGACACTTTCAAGCTTACTATCAAAATGCTATTAGCACTTTGCAATGAATCACTCTGGTTGCTTCACATAGATGTTTTCCTCAAGACTTCCATTCAGGAAAGCTGTCTTGATATCTATTTGTTGTTCCTCATAATTCAATATGAGCAGCAATAAATAAAAGAATCCAGATCAACATTAGCATAGCTACCAGCGAACATGTTTCCTCATAATCGAACCATTTCTTTCTGAGTACACCCTTTAGCAATAAACTTTGCTTTCAAGGTTTTCACCTTATCGTATGATCCTCTTTTATTTCCTTTGACCACTTCCAATGGCTTTTATACTATTTAGTGGTCTATCAAGTTCCCAGATTTAATTTAGAATCTGTAGATTCTATTTCAACATTCATTGTAACTTACTAAAATTCCGCATTTTAATCTTGTAGTGCAACGTCGTATCCCTGGGATAATAACATGTTTACTAGGGATCAAGTCTTACGACTTTCCCAAAACATGTATCTCACGGGTTGTTGAATAACCCTCCCACTGCGACAAGGCACTACTTGTAACTGTGTATCAGACGTGACACGCGTTGCAGTTTACCTTGTGGTATATCCTCTTGTACACTTGGTACTTATACTTTGTGTTTTCTTCTCACTACCTTTAGAACAACTCATACATGGGTTTGTGATTTATTACATAGTCCTTTTCCAAAAAATCCAGTGTTTGTATTGACAATCACCCTTCGATCTTTTGAAAAAAATAAATCACTCTTCATTTTTCTAGGATATCCCACAAACAGACAAAACGTTTTATGAATTACTGTATCTAGGGCATATCCATAAAATGAATTTAATTATTCCAAATAATTCATCATCTATCTAATCATAACCATAAGAGCCTTATTCCTTCTATCCACCACACCATTCAGTTGGGGCATGCCTGGTGTAGTCAATTTGAGATTTAATCTCAACTTCTGATCAATAGCTCCTAACTATCTCAAGAGGTATTCGCCATCATGATTAAATCGTAATGACTTAATATATTTTCCATGACACTTCACTGTACCAGCCTTGCCATTCTTTGAATTAATCAAAGAACTTCGACATGCAGTGCATCAAATAAATATATTGGTATCTAGAATAATCTTCGAATATTCATAACCATCTCTCGCCTGGATAATATTAGGTTTGCTTGAATCAGAATGAACTAATTCCAACATATATATCTTTGGCTCTACACCCCACAGCCTTGAAAAGGCAGTTAATCATTTTTACTTCCAAGCAAGACTCGCAAGTCTGATAGTTTCCACTTCAGATAAACCTTACGGTCCATCGGCTATCAACTTTTGAATCCTACTCAAGTAAAATTAACTAATCTTAGACGTCAAATGTATGTTTAGTTCATCTTTGAAGGTTCCTTTCTCTTACTAATATTAGAAGATGCATTATTAATTACTATTTGTTGCATCTGTGGGATGTACATAATTCAAGAGTATACATATTATCCACCAATGTACTATTACAGATTATAGCCCCATTCCTCATCACTATGACCATGTCATTTAAATGAAATGAAGTATCCATCCGATAATGCATAGAAACCGAAATCAAATTCTTTCTATGAAACGTACGTAAAGACAATTTCTCATAATCAATCGTTTATTCTTATCATGAGATAAATAAACAACTCACACTGCAATAGTCACTACCTTTGTAGTTTTACCCATGTCATAACAATCTTATCCTTACTAAGTGATAAACATTTAGTGATTCCAGTATCTACACAGTTCGTGTCAGTAGATGCCATCACTAATCATGTTTAAACCATTAGTAAATAAGATATTAAACTTGTTCATATCATGATGAAAATGGCTTTCCTTTACCACATGTTTTGTCAGAAGTTTTCCACCATTTACATCCTCTTGTAATTCAGGTGGAACTTACTCAAAACATCTAGACAATTATGGAGAATAAAATTGACTTAGGTTTCCCTTTCAACTTCTATTCCATGTATTTCCAATTCATTCATCAAATACTATCATGACCTACCGCCTTTTAAATTACTTAAGTATCCGAAGAGTTACATGAGACCATCATATTTCTATGAACCTCTCATCTCTTCACTAGAAACTTTAATATGCATCATGAGACGTCCTTTGTGAGAACACACATGTATTTACTTTAAGCAGTAAATTTCAAAAACAAGATTCTTTTCTAATCATCTAATTAGGACGAGTAAATTTAATTTCTTTTAGTTAATAATAAGTGAGATAAAACCATTCAAAATTTAGAGAATCACAAATAAATATTCCGATAAAATCTTTGAATTTTATCCTTTTATATTGATTCCCTCAAAACAATATAAAAATAAAATTCACCGACATCTCAAGCACCGTGAGTCTGCAAGCCACGTTAGTGTGGACGTTTACAAACCCGAACATTTACAAGAGAAGGTTTTACCCATTAATTTTATTTGTCAACCTAACTTTATGACAAAATAATTAATAGTCGGTTCCTCTTTAGCCATGCAAATAATAGCAGTGGCTCCGTTGGGGAGGATACTAATTATTTACATCTAAGTGTGCACCATTATTTGATCCCAAGTCCGCTGCCCAAGCTTATGTGCCTTACTGTTGGAGAAGTACACACGCGCTCAGATAACTTTCTACAACTATCAATTATATAAGTTTGTACTAGTGAACCGCATATAAGCTCATCCGTTAGGGAGGAAGGCACTATAGCCATAGCGCAAGTCCATATGCATCACATTACAAACAATAATTATTTAAAGAAGTTTGTACCAGTGATCCGTGAATAAACTCATCCGTTAGGGAGGAAGGCTCTATTGCCAACGCGCAAGTTTACTCACATCACTTACAAACCAATAATGGAGGCCGCGGGAATTAATTTACCGACCCCCTCTCCCACTTAGTTATTTAAAACACTAAGGGTTTTTAACATGCATATAATATATAGAAATAAAATATACATGTTAGAATGCTTCTATTTCAATTAATTTAAAAAAAATCAAATCACATTGAACATGCCTTTCACATATACAACAATAATTGGCACTTAAAACAATTAATCAGTTGTATAACATTAATTAATTTCATAATATGTTGGATCAATTAAATAGGCCCAGCTGACCCAAACATCATTAGCATAAAATGAGGAGCCCATTAATAAAATAATTAAGCCCATTTACCCTGCCAATTTCTGCATTAAGGTCTAGCCCAATATTTAACCTGGCCCAACATCAAACCAACAATTAATTAAATCCAGCAAAAATAAATGGCCCAACAGCCCATTACCATCTTAATTAAAATTGGGCCCAACAGCCCAAAACCAAATTAAAATGAGCAGCCTAGAAATCACAGCCCTTAAGCAATATAATTAAATATGGGCCCAACAGCCCATAACCAAATTAAAAAGGAATAAGGCCCAGGGGCAGCCCAAACACAATGTTGTTGCCCTAACGACAGCCGCCTTCATCCGTCCCTGCCAGCCGATCAAACACCGCCAACGAACTGCTACCGGCGCCCTCGTTCGCCGACCGTGTATGATCTCCCAGCAGCGCCCATCTGCCACGACATCGCCATCAAAATCAAGCTGGCGACCATCCTTACCGGCCGCCATGAATGCCAGCGACGCACACGCCGCCAATCGACAGCCTCTGAAAACCAAGCCTGGAAGTCGAACAGCGGCGCGACTGCAGCACACTACCAACTGGGATCAGCCGCACCTGGTCTGTTCGAGGGTCCACCGCCACTCCGCGTCGTCGCGATCCATCCTTCTGCTTGATAGAACAGTCTCCGGTGACCGCTGCTCTCGGCATGAACATCGTCAGCCCATCGGATGGGATTCGCTACGGATTACGCCGCCCAAGGCCGCTACTGTCCAGCACGCCGTCGAATGGGATCCGCCGACACCATCCGCGCATTTGCTTCGACTCGCCCTCTGTCCAGGTTTGAGGCCACTCGATGTCTTTCCAGTCACATCCCATCGCTGACCTCGCTGCCTCCAGCCGTGCAACAGAGATCCAGCAGCCATGACGCCGAGCACCATCGAGCGCTCCTTTACGCCCGCGCCGCCATCATCGCAATCATCGTTCACGCCTGATTCCTTTCTCTATCGTGAATCCTCAGCGCTGCTTCTGTCATGGGCGGACTATCTCTCTTCAGCCATCGCAACAGCAGATTGCTATCAGCAATCCATGCCTACCCTTTAGCCAAGGAATCGAGCGACAACAGCAATATCAACCATCCGCCATCGCATCACCGAGCAATGGTGGGATAGCCGCTGCCGCGGCGTTGACCCATCAGCCATGTATGTGTGTGTTATGTCCAGTGGATAGATAAAAAATAGTGTGATGTGTTCAGTGTATAACAATCAGCAGCAATCAGACACCAAAAAGGATACCAAGGGGAAAAAACATAACAGTACAAAACTATGTGATTATATCCAGATTAAATCTTATAATCAAATAATCTGTTTCATACATGCTATCACCATTAACACACATATGGCTAAACCCAACCTAACGTCTCACGTTTCACCACGAAACCAACGCTCTGATACCAATTGTTGATGTAGAGGCTGAATCGCTGCAGAGAACTACCTCTGATCTTCTACTGTATGTCCCAAGTGTGATCCTGCTGTTATGTGGGCAACAGCCTGCAGGATCTCTCAATCTGGTTCTTTCCCTTCTCACGTCAAAAGAGGAGCAGGAGATCTTAGGGTTCCAAGAGGCTAAGTTCACTTATATACTAGGCTACAGCAGGGATCAGGAGGAGAATTGGAGTTGGGCCTCCATTGGATTAAATATCCAAGCTTAGCCCAAAGCTTATATTTAATCCAATAATAATAATAAAGTCCACTAAATTATTATTACTGCACTACCCTCTCCAACCCAAAATTACGTTTTGGGCTCCTTCTTATTATGAGCCCGAAGTCTCCCCATGTTTAAGATATACAATGCCCATTAATTAATTAATTTACTGACAACTCAAATTAATTAATATCTTATCCGAGAGTAGTACCACTCAACCTTATTATCATGCCGGAAATTAATCCACTTGCAAGATTTACATGATAAACCTTATGAGCTCCTCAAAGGGACATCATCAACCTATGTCGGACATGGATTCCTTCTACAATCAACAGCACACCATAGATACAACACTATTTCCCAACTCACCGAGTTTGTTGATTTAATACATATAAATCTCACCCATTGATGAATCAAAGAAATACTTACTGCCCTACGTGTCGAGGTTATTGTATAGGGATTAAGAGCACGAACTTCCATAATAACAGAGATCAAGTTCTACTATATAGTCAGTATAAGACGAACGATCTCAGGCGATCCTACTCAATATGCACAAAGCATACTAATGTGATTTTATAGTCAAGACAAACTAATACCAAATCACACTACAACCATACCGGTAGAGAGTCCCCGTCTATCTCGGTTGTGAGCATCTGTTTATACTTTATAAGGAAACCGATAATATTATCTACAGTATAAAGTAAATGGGCTATTGCATTATTCATATAAAATAAATTATAAGATGCAATCATTTGATCATTTGATTTTCATTTCAAATATTGTTATAAAATTGTTCATACTAAAGCTAGACTTTTAGTATACAACCCAACAGGGGTGACCGGCTTATCACCTCACTGAGCTAGTGGTTTTGCTCACCCCCATCATTCTTTCCTTTTCAGGCTGTTGATATTGTTTTGGTTGGAGGTTTGCCTATCGTTTGCTCGTCATTCAATCAGTGTTTTGGGTACTTTCTCTTTTATGTAAATTGACGAATTCATTGGCGAGATTGTATAGTTTATATTTGGTGACCCCCTTGTTCTTTTTGTACTTTCGCGTTGTTATATCGTTCATGTATATTTTTTTTAAACTAAGTTACATCGTTGTATTTTGTACCTTTGTAAATCCTTGTTGATACTTTATGAGATGATGTCCTCGGGTTGTACCTGTTGTTATCAGTTGTTCAGTTCTACAGGTACTTGATAGCAAGCCTTACGTTTTCTATAAACTTTGTGGAGTGGAGTGCACCCATTCCGCGAAATTTATGGTTAACGTGGCGGTTGTCGCGTTCTGTCTGGGGTCGGGGCGTGACAACTTTCTTGGTATCAGAGCCTGGTTTCATGATTCTCATTCTTTTTTAGTCGAGCCAATGGGTCCAACTTTGTTTCTATGTCATCCTAAGGTATCGTATTGTCTTGATGTTGACCTTGCATTTTCTTTCCTTTCTTCCTTTCAGTCATTATGGCACCTCCAGTTCGTCGTCGAGGTCGAGGACACGCTCCTCGTGATCCTCCGAGTCCTCTATTCTCTTTTGGTCCCTTTGGACCTCGAGGACATGTTTCTTCTGATCATGCCGTTCCTCCGATGGTTATGGACCCTATCAATTCTGATCATAGGGTGCCGGTTTTCCAGGTAGAGCAACCACAGGCCCAGTTGCGGGTTGAGCACATGATGACACCGAAGCAGTACTAATTGTATTATGATCATATTCGAATACATGGTGTTCCACCACCTACAACGGCTCATATGAGTACGACTGTCACTGAAGAGGTTCTTCGTGCTAATGAACTGATTCGACCTACAACTAATGTACCAGTTTTTACTCTAGAAATGGCTTTAGGAGGTTCTACTTCTCGAGGTACACTTTTTATACCTGATTTGGTGAAAGCAGTTGAAAACATGGGGACTTCGAAATTTGACGGTGCAAGAGATGCTTCTAAAGCGGGGGCATGGTTAAAGGAGATTACAGAGACCTTTGACACCTTGATGATTGAAGAATGTTATCGTGTGGTCATTGCGACCAAGCTGTTAGGCCCAGATGCACGACGATGGTGGCAGAATTTAAAAGAGACATCTTCGATTACTATTACGTGGGCTATCTTTGTGGAACGATTCAAAGATCGATACTTCTATCAGTACATCAAGGATCAAAAGAGAAAGGAGTTCTTCAACCTCTTTCAAGGCATTATGTCAGTTGTGGAGTACGAAAGCAAATTTTTGGAATTACGAGAATTCGCTCCTGAGTCATATACGACGAGAGACTTATGCAAGAGATTTGAAGATGGTCTTAATTTAAATATTTGAGATCGTATCAAGTTCGGAGACAAGTACGAGAGTCTTGACGATCTCGTAGAAGAAGCCCTGAGGGTAGAAAGTTTTGTTCAGGCGAGACAAAAGCTTGCAGAACGATCTCAAAAGAAAAGGCAAGGGAGCGCATTTCCAGGAAATGCATCGAAAGTGTATAGGGGTGTGGGATCTTCGCGTGGCGCACCAAGTTTGGTATCTATTAGTTTTCCTCAACCTCGGGAGCAGTTTAGTAGAGGCGGGAGCAATGTCTCGGGATCGGTTGGTGAAAATCGCAAGTGCCAGAATTGCTTAAAATATCACGACGGCCCCTGTAAGGCTCCTCAAGTATGTTTTCAGTGTCGACAGCCGGGGCATATGCGAAGTTCTTGTCCTAAGCTTATGGGAGTGAGCAGTCAGGGTTCTGGTCAGCTTCGTGGTAAACTAACATATTCTACACCCAGAGATACTCGATCTGCAGTTACCAGAGTTCCCGATGCCTCAAGCGGCCCTAGTACTCAATCACCTATGCAAGGAAGGAAGCAAATTAGAGTATTTCATATTTCCCAAGAAGAGGCTCGCTCAGATCCGAAGGTTGTGACAGGTAATTTATAATCTGAGTATTTTCACATGCTAGATCTAACCCCGCCTTGTTATGCCACTTGATTACGAATAAAACATTCGTAAGAAATTCTATCTTTCTGAATTTTTAAATCACAATCTCACCTAATATTTCTTCTTTAGGCCATGTGTTTGTGGGAGACCATCAGGTCTACGCTTTATTTGACCCAGGTTCTGATAGGTCTTATATTCGGGATGATCTTACTGCGATCTTAGATTATCCTATCTCTCATTTGTCACCTGGAATCATCGTTCATACCCCTCTTGGAGAGCGTCTAATTCATGATTCGGTATTCCTTGGTTGTCCATTGAAGATCAAAGATGTCATTTTAGAGGCTGAATTGATACCATTGCCTTTGATTGATCTTGATGTTATTCTTGGCATGGATTGGCTTTCTTCTCATCATGCAATTCTCGATTGCCACGAAAAGCTTGTTATTTTTCGTAGACCAGGATTCTCAGAACTTGTTTTTGAAGGTAAACTTCAAACGAGATCCCTCTCTTTTATTTCAATGTTGACTGCGCATAAATTAATGCGTAAGGGTTGTGAGGCATTCTTGGCATTTGTCATCGATACTTCTCTTTCTGAAACTAAACTAGATGACATCCCGATCGTGAATGAATTTCCTGATGACTTTCCCGAAGTCTTACCAGGACAACCTCCGAATCGAGAGATTAATTTTTCCATTGACGTACTTCCTGGAATCACACCTATATCGATTACTCCATATCGAATGTCGCCTGCTGAGCTCAAGGAACTCCAGACACAACTTGGGGAATTATTGGAGAAGGGGTTCATACGACCTAGCACATCTCTGTGGGGTGCTCCAGTTCTTTTTGTCAAGAAGAAAGATGGATCGCTTCGCCTATGTGTCGACTACCGTCAATTGAACAAGGTGACAATCAAGAACAAATATCCTCTTCCAAGAATCGATGATATGTTTGATCAATTGCAAGGAGCAACTGTGTTCTCAAAAATTGATTTGCGATCTGGCTATCACCAACTCAAGATTAGGGAATCTGATATCCCTAAGTCTGCTTTTCAAACCAGATACGGTCATTTTGAATTCTGTGTTATGCCTTTTGGACTCACAAATGCTCCTGCAGCTTTTATGGATTCTATCGGGTCTTTCGGCCGTACTTAGATAAGTTTGTCATCATCTTCATTGATGACATTCTTATTTATTCTAAATCGGACGACGAGCATTCTCATCATCTAAGAATTGCTCTGAACATTCACAGAGAAAATCAGCTTTATGCTAAATTCTCAAAGTGTGAATTTTGGCTTCGTGAGGTAAGCTTTTTGGGTCATCACATTTCTAAAGAAGGAATCTACATCGATCCAGTGAAGATTCAAGCTATACTAGATTGGGAGCGTCCAAAGAACGTGACAGAGATTCATAGTTTTCTGGGATTAGCTGGATATTATCGACGGTTTGTCAAAGACTTTTCATTATTGGCTTCATCTTTGACTAAATTGACTCGGAAAGGGGTAAAATTTGAATGGAGTGAAGAATGCGAGAAAGCATTTCAAGAATTGAAAAGACGACTCATTTCAGCTCCTATTCTTGCTTTGCCAGACCCAGCGATTGGAGAATTTACCATTTATAGCGACGCCTCGAGACAAGGATTAGGATGTGTTCTTATGCAAGAAGGAAAGGTTATTGCCTACGCTTCAAGGCAATTGAAGAAGAACGAAGAAAATTATCCTACACATGATTTAGAGTTGGCTGCAATCGTCTTTGCATTGAAGATTTGGAGGCACTATCTGTATGGTGCAACTTGTCGGGTTTTCACTGATCACAAGAGCTTAAAGTATATCACCACACAAAAGGAGCTCAATCTCAGGCAAAGGCGATGGATGGAGTTGATTAGTGACTATGACTTAGTCATCGATTATCATCCTGGCAAGGCGAACGTTGTTGCAGATGCTCTGAGTAGAAAGTGTTCTACCTCACTTGCTTCGATTCAATCTTTTTATCTTCCTATGTTGGAGCAATTTAAATCTTTACACATTTAGCTCGATTGTGAAAAGTCTAATGATTCTGCCTTAATCGCCAAATTCGAGGTTAGACCTACCTTGTTCGAGCAAATTCGAGAAAGACAATCAAACGATGTTCATTTACAACAGGAGATGGCGAAGCTAAATCAAGGAAAAGAAACAGAATTTCAAATTCGGGATGATGGACTTCTTACTTTTAAAAATCGTGTTTGTGTTCCATCAGAACTTGATGTTCGTAGACCTATTCTTGAGGAAGCCCATTCTTCAGCCTATTCTATGCATCCTGGTAGTACCAAAATGTACAGAACACTTCGGGAGCATTATTGGTGGCCAGGTATGAAACGGGACATTGCCGAATTTGTATTAAAGTGCTTATCATGCCAACATATTAAAGTGGAACACCAAAAACCAGCCGGCATGCTTCAACCACTACCTATTCCTGAGTGGAAATGGGAAAACGTCACAATGGATTTTGTTTCTGGTTTACCTCGAACCCAAAAGGGTCATGACTCAATTTGGGTCATTGTCGATCGTCTGATGAAATCGGCACATTTCCTTCCAGTGCATACCAACGAATCTTTAGAGAAACTTGCCAAGTTATATGTCGATGAGATCGTGAGATTGCACGGAGTACCAGTGTCAATCATATCTGATCGTGATCCAAGATTCACTTCCCGTTTTTGGCCTAGTCTACAGAAAGCGCTAGGTACAAAATTACTATTCAGTACCTCGTTTCATCCACAGACTGATGGACAGTCAGAGAGAACTATACAGACACTAGAAGACATGCTACGTGCAGTGGTGTTGAATTTGGGAGGTAGCTGGGATAAGTACGTGACTTTGGTGGAGTTCGCTTATAACAACAGTTATCATTCAAGCATTGAATGCCATCGTACGAAGCTCTGTATGGCCGAAAGTGTCGAACACCACTCTTTTGGGATGAGGTTGGCGAGAGACAAATCGAACAAGTAGAGCTTATCAAAGATGCGAAGGCAAAATACAACTTATTCGAGACAGACTTAAGGCAGCGCAAGATCGACAGAAAAGCTACGCAGATAATAGGAGGCGCGATTTGGAGTTTAATGAAGGAGACAAAGTTTTTCTGAAAGTTTCTCCATGGAAGGGCGTGTTGCGATTCTGCCGTCGAGGAAAGTTGAGTCCAAGGTATGTTGGCCCATTTACGATCGTGCAAAGGATTGGTCGTGTTCCGTATCGACTTGAGCTATCGGAATTGTCGAAGATTCACGATGTCTTCCATGTCTCTATGCTTAGAGAATATGAACCAGATCCTTCGCACGTGCTCAAATATCCCCCCAGTTGTATTAAAGGAAAATCTATCGTACGAAGTACAACCTGTTCAAATTGTAGATCGCCGAGAGAAAATGCTTCGTAACAAATCCATTCCTATGGTGAGAGTTTTATGGAGAAGTGATCAAATTGAAGAAGAAACATGGGAACCAGAGTCAGTCATGCGTCAACACCATCCAAATCTCTTTTCATCCCTAGGTACGTTTATGTTTCGAGGACGAAACTTTTTAGAGGAGGGGATACTTTATAATATCTTAGCCCAACTAGATTTTTTTTAGAAAGCCAAAAACCTATTTATTTATTTTTATGGCCCAAAAGGCCAGCCCTATAATATCTTAGCCCAACTAGATTTTTTTAGAAAGCCCAAAACCTATTTATTTATTTTTATGGCCAAAAAGGCCAGCCCTATCTTAGCCCAACTATATTTTCTTTTAGAAAGCCCAAACTTATTTATTTATTTATTTTGTGGCCCAAAGTTTCAGCCCACTTAAATGGCCTGATATATAATTATTAAGGCTAAAGTTTAAAAAAAAAGAGAGAAGAAAGGGAGAAGAAAAACAAAAGAGGGGAAAGAAGAGAGTGAAGAGGAGAAACCCTTGTTGATCAAATTCTCCCTTACAACCCTCATCCTAGGTAGTTTCTAAGTTGTTTTGAGGTAAGTGGTGTGTGAATTAAGCTTCCTTCTTCCATGGTTTTGTAATTTTTTGGGGTTTTTCTTTTTGGTATGTGGGTAATTCGCAGACTGTTCGAACTGATTTTGACATAGCTATTACCCTCGAAAGTTTGTAAACTTAATTTCTGTACGTAGCTGAACTCGTTAGCTTTCTGTAGCCACTTGAAACACCTCAATCCGATTATTCTACAATTAGTTATGATTTTTCTCGTCAACTGCCGCTAGCTGGAAAATTTCAGAATTTTTATGTCGAATTCAAACTTATTTTCTATCGTTTCGTTTAGTTAATGTATTGAAACGGGTTATGTGTGATTGGAAACTGATGTTAAGTTGTTACATGCCATTTTTATTTAATATCGACTCGTTCGAACTCGATTAGGATTTGTTTTTAGCAATGAAAGGTGATGTTACCGCTAATAGTTAGATATTTTTGATTTGTCTTTAATTGCTCATCTCCTTTTTAGGTAAAGAACCATCGACGAAGGGCAAGGGACCGACTTCAGATTCCGGAGAGAGTTAATCACTTCCTTGTGAGTTGATAATTCGGGAACGCCTTCTCTTGTGGGAAGTGTGGACCCTCGATAAATGTGCATTTATTTTAATTTTAGTTAATTGATAAGAAAATTATTTGGTATTGTGTTATGTGGTAAAGAGCCTGATTTGCTCGATTGCTCTGGTTAGAGTACTGTTAGCCATTTTATGAGTATTATTGATTTTAACTTATGTTGAAGAGCCTTGCCGGCTCGATATCTGATAGCAATTATTGTGAATCATTTGAGAATTGATTTCGGGTTATTCTTGTGTGCCAATTAAGACTCTAACTTGAGTCGTTATTCATCTTATGATGCACATGCATATCTATGCCTGGTACCAAGGTTAAGTAGCCCGAATTGGTCACAGTTCGGGTGAGTTGGAGCGACATTGATTAAGTAGCCCGAATTGTCGCGGTTCGGGTGAGTTAGAGTGACAACCAAGTTGCCCGTGGCTTGGCAAACCCAGGTGAGTTAGATCTAACGGGGCACCTGTCCATTTGCCAAATACTGATACTCTGGAGGGTGATCATTAGATGGATCAGTCTATTATAGGCTCAGTCAACGTCACCGGTGTGGGACATGCATGTCATATATGTTTATATGTTTGATCATTTCAAGTATTCACGTCGATATTGAATTGTGAACTTTAGCACTTGGCGTGTTGAGAAAGAATATTAATGTGCATTTTATCTAGAGTAACGGTGACGGGCTTGGACTGTCTCTCGACGGAGAGCTCAGTTCGAGGATTATATTGACTATCCACGCGTCTTTTATGTGATAACATGTTGTTTGAACTAATTGTGTTATTCGTAAATGTGCACTAAGGTTTTTATTTTCATTAATATGTATACTGAGTGAGAAATAGTTATTGTGGGATGAAATGTTGGATTTTATGTTATGAACCGCGAGTGGGAATACATGCTTCGTATAAGGCTCGGGGTGACCGGCTTATCACCTCACTGAGCAGTGGTTTTGCTCACCCCCATCATTCTTTCCTTTTCAGGCTGTTGATATTGTTTTGGTTGGAGGTTTGCCTATCGTTTGCTCGTCATTCAATCAGTGTTTTGGGTACTTTCTCTTTTATGTACATTGACGGATTCATTAGCGAGATTGTATAGTTTATATTTGGTGACCCCCTTGTTCTTTTTGTACCTTCGCGATGTTATATCGTTCATGTATATTTTCTTTAAACTAAGTCACATCGTTGTATTTTGTACCTTTGTAAATCCTTGTTGATACTTTATGAGATGATGTCCTTGGGTTGCACCCGTTGTTATCAGTTGTTCAGTTCTACAGGTACTTGATAGCAAGCCTTACGTTTTCTATAAACTTTGTGGAGTGGAGTGCACCCATTCCGCAAAATTTATGGTTAACGTGGTGGTTGTCGCGTTCTGTCTGGGGTCGGGGCGTGACAATGATGCTCATTTCCTTCATCATAATTCATATTTCCATAATCATGATGCATAAATCCTTCATCATGATACTTATTTCTTTCATCATGATGCTCATTTCTATCATCATGATGCATGTTTCCTTCATCATGATGCTCATTTCCTATATCATGACCTATTATCCCTCATCATATAGCATATTTTCCTTCATCATAATTCTCATTTCCTACGTCACGATGCATATTCCCATCATCATGACGCTCATTTCTTGTATCATGATGCTCTTTTCCTTCATCATGATGCTTATTTTCCTTCATCATGATGCATATTATCCTTCATCATAATACTCATTTCCTACATCATGATACATATTTCTATCATCATGTTGCCCTTTTCCTTCATTTTGATGCTCATTTCCTTCGCCATGATGCATATTTCCTTCATCATGTAATCATTTACATCATCATGATTCTAATATAGTTCATCATGATTCGTATTTCCTTCATCATGATGCTCATTTCCTTCTTCATGATGCTCATTTCCTACATTATGATGCTCATTTCCTTCTTCATGATGCTAATTTCTTTCATCATAATGTATATTTCGTTCATCATGATTATCATTTCCTAGGTCATTATGGTCATTTTCTTTAATCATGGGGCTCATTTTATTCATCGTGAAACATCTTTCCTTAATCATGATGCTCAGTTCCTACATCATGATACATATTTCCTTCATCATGTTGATATTCCTTTATCGTGATGCTCATTTGTTTAATCAATATGCTCTTTTCCTTCATTATGATGCATGTTTTCTTCATGATGATCCTCATTTCAATCACCATGATGTTAATTTTCTTCATCAAGATCCGTATTTACTTCATCATGTTGCTCATTCACTACATCATGATGCTCATTTCATTCATTACTTTGCATATTTCCTTCATCATGATGCTCATTTCTTACATCATGCTTCATATTTCCTTCATCTCTATTATGTTCATTTCCAACATCATGATAATCATTTCCTTCATCATGATGCAAATTTTCTTCATAATGATGCTCATTTCCTTTATCATGATGTGTATTTCCATCATAACGATGCTCATTTTCTTCATCATAATTCATATTTCCATCATCATGATGCACAAATCCTTCATCTTGATACTTATTTCTTTCATCATGATGCTCATTTCTATCATCTTGATGCATGTTTCCTTCATCATGATGCTCAATTCCTATATCATGACTTAATATCCTTCATCATTATGCATATTTTCCTTCATCATAATTCTCATTTCCTACGTCACGAGGCATATTCCCATCATCATGATGCTCATTTCCTGTATCATGGTGCTCATTTCCTTCATCATGATGCATATTATCCTTCATCATAACGCTCATTTCCTACATCACAATACATATTTCAATCATCATGATGCTCTATTCCTTCATCTTGATGCTCATTTCATTCGCCATGATGCGTATTTCCTTCATCATATAATCATTTACATCATCATGATGCTAATATACTTCTTCATGATGCGTATTTCCTTCATCATGATGCTCATTTCCTTCTTCATTATGCTCATTTCCTACATTATGATGCTCATTTCCTTCTTCATGATGCTCATTTCTTTGATCATAATGTATATTTCCTTCATCATGATTATCAATTCCTAAGTCATTATGATCATTTCCTTTAATCATGAGGCTTATTTCATTCATTGTGATACATATTTCTTTAATCATGAGGATCATTTCCTACATCATGATACATATTTCCTTCATCATGGGATATTTCCTTCATCGAGATGCTCATTTCTTACATCAATATGCTCTATTCCTTCATCATGATGCGTGTTTTCTTCATAATGATCCTCATTTCCATCACCATGATGTTAATTTCCTTCATCATGATGCGTATTTACTTCATCATGTTGCTCATTCACTATATCATGATGCTCATTTCATTCAATACGATGCATATTTCCTTCAACATGATACTCATTTCTTACATTATGCTTCATATTTTCTTCATCTCTATGTTCATTTCCAACATCATGATGATCATTTCCTTCATCACGTTGCAAATTTTCTTCATAATGATGCTCATTTCCTTTATCATGATGCGCATTTCCTTCATCATGACGCTCATTTTCGTCATCATAATTCTTATTTCCATCATCATGATGCATAAATCCTTCGTCATGATACTTATTTCCTTCATCATGATGCTCATTTCTATCATCATGATGCATATTTCCATCATCATGATGATCATTACCTATATCATGACCTAATTTCCTTCATCATGATGCATATTTTCCATCATCATAATGCTCATTTCCTTCGTCACGATGCATATTCCCATCATCATGATGCTCATTTCTTTCATCACGATGCTCATTTCCTTCATCAAGATGCATATTTTCTTTCATCATAACGCCCATTTCCTACATCACGATGCATATTTCAATCTTCATGATGCTCTTTTCCTTCATCTTTGATGCTCAATTTCTTCGCCATGATGCATATTTCTTAATCATGTAATCATTTACATCATTATGATGCTAATATACTTCATCATGTTGCGTATTACCTTCATCATAATGCTCATTTCCTTCTTCGTGATGCTCATTTCTTTCATCATAATGTATATTTCCTTCATCATGATTATCATTTCCGAAGTCATTATGGTCATTTCCTTTAATCATGAGGCTTATTTAATTCATCGTGATACACATTTCCATAATCATGAGGGTCATTTCCTACAACATGATACATATTTCCTTTATCATGGTGATATTTCCATCATCGAGATGCTCATTTCTTACATCAATATGCTCTTTTCCTTCATCATGATGCATGTTTTATTCATGATGATCCTCATTTCCATCACCATGATGTTAATTTCCTTCATCATGATGCGTATTTACTTCATCATGTTGCTCATTCACTACATCATGATGCTCATTTCATTCATTTCGTTGCATATTTCCTTCATCATGATGCTCATTTCTTACATCATGCTTCATATTTCCTTCATCTCTATGTTCATTTCCAACATCATGATGATCATTTCCTTCATCATGATGAAATTTTCTTCATAGTGATGCTCATTTCCTTTATTATGATGCGTATTTCCTTCATCATGATGCTCATTTCCTTCATCATAATTCATATTTCCATCATCATGATACATAAATCCCTTCATCATGATACTTATTTCTTTCATCATGATTCTCATTTCTACCCTCATGATGCATGTTTCCTTCATCATGTTGCTCAATTCCTATATCATGACCTAATATCCTTCATCATTATGCATATTTTCCTACATCATAATTCTCATTTCCTACGTCACGATGCATATTCCCATCATCATTATGCTCATTTCCTATATCATGATGCTCATTTCCTGTATCATGATGCTCATTTCCTTCATCATGATACATATTATCCTTTATCATAATGCTCATTTCCTACATCACGATACATATTCAATCATCATGATGCTCTTTTCATTCATCTTGATGCTCAATTCTTTCGCCATGATGCATATTTCCTTCATCATGTAATCATTTACATCATCATGATGCTAATATACTTCATCATGTTGCGTATTTCCTTCATCACGATGCTCATTTCCGACATTATGATGCTCATTTCTTTCATCATAATGTATATTTCCTTCATCATGATTATCATTTCCTAGGTCACTATGGTCATTTCCTTTAATCATGGG
Source organism: Pogostemon cablin (assembly GCA_023678885.1). Taxonomy (NCBI): domain Eukaryota; kingdom Viridiplantae; phylum Streptophyta; class Magnoliopsida; order Lamiales; family Lamiaceae; genus Pogostemon; species Pogostemon cablin. The sequence goes on along the minus strand of CM042975.1, from coordinate 15,324,087 downwards.
GCTTATTTCATTCATCGTGATACATATTTCCTTAATCATGATGCTCATTTCCCATATCATGATACATATTTCCTTCATCATGGTGATATTTCCTTCATCGTGATGCTCATTTCTTCCATCAATATGCTCTTTTCCTTCATCATAATGCATGTTTTCTTCATGATGATCCTCATTTCCATCACCATGATGTTAATTTGCTTCATCATGATGCGTATTTATTTCATCATGTTGCTCATTCACTACATCATAATGCTCATTTCATTCATTACGTTGCATATTTCCTTCATCATGATGCTCATTTCTTACATTATGCTTCATATTTCCTTCATCTCTATGTTCAGTTCCAACATCATGATGATCATTTCCTTCATCATGATGCAAATTTTCTTCATAATGATGCTCATTTCCTTTATCATGATGCGTATTTCCTTCATAATGATGCTCATTTCCTTCATCATAATTTATATTTCCATCATCATGATACTTATTTCTTTCATCATGATGCTCATTTCTATCATCATGATGCATGTTTCCTTCATCATGATGCTCAATTCCTATATCATGACCTAATATCCTTCATCATTATGCATATTTTCCTTCATCATAATTCTCATTTCCTACGTCACGATGCGTATTCGCATCATCATGATGCTCATTTCTAGTAACATGATGCTCATTTCCTGTATCATGATATTCATTTCTTTCATCATGATGCATATTATCCTTCATCATAACGCTCATTACCTACATCACGATACATATTTCAATCATCATGATGCTCTATTCCTTCATCTTGATGCTCATTTCCTTCGCCATGATGCGCATTTCCTTCATCATATAATCATTTACGTCATCATGATGCTAATATACTTCTTCATGATGCGTATTTCATTCATCATGATGCTCATTTCCTACATTATGATGCTCATTTCCTTCTTCATGATGCTTATTTCTTTGATCATAATGTATATTTCCTTCATCATGATTATCAATTCCAAAGTCATTATGATCATTTCCTTTAATCATGAGGCTTATTTCATTCGTCGTGATACATATTTCTTTAATCATGAGGATCATTTCCTACATCATGATACATATTTCCTTCATCATGGTGATATTTCCTTCACCGAGATGCTCATTTCTTACATCAATATGCTCTTTTCTTTCATCATGATGTATGTTTTCTTCATGATGATCCTCATTTCCATCACCATGATGTTAATTTCCTTCATCATGATGCGTATTCACTTCATCATGTTGCTCATTCACTACATCATGATGCTCATTTCATTCATTACGATGCATATTTTCTTAAACATGATGCTCAGTTCTTACATCATCCTTCATATTTCCTTCATCTCTATGTTCATTCCCAACATCATGATGATCATTTCCTTCATCACATTGCAAATTTTCTTCATAATGATGCTCATTTCCTTTATCATGATGCGTATTTTCTTCATCATGATTCTCATTTTCGTCATCATAATTCTTATTTCCATCATCATGATGCATAAATCCTTCATTATGATACTTATTTCCTTCATCATGATGCTCATTTCTATCATCATGATGCATGTTTCCATCATCATGATGCTCATTTCCTATATCATAACCTAATTTCCTTCATCATGATGCTCATTTCCTATATCATAACCTAATTTCCTTCATCATGATGCATATTATCCTTCATCATAACGCTCATTACCTACATCACGATACATATTTCAATCATCATGATGCTCTATTCCTTCATCTTGATGCTCATTTCCTTCGCCATGATGAATGAATTTGCTATTTCTAGATCATTCGGGTAGGAGTTCAATAGTAGGGTCGGTCGGTTGATCGGTCAGGTGGTCGGGTAATTGTTCCAGTGTTATCGCATCTATTTTCTGAAGGTCCTCGTTTGCTATTTCTCGACATGTTAGGTAAAACTTCCACAAAAGGTTCATTTAGATGGTCGAGTCATGGCTCAGAAGTCTACCGATCCACATATCATCGATGGATCACCAAGTAAACTTGATAACGAGATTGTTTTTTATCGCGTCTATTTCGCGAAGTTCTCCATTTGCTATTTCTCGATCAGTCGGGTAGGAGTTCCTTGATAGGGTCAGTCGGCCTTTGTTATCTTAAGATCAATCGGGTAGGAGTTCCACTGTAGCACTACTACAAAAAAATATTAAGACAACATATATACTCTATTGTCCATTAGCTTGTTTTAAGGAAAATGCTATATAGTCAAAGCCTCTGTTGTCTTAGAGTTTATTTATGACAATACTATATGTGTTGTTTTTATGCGTCTTTTTCCTTAAATTACTATAAGGACTAGGAATTATTTATGTTGTCATAAATTAATAAGACTACATATGAATTTTTGTACGATAATTTTTGTACAATAACAAATAATATATGTTGTCTTAAATTTTATGAAATTAACTTCTATACTACCGAATCTATTATATAGAAATTTATTGATAATTTTTTCACATATATACGTGATAATATATTTATTAACCTGTAATTTTGCCTTAGACAAAAGCTAATATACACAAAATTAATTAATTAGTACAATAAAATTCAAAATTGATTGAATGCATTCTGAACAGTTCATAATAAATAAAATATTAAATAACACATTAGTCGGCCGTAAAAAAAAGGGTATATTTTACATAAGACAACAAAATCCCCTTTAAAATAATTATGTACATGTATGTTGAACGATCAGGATTGAAGCCCACAATTTGCTTGCACGTGCTCCAGCTCTAAGTTTGATCAGATCAAAAAGAGAAATTGGCTACAAAGGGTTTAAACACATTTATGCACAAATTGTACAAAGGTAAAAAGTATTGAAGGAAAACAAAATAACAACACTATAACATTATATACGAAACAATATCCATCCTAATAATCAAGAAAACAATCCTCGCATATTCAAAAAGTTGGGAAACACCAGCAATAAATGGACAAGGCAGACAAATATGTCATGCCAGACATATTTTATCATAAATACATTTTATTGTGGACAAGGCAGATAAATACATTATAGAATTACCATCTAGAAGCTAAAGCATTCATGCGTTAATGTTGATCGATTGCTAATTAAGTCAAACATAAAGTAAGTATACTTATTACTTTCATATTATTAATTTGAGATAATCCTGAAGTGATTTGTAAAGGTAGGGTACATGTAATAATAATACATAGCTTCACCAACACATTAATTACCTTACCTAAGTACTCCATACATCTTGGATGGTGTGTTTGTTTTTTTCCTTGATCCAATCAAGCCTCTTCTTCTCTCTCCTTATTTCTAAATGCTGCAAAAATTTCAGGATTAGCTCAAATAGCTGGCAAATTTCCGACTGCAAGACAAGTAACAAAGCAACATCATATGCCCATAAAAAAACAATTACTATAAGACAATAGATAATTGTGTTTTAATAGAAAAATATATCATTCTTCACATGTTATGCTATATATTGATTGTTGAAAAGAAAAATAAAATGCCGAAAGTAGATAGTTTAATCTCATTCAATATCCCTTAATTTTATTTTTGACAGTTATGTTTTAAATGAAAACTTCTAGTGATCATATCTAAACCTGAAGATGCCGATGAATCTGACAAAAAAGTTTTCTGTAAGAAGAAACTTCTCAAAATAAAACAACAGATAATCATTTAACTAAAAAAAGATATCAGAATATTTTAAGAAGAGTCAATACCTATACCCTCTATCACTGACATCCTTTTCCTATGCAATGAGAATTTTTAAATGGTTTATAAATAATATAATCGAAGGATATTGCTCTCTCCGAGCTTCAACTTCATTTAATTCAAATCTCATAATATAAACATGTATGCAAACCAATAAACATATGTGAGTGCGAATAGAAAGGATAAGATTCTTCAGCAGTCAAACTTAAGTAAGTAGTTGAACTTGGTTTCAATTTTGGTTAAATTGATTTAGAGCAAGAGTACTTTATCGTGTGTAACACGTAAGCGACCAAGTGCAAAATTTATAAGATATCGAACCCAAGGGCGAAAGTTGGTAGCTGTGTTTGAGAAATGCTTTACTCTAGTAGGACGAATCAAAAGGAGGGGGTGATTATATGATGAGTGATATTTTCACCTAGATTTTAGTGTCTTTTTATGTGTGTTTTCTTATATTTTTATCAGTATTTATGTGATTTTTGGTGGAGTTATGTGTTTTTATGGAATTGAGTGTGAATGAACTTAATCATATGTAAAACAGGTGAAAAAATGGAGCAAAACCAGAGACGGAAGATGTAACGAAGAAGAAGAAGCAGGGCAGCAGCAACACGGCTGCCCGTGTCAGGCGCACGTGTTGTGTCGCAGCACACAGCCCGTGTGGCCAATACGGGCCTGTAAGGGGAAGCCCTGCGGGAACATCAATTCATCCAACACGACCACCTATTGACCCTACATCAGCACATGACTCGTGTGCCATCTTGAGTTAAGGTTGACTTATAAATCCTGACACGACTCGACTCATGCTGTAGCACACGAGTCGTGTCGGTGCCAGAACATAAAATTTTTACACATCTTCTAGAAGGTCTCCAAGGGGTATATATATCAATTCATTCAACATTTTGAGGGAGAAAGATTCCGAAATTCAGCTGCCCACACACCTCACATACCAATTCCTTCATTTACACCATATCCTTCATCAAATTCATCCATCTAATCACTCCATCATCATCTCACCATAAAGTTTCCATCCAAATCAAGTGAAGAAGCAAGGAAGAGTGGGTCATCACCAAAGGAAGAAAGGAGATTCAATTGTATCCAATCTAAGGGAGTTTTCATTCCAATTTTGTGTTACTCCTATAGTTTATCATGATTTGTAAGGTTTCTAATGTCTATGTTAAGGATCTTATGAAGATTGTAGGCTAATATCCCTTGTGAGATTAGCAACATGAAAGTTGTTGGATAATTTGTGGATCTATGTAATTAAATTCATATGTTGATTGGGATATTTGATTTTCTATCGTTGATGCATAATATCTTGGGATCTATGATGTTTTGTGTGTTTGATTGTTCTAATTATATTATTCGATTGAGAGATCAATTATATGCTTAGGATAGTTGAGTGAATCATTTCATTAAACACCTCATATTCATTATAAATTGTAAAGAGATTGAGAAATACTTTAGGATTTAGAACCCATTGATAGGTTGGGAAGTCAATTAATTATGTGAAGGGACTCTTTAATTGAACTTAGTACCTACTTGGAATAGTTTAATTGAGAACTAACCTTTAAGATCTTTTGATATTGTGAAAATGATCTACATCCTATGCATTTCGAGAGGAAGTGTAGGTGATATATGTGTTGGTCCTTAATCTTAACCCATGATATATATGAGTTTAATGCATGAATCCTTGAATTACCACTTCATTAGTGTTGTTAATCTCACTTTTACTCAACTTGGAAAACCACTCATCTTTTCCTATTTTATTTGCTATCATTACTTTCTTTAGTAATTGTTAATTACTTGTGTTTCAAAAACCAATCATTGATGTTTAGTCTCTATAAAATTGCGATAAACATGATCTCGCTTAAGTTCTAGCATCGACTTCCATGTGGTTCGATAAATTCTTGATTTGGTCAACCCGACTACAAGTTATGACTAATCAAATGGCACCACTGCCGGGGAGGAAAGTGTTGCTAGTAGCTTGAAGAAGGATCATTTTGAGTAATCTTACTAGAGATATTTTTATTTATTTGTTACTTGTATTTGTTTCTGAAAACCTTGTTCTAACTTCTTTTGCTTTGAAGGTGTATGCAAACAAGATCCAAGGAAAAATAAATAGAACCTATTAATTTGGAGATTGAGCATTCGTTGAGAAGAAGAAAGGAGAACAAAACCAAAAAGAGTAATCCAATTGAGAACAATCAAGATGAACATGTTGACATTGAGTATGATGGATACCAAGTACAAAATGTACCTCAAGTCAACGCAAATCATCCTCAACAAGCTCAACAACAATTTGGAGAGCTCAACAATCAACCATTGCTTCAACAAATAGTGCAACAAGCTATGCTTCAACAAGGATTTCAACATTCTTATACACATCATCAACAAGCTTATGCACCACCACCACCACCTCCGGTGCATCGAGCGCCTCATGTTGATCCAAGGGTGATCCGAGATTTCTTTATGCCTAGGGCAATGCCCCAAATGATGGGTCCACCAATCAATGCTAACAATTTTGAGATTAAGACGGGCTTAATCAACATGGTGAGAGACAAACAATTTGGTGGTTTACCGAATGAGGATCCTAATGCACATCTTGCTCAATTTATTAAGATTGCCAATATTGTGAATATGAACAGGGTGAGTGATGATTGTCTAAAGATGAGGTTGATCTCGTTTTCTTTGAGAGATCGTGCTAGAATATGGCTCTCTACTATTACTCCTGGTACGTGCAACACTTGGGATGAGCTTGCAAAAATGTTCATGAATAAGTATTTTTCGCCTTCCAAAATGCTTCAAATGAAGAGCTTGATCACTCAATTCAAGCAAATGCCTCAAGAAAGTTTCTATGAAACGTGGGAAAGGTTTAAGGATATGCTTCGCAAGTGTCCACAACATGGTTTTCTGGAAAATCAACAAGTGGAATTTTTCTACCAAGATTTGGTGAATGGTCAAAGAGTGCTTGTTGATGCTTCGATGGGTGGATCCGTACTTGGAGTGACTCCAGAGAGGGCTATAATGATTTTTGATGAGATTGCTACAAATGTCTACCAATGGCCATCGGAGAGAATTAGTGGACGCTATGGATTTGAGAGCTTCGATCAAGGACAACAGTTTAGTGTGAAGAGTGCTAGTGTGGAGCCAAGCATGCCTAATGTTGAAATGATAGCGGCTGACGTAATGAGACAAATGATCATGAGTCAATGTGTGAATTAAGGAGTTAACATGGTGGAAGCACAAATTGAGCAAGGGGTTCTTCCTCCAAATAGTGTTAGCGGAGAACAATGGGTTATGAAAATGCCACGTGTGGAGGATGTACAAATAATTCTTATTTCCATCTCATGATGCATAAATTCTTCATTGTGGTACATATTTCCTTCATCATGATGCTCATTTCTATCATAATGATGCTCATTTCCTATATCATGACATAATTTTCTACATCATGATGCATATTTTCCTTCATCATAATGCTCATTTCCTATGTCATGATGCATATTCTTATCATCATGATGTTCATTTCTTTCATCATGATGCTCATTTCCTGTATCATGATGCTCATTTTCTTCATCATGATGTATATTTTGCTTCATCATAATGCTCATTTCCTACATCACAATGCATATTTCAATCATCATGATGCCCTTTTCCTTCATCTTTATGTTCATTTCCTTCGCCATGATGCATATTTCCTTCATCATGTAATCATTTATATCATCATGATGCGTATTTCCCTCATCATGATGCTCATTTCCATCTTCATGATGCTCATTTCCTACATTATGATGCTCATTTCCTTTTTCATGATGCTCATTTCTTTCATCATTATGAATATATTCTTCATCATGATTATCATTTCCTAAGCCATTATGGTCATTTCTTTTAATTATGAGGCTTATTTCATTCATCATGATACATATTTACTTAATCATGATGCTCATTTCCTATATCATAATACATATTTCCTTCATCAAGGTGATATTTCCTTCATCGTGATGCTCATTTCTTACATCAATATGCTCTTTTCCTTCATCATGATGCATATTTTCTTCATGATGATCTTCATTTCCATCACCATGATGTTGATTTCCTTCATCATGATGCATATTTAATTCATCATGATGCTCATTCACTACATCATGATGCTCATTTCATTCATTATGATGGATATATCCTTAATCATGATGCTCATTTCTTACATCATCTTCATATTTCCTTCATCTCTATGTTCATTTCCAACATCATGATGATAATTTTCTTCATCATGATGCAAATTTTCTTTATAATGATGCTTATTTCCTTTATCATGATGCATATTTCCTTCATCATAGTGCTCATTTCCTTCATCATAATTCTTATTTCTATCATCATGATGCATAAATCCTTCATCGTGAAACTTATTTCCTTCATCATGATGCTCATTTCTATCATCATGATGCATGTTTTCTTCATCATGATGCTCATTTCCTATATCATGACATAATTTGCTTCATCATGATGCATATTTTCCTTCATCATAATGCTCATTTCCTATGTCACGATGCATATTCTCATCATCATGATGCTCATTTCCTTCATCATGATGCATATTTTCCTTCATTATAATGCTCATGTCCTACATCACGATGCATATTTCAATCATCATGATGCTCTTTTCCTTCATCTTGATGTCTATTTCCTTCGCCATGATGCATATTTCCTTCATCATGTAATCATTTACATCATCATGATGCTAATATACTTTATCATGATGCGTATTTCCTTCATCATGATGCTCATTTCCTTCTTCTTGACGCTCATTTCCTACATTATGATGCTCATTTCCCTTTTCATGATGCTCATTTCTTTCATCATAATGAATATTTCCTTCAACATGATTATCATTCCTAAGTCATTATGGTCATTTCCTTTAATCATGAGGCTTATTTCATTCATCGTGATACATATTTCCTTAATCATGATGCTCATTTCCTACATCATGATACATATATCCTTCATCATGGTGATATTTCCTTCATCGTGATGCTCATTTCTTACATCAATATGCTCTTTTCCTTCATCATGATGATCCTCATTTCCATCACCATGATGTTGATTTCCTTCATCACGAAGCGTATTTACTTCATCTTGATGCTCATTCACTATATCATGATGCTCATTTCATTCATTACGATGGATATTTCCTTCATCATGATGCTCATTTCTTACATCATGCTTCATATTTCCTTCATCTCTATGTTCATTTCCAACATCATGATGATAATTTCCCTCATCATGATGGAAATTTTCTTCATAACGATGCTTATTTCCTTTATCATGATGCGTATTTCCTTCATCATAATGCTCATTTCCTTCATCATAATTCTTATTTCCATCATCATGATGCATAAATCCTTCATTATAAAACTTATTTCCTTCATCATGATGCTCATTTCTATCATGATGCATGTTTCCTTCATCATGATGCTCATTTCCTATATCATGATCTAATTTCCTTCATCATGATGCATATTTTTCTTAATTATAATGGTCATTTCCTACGTCACGATACGTATTCTCATCATCATGATGCTCATTTCTTTCATGATTATGCTCATTTCCTGTATCTTGAGCTCATTTCCTTCATCATGATGCATATTTTCCTTCATCATAATGCTCATTTCCTACATCACGATGCATATTTCAATCATCATGATGCTCTTTTCCTTCATCTTGATGTTCATTTGATGAATATTTCCTCCATCATGTAATCATTTACATCATTATGATGCTAATATACTTCATCATGATGTGTATTTCCTTCATCATGATGTTCATTTCCTTCATCATGATGCTCATTTCCTTTATTATGATGTCCATTTTCCTTTTCATGATGCTCATTTCTTTCATCATAATGAATACTTCCTTCATCATGATTATCATTTTCTAAGTCATTATGGTCATTTCCTTTAATCATGAGGCTTAATTCATTCATTGTGATACATATTTCCTTAATCATGATGCTCATTTCCCACATCATGATACTATTTCCTTCATCATGGTGATATTTCCTTCATCGTGATGCTCATTTCTTACAATAATATGCTTTTTTCCCTCATCATGATACATGTTTTCTTCATGATGATCCTCATTTCCATCACCATGATGTTGATTTCCTTCATAATGATGCGTATTTACTTTATCATGATGCTCATTCACTACATCATGATGCTCATTTCATTTTTTACGAAGCATATTTCCTTCATCATGACGCTCATTTCTTACATCATGCTTCAAATTTCCTTCATCTCTATGTTCATTTCCAACATCATGATGATCATTTCCTTCATCATGATGTAAATTTTCTTCATAATGATGCTCATTTCCTTTATCATGATGCGTATTTCCTTCATCATGATGCTCATTTACTTCATCATAATTCTTATTTCCATCATCATGATGCATAAATCCTTCATTGTGGTACTTATTTCCTTCATCATGATGCTCATTTCCTATATCATGACATAATTTCCTTCATCATGATGCATATTTTCCTTCATCATAATGCTCATTTCCTACGTCACGATGCATATTCTCATCATCATGATGCTCATTTCTTTCATCATGATGCTCATTTCCTGTATCATGATGCTAATTTTCTTCATCATGATGCATATTTTCCTTCATCATAATGCTTATTTCTTACATCGCGATGCATATTTCAATCATCATGATGCTCTTTTCCTTCGTCTTGATGTTCATTTCCTTCGCCATGATGCATATTTCCTTCATCATGTAATCATTTACATCATCATGGTGGTAATATACTTCATCATGATGCGTATTTCCTTCATTATGATGCTCATTTCCTTCTTCATAATGCTTATTTCCTACATTGTGATGCTCAATTCCCTTTTCATGATGCTCATTTCTTTCATCATAATGAATATTTCCTTCATCATGATTATCATTTCCTAAGTCATTATGGTCATTTCCTTTAATCATGAGGCTTATTTCATTCATCGTGATACATATTTCCTTAATCATGATGCTCATTTCCTACATCATGATACATATTTCCTTCGTCATGATGATATTTCCTTCATCGTGATGCTCATTTCTTACAATAATATACTCTTTTCCTTCATCATGATGCATGTTTTCTTCATGATGATCCTAATTTCCATCACCATGATGTTGATTTCCTTCATCATGATTCGTATTTAATTCATCATGATGATTATTCACTACATCATGAAGCTCATTTCATTCATTACGATGCATATTTCCTTCATCATGATGCTCATTTATATCATCATGATACTCATTTCCTATATCATGACATAATTTCCTTCATCATGATGCATATTTTCCTTCATCATAATGCTCATTTCCTACGTCACGATGCATATTCTCATCATCATGATGCTCATTTCTTTCATCATGATGCTCATTTCCTGTATCATGATGTTCATTTCCTTCATCATGATGCATATTTTTCTTAATCATAATGCTTATTTCCTACGTCACGATGCATATTTCAATCATGATGCTCTTTTCCTTCATCTTGATGTTCATTTCCTTCGCCATGATGCATATTTCCTTCATCATATAATCATTTACATCATCATGATGCTAATATACTTCATCATGATGCGTATTTCCTTCATCATGATGCTCATTTCCTTCTTCATGATTCTCATTTCCTATATTATGATGCTCATTTCCCTTTTCATGATGCTCATTTCTTTCATCATAATGAATATTTCCTTCATCATAATTATCATTTCCTAATTCATTACGGTCATTTCCTTTAATCATGAGGCTTATTTCATTCATCGTGATACATATTTCTTTAATCATGATGCTCATTTCCTACATCATGATACATATTTCCTTCATCATGGTAATATTTCCTTCAACGTGATGCTCATTTCTTACATCAATATGCTCTTTTCCTTCATCATGATGCATGTTTTCTTCATGATGATCCTTATTTCCATCACCATGATGTTGATTTCCTTCATCATGATGCGTATTTACTTCATCTTGATGCTTATTCACTACATCATGATGCTCATTTCATTCATTATGGTGTATATTTCCTTCATCATGATGCTCATTTCTTACATCATGCTTCATATTTCCTTCATCTCTATGTTCAATTCCAACATCATGATGATAATTCCCTTCATCATGATGGAAATTTTCTTCATAATGATGCTTATTTCCTTTATCATGATGCGTATTTCCTTCATCATAATGCTCATTTCATTCATCACAATTCTTATTTCCATCATCATGATGCATAAATCCTTCATCGTGTAACTTATTTCCTTCATCATGATGCTCATTTCTATCATCATGATGCCCATTTCCTATATCATGACCTAATTTCCTTCATCATGATGCATATTTTCCTACATCATAATGCTCATTTCCTATGTCACGATGCATATTGTCATCATCATGATGCTCATTTCTTTCATAATGATGCTCATTTCTTGTATCATTATGCTCATTTCCTTCATCATGATGCATATTTTCCTTCACCATAATGCTTATTTCCGACATCACGATGCAGATTTCAATCATCATGATGCTCTTTTCCCTCATCTTGATGTTCATTTCCTTCACCTTGATAAATATTTCCATCATCATGTAATCATTTACATCATCATGATGCTAATATACTTCATCATGATGCGTATTTCCTTTATCATGATGCTCATTTCCATCTTCATGATGCTCATTTCCTACATTATGATGCACGAATCCCTTTTCATGATGCTCATTTCTTTCATCATAATGAATATTTCCTTCAACATGATTATCATTCCTAAGTCATTATGGTCATTTCCTTTAATCATGATGCTCATTTCATTCATTACGATGCATATTTCCTTCTTCATGATGCTCATTTCCTATATTATGATACTCATTTCCCTTTTCATGATGCTCATTTCTTTCATCATAATGAATATTTCCTTCATCAAGATTATCATTTCCTAATTCATTATGGTCATTTCCTTTAATCATGAGGCTTTTTTCATTCATCGTGATACATATTTCCTTAATCATGATGCACATTTCCTACATCATGATACATATTTCCTTCATCATGGTGATATTTCCTTCATCGTGATGCTCATTTCTTACATCATTATGCTATTTTCCTTCATCTTGATACATGTTTTCTTCATGATGACCCTCATTTCCATCACCATGATGTTGATTTCCTTCATAATGATGCGTATTTACTTCATCATGATGCTCATTCACTACATTATAATGCTCATTTCATTCTTTACGATGCATATTTCCTTCATCATGATGCTCATTTCTTACATCATGCTTCATATTTCTTTCATCTCTATGTTCGTTTCCAACATCATGATAATCATTTCCTTCATCATGATGCAAATTTTCTTCATAATGATGCTCATTTCCTTTATCATGATGCGTATTTCCTTCATCATGATGCTCATTTACTTCATCATAATTCTTATTTCCATCATCATGATGCATAAATCCTTCATTGTGGTACTTATTTCCTTCATCATGATGTTCATTTCTATCATCATGATGCTCATTTCCTATATCATGACATAATTTCACTCATCATGATGCATATTTTCCTTCATCATAATGCTTATTTTCTACGTCACGATGCATATTCTGATCATCATGATGCTCTTTTCTTTTATCATGATGCTCATTTCCTGTATCATAATGCTCATTTCCTTCATCATGATGCATATTTTCCTTCATCATAATGTTTATTTCCAACATCACGATGCATATTTCAATCATCATGATGCTCTTTTCCTTCATCTTGATGTTCATTTCCTTCTCCATGATGCATATTTCCTTCATCATGTAATCATTTACATCATCATGGTGCTAATATACCTCATCATGATGTGTATTTCCTTCAACATGATGCTCATTTCCTTCTTCATGATGCTCATTTCCTACATTATGATGCTCAATTCTCTTTTCATGATACTCATTTCTTTCATCATAATGAATATTTCCTTCATCATGATTATCATTTCTTAAGTCATTATGGTCATTTCCTTTAATCATGAGGCTTATTTCATTCATCGTGATACATATTTCCTTAATCATGATGCTCATTTCCTACATGATGATACATATTTCCTTTATCATGGTGATATTTCCTTCATCGTGATCCTCATTTCTTACTTCAATATGCTCTTTTCCTTCATCATGATGCATGTTTTCTTCATGATGATCCTCATTTCCATCACCATGATGTTGATTTCCTTCATCATGATGCATATTTAATTCATCATGATGCTCATTCACTACATCATGATGCTCATTTCATTCATTACGATGCATATTTCCTTCTTCATGATGCTCATTTCCTATTTTATGATGCTCATTTTCCTTTTCATGATGCTCATTTCTTTCATCATAATGAATATTTCCTTCGTCAAGATTATCATTTCCTAAGTCATTATGGTCATTTCCTTTAATCATGAGACTTATTTCATTCATCGTGATACATATTTCCTTAATCATGATGCTCATTTCCTACATCATGATACATATTTCCTTCATCATGGTGATATTTCTGTTGGATTATATACTAAAAGTCTAGCTTTTTGTATGAACAATGTTATAACAATTAATTTGAAATGAGAATCATATGATCAAATGATTGCATCTTATAATTTATTTATATGTTCGATGCAATAGTCCACTTACTTTATACTGTAGATAATATGTTGTGCGATAACACGCGGAAGATCATATTATCGGTTTCCTTATAAAGTATAAACAAATGCTCACAACCGAGATAGACAGGGATCTCTATCGGGATGGTTGTAGTGTGGTTTGGTATTAGCTTGTCTTGGCTATAGAATCACATTAGTGCGCTTGTGTGTATTGAGCAGGACCGCTTGAGATCGTTCGACTTATACTGACTTATAGGAGAACTTGATCTCAGTTATTATGGAAGTTCGTGCTCTTAATCCCTATACAATAACCTCGACACGTAGGGCAGTATGTATTTCTTTGATTCATCAATGGTTGAGATTTACATGTAATTAAATCAACAACATCGATGAGTTGGGAAGTAGTGCTGTCTCTATGGTGTGCTGTTGATTGTAGAAGGAGTTCATGTCCGTCATAGGTTGATTATGTCCCCTTGAGGAGCTCATAAGGATTATCATGTAGACCCTACAGGTGGAATTTATTCCGGTATGATAATGAGGTTGAGTGGTACTACTCTTGGATGAGATATTAATTAATTGAGTTGTTAGTAACTTAAATTGATTAATGGACATTGTATATCTTAAACATGGGGAGACTAACGGGCTCATAATAAGAAGGAGCCCAAAACGTAATTTTGGGATTGAAAAGGCAGTGCAGTAATAATATTTTAGTGGAATATATTATTATTATTGGACTTAAGTATAAGCTTTGGGCTAAGCTTGGATACTTAAGCCCAATGGAGGCCCAACCCAATTTCTCCTCCAGGTCCCTGCTGTAGCCCATGTATATAAGTCACCTTAGCTTATCTGGAACCCTAATCTAATTTATTATTCACGTGTGATGAGGGTTGAGAGCAGATTGAGGAGGTCTCGTAGATCGTCGCCCACACAACGTCAAGATCGGACTTGGGACATACGGCAGAAGATCAGAAGGTAGTTTGCTGCTGCTGTCCGCCACCTTGTGAAATTTATATAAAATCGTACAATGCTCAGAATTTGATGATCAATATATTTCCGGAAATCCGTTGAAGAGAGGATCGTCTGAGCATAAAGATTATTCAATTCCAACATCAGACGAGGAAGTTATGGCCATTCTCGTGGGATTGCACAATCTACCAGCGAGAATCCTTCATCTTCTACATACCCTGGTGAACGGTAATGGTTTCTATGATTTATTGCTTCCGCTATGATAGAAACGCATGGTATCCTAACGGGTTATGTTAACCAAATGATCGAATGCCAACAATTGGTATCAGAGCTTCGGTTTCGTGGTGAAGTGTGACACGTTAGGCTAGGATTTATGTGGTTAGTTTTTTTAAACTAGGATCACATGTTTAGGGTTTTGGTTTTACTGCTAAACCATGAATATCCCTATGTGATATATACCCTGTATCATACCTATTTTTTCGATGGTTGAGTGTGAGAGGATTTGACGAAAACTGTTCGTCAATTTCACATGGAAGGAAGAAAATAGGGCAAAAACAGGATTCACGTTTTTGAGATAAAAACCAGCGCAGTGCTATTGCAGAGGCAATAACCAGAGTTTCAACCATCGGATCAAGCTGAATTTTGGTCAGCACGTTCGGATTTTGTGGATGTATATTCTGAACGGTTCAGATCGTATTTGAGCTTTGTGTTGTCAGGAATACGCCGAAAACAGAAGCATGTTTTTGGGCGATTATGTTCTGCGCAGTCGAGGGAAAAGAGCAGTTTCTCACAAACTAACCGTTGGATCGACCTGTAATTTGGACAGCATGTTCAGGACTCACAGGAGTAGATTCTGAACGGTGAAGATTGGATTCTCTGGTTTCTACAGTTTCGAACCCTGAACGACAGTTGGTGTAGTTTGGTGTTGCGCGTTGGGCTGAACTTGGTTCCGTGCAAGTAGGCCCTTGGACGAGCGACAGTCCGAGCGAGGGGCGCTCGTCAAGGCACATGGTGTTGTGCACAGCATCAAGCTAATGGCATGGCTGGGGCGCGTTTTGAACCGGGCAAGGAGCGATCAACTGCTGGGCGTGTGTTGCTCGTTGGCGTGTGGAGCAGCGTGCTGAGTATCAGGCGGCCTGATGGGCATTGGTGCTTGTTGGGAGCTCGGGGCGTGACGTGTAAATCTTGGACATTGGAGAGGAGTCGCACACGTTGGCTTGCTGGACGCTGGGATGGCGTGCATGGTGGCGTGCCATGTGGAGCGCGGAACACTGTGTGAGTCTGCACGGATGAAGGTTCGATCGATGCTGCACCAAGTTCGAGCGGATACACATCAGGTTCGATTAGTCTGCATCAGGTTCGATCGATGCTGCACTAGGTTTGAGCGGATTTGCATCAGGTTCGATTGGTCTGCATCAAGTTCGACTGGTCTGCATCAGGTTCCGCGTGAGTCTTCACAATGTGATCGGGCAGGGTGCCGGAGTGGTGGAGCAGGCTGCGGGGAGGTCGATCCCCATCTCAGTTGTCCGCATTCGTGATTGGTGGCGAACAATCGAATTCGCTATTATATAACTGTTATAATTTATTTATTAATTGATTATTGTTATATATGTATGCATGCTTTCTGTGATTTACTGCCTTATGTGCCGTAATAGGAGCATGCTAGGTTGCGTATATTATTCTGAATATTATATGCATGTAAAAACCCTTGGTTTTAAATAACTAAGTGGGAGAGGGGATTGGTAATTAATTCCCGCGGCCTCCATTATTGGTTTGTTAGCAATGTGAATAAACTTTCGCATCGGCATTAGAGCCTTTCTCCCCATCGGATGAGTTTATTCATGGATATTGCTGGAACAGGCTTCTTTAAAATTATGTTTTTAATGTGATGCACATGAACTTGCGTGTTGGCATAGACCTTCCTCCCTATCGGATGAGTTCATGTGCGGATCACTGTACAGAATTATAATTGATGACTGTAGGAAGTTATCCGAGCGCGTGTGTACTTCTCCATCTGTAAGGCACATAAGCTCGCGCAATGGACTTGGGGTCAAATAATGGTGTACACTTAGGTGTAAATAATAAGTATCCTCCCCATCGGAGTCACTGCTTTTATTTGCATGGCTAAAGAGGAACCGACTATTAATTATTTTGTCATAAAGTTAGGTTGACAAATGAAATTAATGGGTAAACCTTCTCTTGTAAATGTTCGGGTTTGTAAACGTCCACACTATCGTGGCTTGCAAACTCACGGTGCTTGAGATGTCGGTGAATTTATATTTTATATTATTTTGAGGGAATCAATATAAATGGATAAATTCGAAGATTTGATCGGTGTATTTTTTATGATTCTCTGAATTTCAAATAGTTTTATTTCACTTATGGTTGACCAAAAGAAATTATATTTACTGGTCCAAAATTAGATGATTAGAAAAGAATCTTGGATTTGAATTTTACTGCTTAAGAAATACATGTGTGTTCTCACAAAAGACTTATCATGATGAATATTAAATTCTCTAGTGAAGAGATAAGAGATTCATAGAAATATGATGGTCTCATGTAACTCTTCGGATACTTGAGTAAGTTAAAAGGCGGTAGGTCATGATTGAATTTGATAAATGAATTGGAAATACATGGAATAGAAGTTGAAGGGGAAACCTAAGTCAATTTTATTCTTCATAATTGCCTAGATGTTTTGAGTAAGTTTCTCCTGAATTACAAGAGGTTGTATATGGTGGGAAACTTCTGACAAAACATGTGATAAAGGAAATACAATTTCATAAAAGGAGTGAACAAGGATAGAATCTTACTTGCTAGTCTTTGATGCATGATTAGTGATGGCACCTACTGATACGTTGTGTAGATACCGGAATCACTAAATGTTTATTACTAAGTGAGGATAAGATTATTTTATACATGGGTAATACTACGAGAGTATTGGCTGTTGCAGTGGGAGTTGTTTATTTATCTTACGATATGAATAAACGTTTGATTTTGTGAAATTGTCTTTACGTTCGTTTTTATAGAAAGAATTTGATTTGGTTTCTGTGCATTAATAGATGGATACTTCATTTTATTTAAATGACATGATCATTATAATGAAGGATAGAGTTGTAATCTGTTATGGTACGTTGGTGAACAATTTGTATACTCTTAAATCATGTATATTCCACAGATGCAACAAATAGTAATTAATAATGCATCTTCTGATCTTAGTAAGAGAAAGGAACCTTCGGAGATGAACTAAACATGCATTTGGCTTCTAAGACTAGATCATTTTACTTGAGTAGGACTCAAAAGTTGATAGCAGATGGACCGTAAGGTTTATCTGAAGTGCAAACTATCGGACTTGCGAGTCTTACTTGGAAGTAAAAATGATTAATTACCTTTTCAAGGTAAAGGGGTGTAGAGCCAAAGATATATATGTTGGAATTGGTTCATTCTGATTCAAGCGGACCTAATATTATCCAGGCGAGAGGTAGTTATGAATAATCGAAGATTATTCTAGATACCGATATATTTATTTGATGCACTGCATGTCTAAGTTTTTTTATTTATTCAAGAATTGCAAGGTTGGTACAGTAAAGCATCATGGAAAATATATCAAGTAATGACGATTTAATCATCATTACGAGTACCTCTTAGGATAATTAGGAGCTATTAATCAAAGGTTTAGATTAAATCTCAAGTGGTCTACACCGAGCATGCCCCAGCTGAATGGTGTGGTGGATAGAAGGAATAAGACTCTTATGGTAATGATTAGATAGATGATGAATTATTTGGAATTACTTAATTCATTTTATGGATAAGCCCTAGAAACAATAATTCATTTGAATGTTTGTCTATTTGTGGGATATGCTATAAAAATTAAGGTGATTTATTTAGTCTAAAAGATCGAAGGGTGATTGTTAACACAAACACTAGATTTTTGGAAAGGGACTATGTAATAAATCACATGCCCATTTATAAGTTGTCCTAAAGGATGTGAGAAGAAAACACAAAGTATTAGTACCAATTGTGCAAGAGGATATACCACAAGGTAAACTGCAACGCATGTCACGTCTGATACACAATTGCATGTAATGCCTTGTCGTAGTGGGAGGGATGTTCGACAACCTGTTTGATACATGTTTTGAGAGAGTCGTGAGACTTGGTCCCTAGCAAACATGAAATGGACCCA
This sequence comes from Pogostemon cablin, assembly GCA_023678885.1. Taxonomy (NCBI): domain Eukaryota; kingdom Viridiplantae; phylum Streptophyta; class Magnoliopsida; order Lamiales; family Lamiaceae; genus Pogostemon; species Pogostemon cablin. The sequence continues at coordinate 15,304,541 of CM042975.1, read as the reverse complement.
CAGATACGATGACGCACTACAAGTTAGAAATGCGAAATCCTAGCAAAGTGCAATGAATATTAAAATATAATCCATGGATTTTAAATTAGGTCTGGATGCTTGTTGAACTGCTAAATGGCGTAAAAGCCATTGGAAGCGGGCATGCAAGAATAAAAGAGGATCATAGAATAAGGTGAAAACCTTGGAAGCAAGCTTGTTGCGAAAAGGTATACTCAGAAAGAAAGGGTGATTATGAGAAAACTTGTTCGCCAGTAGCTATGCCTAAGTTGATCCGGACTCTTTTATTTGTTGCTACTCATATGAAATATGAGGGATAGCAAATAGATGTCGAGACAACTTTCCTAATTTGAAGTCTTAAGGGAAACATCTATGTGAAGCAACCAGAGTGATTTATTGCAAAAAGCTAAGAGCATTGTGATAGTAAGCTTAAAAGTGTCCATTCATGGACTAAAGCAAGCTTCAAGATCATGAAACATCTATTTTGATGAGGTAATCCAGTGACATGGATCTAATCAATGATCGGATGGGTCTTGTGTATTGAAAAGAGTGATGGAAACATGGTGGTATTTCTTGTACTATACGTAGATAGTATCTTGCTCATTGGAGACAATGAAAGAGTATTATCGGGCGTATGGGTATGGTTGATAAAGCGGTATGATATGAAGGACTTAAGAGGAGTAAAAAATATCCTTTTGATCACGGTAATATGGATTACAAGAAAGGATGTTATGCTTATCTCAAACTTCATGAGATGATACGATCCTTACTTATTTTAGCATGTGACTTTATCTAAAGAAATGTGTCTTGTGACACAAAGTAGATAAAGAAGATGAAAGCGATTCCTTATGCTTCGGCAAATGAGGAAGCTTAATCTAAGGAATGCTATGCACGAGATTGGATATCTGTTTTGCTGATGGCATGAACAGTGGGTATCAACGTAACTCGGAACAAGAATGATGAACTATATGTATGAAGTGTATGAGAAGGACTGGAAATTATATGTAGGCTTACAGGGCAGATTCACTGCTTCTTGTGGATTACATAGATTTAGATTTTTTAGTCAGATTGGACGGCAGGAAATCCACCTCAAGGTTATGTGTTTAATTTTAAGAAGTTGAGTCATAGTGTGGAGGAGTGTTATATAGAAATATATTTCAGACTCCAGATTTCATCATTGAAAGATGATAAATTGCAGCCTATGAGGCAGCCAAAGTATCTGTATGACTCTAGAAACTTCATGATTGACTTTGATGTGATTCTAAGTTTGCCCAAGGTTATTCCAATTTATATTGATGATATTGGTACAGTTGCAAACTTGAAGGAATCACTGTCCATAAGGCAATTAAACACATGGAGCGCGAGTACCACCTGTTACGAGAAATCGTATGATGAGGGGAAGGTAGTTGTTGCCTAGATTGCATCGGATGATAACCTAGTAAATCCATTTACCAAGACATTAAGGCGAGAGCTTTTAATGGTCGTGTAGTGGGAGTGGGAATCAGATGTATGGCGGAAGACATGACAGCATAGTTTTTTAGTATAAGTGGGAGATTGTTGGATTATATACTAAAAGTCTAGCTTTTTGTATGAACAATGTTATAACAATTAATTTGAAATGAGAATCATATGATCAAATGATTGCATCTTATAATTTATTTATATGTTCGATGCAATAGTCCACTTACTTTATATTGTAGATAATATGTTGTGCGATAACACGTGGAAGATCATATTATCGGTTTCCTTATAAAGTATAAACAGATGCTCACAACCGAGATAGACGGGGACTCTCTATGGGGATGGTTGTAGTGTGGTTTGGTATTAGCTTATCTTGGCTATAGAATCACATTAGTGCACTTGTGTGTATTGAGCAGGACCGTTTGAGATCGTTCGACTTATACTGACTTATAGGAGAACTTTATCTCAGTTATTATGGAAGTTCGTGCTCTTAATCCCTATACAATAACCTCGACACGTAGGGCAGTATGTATTTCTTTGATTCATCAATGGTTGAGATTTACATGTAATTAAATCAACAAACTCGATGAGTTGGGAAGTAGTGCTGTCTCTATGGTGTGCTGTTGATTGTAGAAGGAATCCGTGTCCGTCATAGGTTGATGATGTCCCCTTGAGGAGCTCATAAGGATTATCATGTAAACCCTGCAGGTAGAATTTATTCCGGCATGATAATGAGGTTGAGTGGTACTACTCTTGGATGAGATATTAATTAATTGAGTTGTCAGTAACTTAAATTAATTAATGGACATTGTATATCTTAAACATGGGGAGACTAACGGGTTCATAATAAGAAGGAGCCCAAAACGTAATTTTGGGATTGGAAAGGCAGTGCAGTAATAATATTTTAGTGGAATATATTATTATTGGACTTAAGTATAAGCTTTGGGCTAAGCTTGGATACTTAAGCCCAATGGAGGCCCAACCCAATTTCTCCTCCTGATCCCTGCTGTAGCCCATGTATATAAGTCATCTCATCTTATCTGGAACCCTAATCTAATTTATTATTCACGTGTGATGAGGGTTGAGAGCAGATTGAGGAGGTCACGTAGATCGTCGCCCACACGACGTCGAGATCGGACTTGGGACATACGGCAGAAGATCAGAAGGTAGTTTGCTGCTGCTGTCCGCCACTTTGCAAAATTTATATAAACCTGTACAGTGCTCAGAATTTGATGAACAATATTCTGACGGAAAGCCGTTCAAGAGAGGATTGTCTAAGCACAAAGATCATTCAATTCCGACATCAGACGAGGAAGTTATGGTCATTCTCGTGGGACTGCACAGTCTGCCAGCGAGAATCCTTCATCTTCTACATGCCCTGGTGAACAGTAATCGTTTCTATGATTTATTGCTTCCGCTATGATAGAAACGCATGGTATCCTAACGGGTAACATTAACCAAATGATCGAATGCCAACAATTTCCTTCATCGTGATGCTCATTTCTTACATTAATATGCTCTTTTCCTTTATCATGATACATGTTTTCTTCATGATGATCCTCATTTCCATCACCATGATGTTGATTTCCTTCATAATGATGCGTATTTACTTCATCATGATGCTCATTCACTACATTATGATGCTCATTTCATTCTTTACGATGCATATTTCCTTCATCATGATGCTCATTTCTTACATCATGCTTCATATTTCCTTCATCTCTATGTTCATTTCCAACATCATGATGATCATTTCCTTCATCATGATGCAAATTTTCTTCATAATGATGCTCATTTCCGTTATCATGATGCGTATTTCCTTCATCATGATGCTTATTTACTTCATCATAATTCTTATTTCCATCATCATGATGCATAAATCCTTCATTGTGGAATTATTTCCTTCATCATGATTCTCATTTCTATCATCATGATGCTCATTTCCTATATAATGACATAATTTCCTTCATCATGATGCATATTTTCCTTCATCATAATGCTCATTTCCTACGTCACGATGCATATTATCATCATCATGATGCTCATTTCTTTCATCATGATGCTCATTTCCTGTATCATGATGGTCATTTCCTTCATCAAGATGCATATTTTCCTTCATCATAATGCTTATTTACTACATCACGTATTTCAATCATCATGATGCTCTTTTCTTTCATCTTGTTGTTCATTTCTTTCGCCATGATGCATATTTCCTTCATCATGTAATCATTTACATCATCATGGTGCTAATATACCTCATCATGATGTGTATTTCCTTCATCATGATGCTCATTTCCTTCTTCACGATGCTCATATCCTACATTGTGATGCTCAATTCCCTTTTCATGATGCTCATTTATTTCATCATAATGAATATTTCCTTCATCATGATTATCATTTCCTAAGTCATTATGTCATTTCCTTTAATCATAAGGCTTATTTCATTCATCGTGATGCATATTTCCTTATCAAGATGCTCATTTCCTACATGATGATATATATTTCCTTCATCATGGTGATATTTCCTTCATCGTGATCCTCATTTCTTACATCAATATGCTCTTTTTCTTCATCATGATGCATGTTTTCTTCATGATGATATTCATTTCCATCACCATGATGTTGATTTCCTTCATCATGATGCGTATTTAATTCATCATGATGCTCATTCACTACATCATGATGCTCATTTCATTCATTACGATGCATATTTCCTTCTTCATGATGCTAATTTCCTATATTATGATGCTCATTTCCCTTTTCATGATGCTCATTTCTTTCATCATAATGAATATTTCCTTCGTCAAGATTATCATTTCCTAAGTCATTATGGTCATTTCCTTTAATCATGAGGCTTATTTCATTCATCGTGATACATATTTCCTTAATCATGATGCTCATTTCCTACATCATGATACATATTTTCTACATCATGGTAATATTTCCTTTATCGTGATGCTCATTTCTTACATCAATATGCTCTTTTCCTTCATAATGATGCATGTTTTCTTGATGATGTTCCTCATTTCCATCACCATGATGCTGATTTCATTCATAATGATGCGTATTTACTTCATCTTGATGCTCATGCACTACATCATGATGCTCATTTCATTCATTACGGTGCATATTTCCTTTATTATGATGCTCATTTCCTACATCATGATACATATTTCCTTCATCATGGTGATATTTCCTACATTGTGATCCTCATTTCTTACATCAATATGTTCTTTTCCTTCATAAAGATGCATGTTTTCTTCATGATGATCCTCATTTCCATCACCATGATGTTGATATCCTTCATCATGATGCGTATTAAATTCATCATGATGCTCATTTCCATTTTCATGATGCTCATTTCTTTCATCATAATGAATATTTCCTTCATCATGATTATCATTTCCAAAGTCATTATGATCATTTTCTTTAATCATGAGGCTTATTTCATTCATCGTGATACATATTTCCTTAATCATAATGCTCATTTCCTACATCATGATATATATTTCCATCATCATGGTGATATTTTCTTCATCGTGATGCTCATTTCTTACATCAATATGCTCTTTTCCTTCATCATGATGCATGTTTTCTTCATGATGATCCTTATTTCCATCACCATGATGTTGATTTCCTTCATCATGATGCGTATTTACTTCATCTTGATGCTCATTCACTACATCATTATGCTCATTTCATTCATTACGGTGCATATTTCCTTCATCATGTTGCTCATTTCTTACATCATGCTTCATATTTCCTTCATCTCTATGTTCATTTCCAACATCATGATGATAATTCCCTTCATCATGATGGAAATTTTCTTCATAATGATGTTTATTTCCTTTATCATGATGTGTATTTCCTTCATCATAATGCTCATTTCCTTCATTATAATTCTTATTTTCATCATCATGATGCAAAAATCCTTCATCGTGTAACTTATTTCCTTCATCATGATACTCATTTCCTACATCATGATACATATTTTCTTCATCATGGTAATATTTCCTTTATCGTGATGCTCATTTCTTACATCAATATGCTCTTTTCCTTCATAATGATGCATGTTTTCTTGATGATGATCCTCATTTCCATCACCATGATGCTGATTTCATTCATAATGATGCGTATTTACTTCATCTTGATGCTCATGCACTACATCATGATGCTCATTTCATTCATTACAGTGCATATTTCCTTCATTATGATGCTCATTTCTTACATCATGCTTCACATTTCTTTCATCTCTATGTTCATTTCCAACATCATGATGATAATTTCCTTCATCATGATGGAAATTTTCTTCATAATGCTGCTTATTTCCTTTATCATTATGCGTATTTACTTCATCATAATGCTTATTTCCTTCATCATAATTCTTATTTCCATCATCATGATGCATAAATCCTTTATCGTGTAACTTATTTCCTTCATCATGATGCTCTTTTCTATCATCATGATTCCCATTACCTATATCATGACCTAATTTCCTTCATCATGATGCATATTTTCCTACATCATAATGCTAATTTCCTACGTCACGATGCATATTCTCATCATCATGATGCTCATTTCTTTCACAATGATGCTCATTTCCTGTATGATGATGCTCATTTCCTTCATCATGATGCATATTTTCCTTCATCATAATGCTCATTTCCTACATCACGATGCAGATTTCAATCATCATGATGCTCTTTTCCTTCATCTTGATGTTCATTTCCTTCGCCATGATACATATTTCCTTCATCATGTAATCATTTACATTATCATGATGCTAATATACTTCATCATGATACGTATTTCCTTCATCAAGATGCTCATTTCCATCTTCATGATGCTCATTTCCTACATTATGATGCTCATTTCTTTCATCATAATGAATATTTCATTCATCATGATTATAATTTCCTAAGTCATTATGGTCATTTCCTTTAATCATGAGGCTTACTTCATTCATCATGATACATATTTACTTAATCATGATGCTCATTTCCTACATCATGATACATATTTCCTTCATCATGGTGATATTTCCTTCATCGTGATCCTCATTTCTTACATCAATATGCTCTTTTCCTTCATCATGATGCATGTTTTCTTCATGATGATCCTCATTTCCATCACCATGATGTTGATATCCTTCATCATGATGCGTATTTAATTCATCATGATGCTCATTAACTACATCATGATGCTCATTTCATTAATTACGATGCATATTTCCTTCTTCATGATGCTCATTTCCTACATTTTGATGCTCATTTCCGTTTTCATGATGCTCATTTCTTTCATCATAATAAATATTTCCTTCATCATGATTATCATTTCCTAAGTCATTATGGTCATTTTCTTTAATCATGAGGCTTATTTGATTCATTGTGATACATATTTCCTTTATCATGATGCTCATTTCCTACATCATGATATATATTTCCTTCATCATGGTGATATTTTCTTCATCGTGATGCTCATTTCTTACATCAATATGCTCTTTTCCTTCATCATGATGGATGTTTTCTTCGTGATGATCCTTATTTCCATCACCATGATGTTGATTTCCTTCATCATGATGCGTATTTACTTCATCTTGATGCTCATTCACTGCATCATGATGCTCATTTCATTCATTACGGTGCATATTTCCTTCATCATGTTGCTCATTTCTTACATCATGCTTCATATTTCCTTCATCTCTATGTTCATTTCCAACATCATGATGATAATTCCCTTCATCATGATGGAAATTTTCTTCATAATGATGCTTATTTCCTTTATCATGATGTGTATTTCCTTCATCATAATGCTCATTTCCTTCATCATAATTCTTATTTCCATCATCATGATGCATAAATCCTTCATCGTGTAACTTATTTCCTTCATCATGATGCTCATTTCTATCATCATGATGCCCATTACCTATATCATGACCTAATTTCCTTCATCATGATGCATATTTTCCTACATCATAATGCTCATTTCCTACATCACGATGCATATTCTCATCATCATGATGCTCATTTCTTTCATAATGATGCTCATTTTCTTTATCATGATGCTCATTTTCTTCATCATGATGCATATTTTCCTTCATCATAATGCTCATTTCCTACATCACGATGCAGATTTCAATCATCATGATGCTCTTTTCCTTCATCTTGATGTTCATTTCCTTCACCATGATACATATTTCCTTCATCATGTAATCATTTACATCATCATGATGCTAATATACTTCATCATAATGCGTATTTCCTTCATCATGATGCTCATTTCCATCTTCATGATGCTCATTTCCAACATTATGATGCTCAATTCCCTTTTCAGTATGCTAATTTCTTTCATCATAATGAATATTTCCTTCAACATGATTATCATTCCTAAGTCATTATGGTCATTTCCTTTAATCATGAGGCTTATTTCATTCATCGTGATACATATTTACTTAATCATGATGCTCATTTCCTACATCATGATGCATATATCCTTCATCATGGTGATATTTACTTCTTCGTGATGCTCATTTCTTACATCAATATGCTCTTTTCCTTCATCATGATGCATGTTTTCTTCATGATGATCCTCATTTCCGTGACCATGATGTTGATTTCCTACTTCATGATGCGTATTTACTTCATCTTGATGCTCATTCACTACATCAAGATGCTCATTTCTTTCATTACGGTGCATATTTTCTTCATAATGATGCTCATTTCTTACATCATGCTTCATATTTCCTTCATCGCTATGTTCATTTCCAACATCGTGATGATAATTTACTTCATCATGATGCAAATTTTCTTCATAATGATGCTTATTTCCTTCATCATAATGCTTATTTCCTTCATCATAATTCTTATTTCCATCATCATGATGCATAAATCCTTCATCCTGATACTTTTTTCCTTCATCATGATGCTCATTTTTATCATCATTACGCATGTTTCCTTCATCATGATGCTCATTTCCTATATCATGACCTAATTTCCTTCATCATGATGCATATTTTCCTTCATCATAATGTTCATTTCCTACATCACGATGCATATTTCAATCATCATGATGCTCTTTTCCTTCATCTTGATGTTCATTTCCTTCGCCATGATGCATATTTCTTTTATCATGTAACCATTTATATCATCATGATGCTAATATACTTCATCATGATGCGTATTTCCTTCACCATGATGCTCATTTCCATCTTCATGATGCTCATTTCCTATATTATGATGCTCATTTCCCTTTTCATGATGCTCATTTCTTTCATCATAATGAATATTTCCTTCATCATGATTATCCTTTCCTAAGTCATTATGGTCATTTCCTTTAATCATGAGGCTTATTTCATTCATCGTGATACATATTTCCTTAATCATGATGCTCTTTTCCTACATCATGATACATATTTCCTTCATCATGGTGATATTTCCTTCATCGTGATGCTCATTTCTTACATCAATATGCTCTTTTCCTACATCATGATACATGTTTTCTTCATGATGATCCTCATTTCCATCACCATGATGTTGATTTCCTTCATAATGATGCGTATTTACTTCATCATGATGCTCATTCACTACATCATGATGCTCATTTCATTCTTTACGATGCATATTTCCTTCATTATTATGCTCATTTCTTACATCATGCTTCATATTTCCTTCATCACTATGTTCATTTCCAACATCATGATGATCATTTCCTTCATCATAATGCAAATTTCTTCATAATGATGCTCATTTCCGCTATCATGATGCGTATTTCCTTCATCATGGTGCTCATTTACTTCATCATAATTCTTATTTCCATCATCATGATGCATAAATCCTTCATTGTGGTACTTATTTCCTTCATCATGATGCTCATTTCTATCATCATGATGCTCATTTCCTATATCATGACATAATTCCCTTCATCATAATGCTCATTTCCTACGTCACGATGCATATTCTCATCATCATGATGCTCATTTCTTCTATCATGATGCTCATTTCCTGTATCATGATGCTCATTTCCTTCATCATGATGCATATTTTCCTTCATCATAATGCTTATGCATACATCACGATCCATATTTCAATCATCATGATGCTCATTTCCATCATCTTGATGTCCATTTCCTTCGCCATGATGCATATTTCCTTCATCATGTAATCATTTACATCATCATGGTGCTAATATACCTCATCATGATGTGTATTTCCTTCATCATGATGCTCATTTCCTTCTTCATGATGTTCATTTCCTACATTGTGATGCTCAATTCCCTTTACATGATGCTCATTTCTTTCATCATAATGAATATTTCCTTCATCATGATTATCATTTCCTAAGTCATTATGGTAATTTCCTTTAATCATGAGGCTTATTTCATTCATCGTGATACATATTTCCTTAATCATGATGCTCATTTCCTATATCATGATACATATTTCCTTCACCACGGTGATATTTCCTTCATCGTGATGCTCGTATCTTACAATAATATACTCTTTTCCTTCATCATGATGCATGTTTTCTTCATGATGATCCTAATTTCCAACACCATGATGTTGATTTCCTTCATCATGATGCGTATTTAATTCATCATGATGATCATTCACTACATCATGAAGCTCATTTCATTCATTACGATGCATATTTCCTTCATCATGATGCTCATTTCTATCATCATGATATTCATTTCCTATATCATGACATAATTTCCTTCATCATGATGCATATTTTCCTTCATCATAATGCTCATTTCCTACGTCACGATGCATATTCTCATCATCATGATGATCATTTCTTTCATCATGATGCTCATTTCCTGTATCATGATGCTCATTTCCTTCATCATGATGCATATTTTTCTTTATCATAATGCTTATTTCCTATATCACGATGCATATTTCAATCATGATGCTCTTTTCCTTCATCTTGATGTTCATTTCCTTCGCCATGATGCATATTTCCTTCATCATGTAATCATTTACATCATCATGATGCTAATATACTTCATCATGATGCATATTTCCTTCTTCATGATGCTCATTTCCTATATTATGATGCTCATTTCCCTTTTCATGATGCTCATTTCTTTCATCATAATGAATATTTCCTTCATCAAGATTATCATTTCCTAAGTCATTATGGTCATTTCCTTTAATCATGAGGCTTATTTCATTCATCGTGATATATATTTGCTTAATCATGATGCTCATTTCCTACATCATGATACATATTTACTTCATCATGGTAATATTTCCTTCATCGTGATGCTCATTTCTTACATCAATATGCTCTTTTCCTTCATCAGGATGCATGTTTTCTTGATGATGATCCTCATTTCCATCACCATGATGTTGATTTCCTTCATCATGATGCGTATTTACTACATCATGATGCTCATTTCAAGCATTATGGTGCATATTTCCTTCATCATGATGCTCATTTCTTACATCATGCTTCATATTTCCTTCATCTCTATGTTCATTTCCAACATCATGATGATAATTCACTTCATCATGATGGAAATTTTCTTCATAATAATGCTTATTTCCTTTATCATTATGTGTATTTCCTTCATCATAATGCACATTTCCTTCATCATAATTCTTATTTCCATCATCATGATGCTCATTTCTATCTTCATGATGCCCATTACCTATATCATGACCTAGTTTCCTTCATCATGATGCATATTTTCCTACATCATAATGCTCATTTCCTACGTCACGATGCATATTCTCATCATCATGATGCTCATTTCTTTCATAATGATGCTCATTTCCTTCATCATGATGCATATTTTCCTTCATCATAATGTTCATTTCCTACATCACGATGCAGATTTCAATCATCATGATGCTCTTTTCCTTCATCTTGATGTTCATTTCCTTCGCCATGATACATATTTCCTTCATCATGTAATCATTTACATCATCATGATGCTAATATACTTCAACATGATAATCATTTCCATCTTCATGATATTCATTTCCTATATTGTGATGCTCAATTCCCTTTTCATGATGCTCATTTCTTTCATCATAATGAATATTTCCCTCATCATGATTATCATTTCCTAAGTCATTATGGTCATTTCCTTTAATCATGAGGCTTATTTCATTCATCATGATACATATTTACTTAATCATGATGCTCATTTCCTACATCATGATACATATTTCCTTCATCATGGTGATATTTCCTTCATCGTGATGCTCATTTCTTACATCAATATGCTCTTTTCCTTCATCATGATGCATGTTTTCTTCATGATGATCCTCATTTCCATCACCATGATGTTGATTTCCTTCATCATGATGCGTATTTACTTCATCTTGATGCTCATTCACTACATCATGATGCTCATTTCATTCTTTACGATGCATATTTCCTTCATCATGATGCTCATTTCTTACATCATGCTTCATATTTCCTTCATCTCTATGTTCATTTCCAACATCATGATGATCATTTCCTTCATCATGATGCAAATTTCTTCATAATGATGCTCATTTCCTTTATCATGATGCATATTTCCTTCATCATGATGCTCATTTACTTCATCATAATTCTTATTTCCATCATCATGATGCATAAATACTTCATTGTGGTACTTATTTCCTTCATCATGATGCTCATTTCTATCATCATGATGCTCATTTCCTATATCATGACATCATTTCCTTCATCATGATGCATATTTTCCTTCATCATAATGCTCATTTCCTACGTCACGATGCATACTCATCATCATGATGCTCATTTCTTTCATCATGATGCTCATTTCCTTCTTCATGATGCATATTTTCCTTCATCATAATGCTTATTTCCTACATCACGATGCATATTTCAATCATCATGATGCTCTTTTCCTTCATCTTGTTGTTCATTTCCTTCGCCAGGATGCATATTTCCTTCATCATGTAATCATTTACATTATCATGGTGCTAATATACCTCATCATAATACGTATTTCCTTCATCATGATGCTCATTTCCTTCTTCATGATGCTCATTTCCTACATTGTGATGCTCAATTCCCTTTTCATAATGCTCATTTCGTTCATCACAATGAATATTTCCTTCATCATGATTTTCATTTCCTAACTCATTATGGTCATTTCCTTTAATCATGAGGCTTATTTCATTCATCGTGATACATATTTCCTTAATCATGATGCTCATTTCCTACGTCATGATACATATTTCCTTCATCATGGTGTATTTCCTTCATCGTGATGCTCATTTCTTACATCAATATGCTCTTTTCATTCATCATGATGCATGTTTTCTTCATGATGATCCTCATTTCCATCACCATGATGTTGATTTCCTTCATCATGATGCGTATTTAATTCATCATGATGCTCATTCACTACATCATGATGCTCATTTCATTCATTACGATGCATATTTCCTTCTTCATGATGCTCATTTTCTACATTGTGATGCTCATTTCCCTTTTCATGATGCTCATTTCTTTCATCATAATGAATATTTCCTTCATCATGATTATCATTTCCTAAGTCATTATGGTCATTTCCTTTAATCATGAGGCTTATTTCATTCATCGTGATACATATTTCCTTAATCATGATGCTCATTTCCTACATCATGATATATATTTCCTTCATCATGGTGATATTTTCTTTATCGTGATGCTCATTTCTTTCATCAATATGTTCTTTTCCTTCATCATGATTCTTGTTTTCTTCATGATGATCCATATTTCCATCACCATGATGTTGATTTCCTTCATCATGATGCGTATTTACTTCATCTTGATGCTCATTCACTACATCATGATGCTCATTTCATTCTTTACAATGCATATTTCCTTCATCATGATGCTCATTTCTTACATCATGCTTCATATTTCCTTCATCTCTATATTCATTTCCTTCATCTCTATATTCATTTCCAACATCATGATGATCATTTCCTTCATCATGATGCAAATTTCTTCATAATGATGCTCATTTCCTTTATCATGATGCGTATTTCCTTCATCATGATGCTCATTTACTTCATCATAATTCTTATTTCCATGATCATGATGCATAAATACTTCATTGTGGTACTTATTTCCTTCATCATGATGCTCATTTCTATTATCATGATGCTCATTTCCTATGTCATGACATAATTTCATTCATCATGATGCATATTTTCCTTCATCATAATGCTCATTTCCTACGACACGATGCATATTATCATCATCATGATGCTCATTTCTTTCATCATGATGCTCATTTCCTGTATCATGATGCTCTTTACCTGTATCATGATGCTCTTTTCTTTCATCTTGTTGTTCATTTCTTTCGCCTTGATGCATATTTCCTTCATCATGTAATCATTTACATCATCATGGTGCTAATATACCTCATCATGATGCGTATTTCCTTCATCATGATGCTCATTTCCTTCTTCATGATGTTCATTTCCTACATTGTGATGCTCAATTCCCTTTTCATGATGCTCATTTCTTTCATCTAATGAATATTTCCTTCATTATGATTTTCATTTCCTAAGTCATTATGGTCATTTCCTTTAATCATGAGGCTTATTTCATTCATCGTGATATATATTTCCTTAATCATGATGCTCATTTCCTACATCATGATACATATTTCCCTCATCATGGTGATATTTCCTTCATCGTGATGCTCGTTTCTTACAATAATATACTCTTTTCCTTCATCATGATGCATGTTTTCTTCATGATGATCCTAATTTCCATCACCATGATGTTGATTTCCTTCATCATGATGCGCATTTAATTCATCATGATGATCATTCACTACATCATGAAGCTCATTTCATTCATTACGATGCATATTTCCTTCATCATGATGCTCATTTCTATCATCATGATACTCAATTCCTATATCATGACATAATTTCCTTCATCATGATGCATATTTTCCTTCATCATAATGCTCATTTCCTACGTCACGATGCATATTCTCATCATCATGATGATCATTTCTTTCAACATGATGCTCATTTCCTGTATCATGATGCTCATTTCCTTCATCATGATGCATATTTTTCTTCATCATAATGCATAATCCTATATCACGATGCATATTTCAATCATGATGCTCTTTTGCTTCATCTTGATGTTCATTTCCTTCGCCATGATGCATATTTCCTTCATCATGTAATCATTTACATCATCATGATGCTAATATACTTCATCATGATGCAAATTTCCTTCATCATGATGCTCATTTCCTTCTTCATTATGCTCATTTCCTATATTACGATGCTCATTTCCCTTTTCATGATGCTCATTTCTTTCATCATAATGAATATTTCCTTCATCAAGATTATCATTTCCTAAGTCATTATGGTCATTTCCTTTAATCATGAGGCTTATTTCATTCATCGTGATACATATTTCCTTAATCATGATGGTCATTTCCTACATCATGATACATATTTCCTTCATCATGATGCTCATTTACTTCATCATAATTCTTATTTCCATCATCATGATGCATAAATCCTTCATTGTGGTACTTATTTCCTTCATCATGATGCTCATTTCTATCATCATGATGCTCATTTCCTATATCATGACATAATTTCCTTCATCATAATGCATATTTTCCTTCATCACAATGCTCATTTCCTACGTCACGATGCATATTCTCATCATCATGATGCTCATTTCTTTCATCATGATGCTCATTTCCTTCATCATGATGCATATTTTCCTTCATCATAATGCTTTTTTCCTACATCACGATGCATATTTCAATCATCATGATGCTCTTTTCCTTCATCTTGATGTTCATTTCCTTCGCCATGATGCATATTTCCTTCACCATGTAATCATTTACATCATCATGGTGCTAATATACCTCATCATGATGCGTATTTCCTTCATCATGATGCTCATTTCCTTCTTCATGATGCTCATTTCCTACATTGTGATGCTCAATTCCCTTTTCATGATGCTCATTTCTTTCATCACGATGGAAATTTTATTCATAATGATGCTTATTTCCTTTATCATGATGCGTATTTCCTTCATCATAATGCTCATTTCCTTCATCATAATTCTTATTTCCATCATCATGATGCATAAATCCTTCATCGTGTAACTTATTTCCCTCATCATGATGCTCATTTCTATCATCATAATGACTATTTCCTATATCATGACCTAATTTCCTTCATCATGATGCTTATTTTCCTACATCATAATTCTCATTTCCTACGTCACGATGCATATTCTCATCATCATGATGATCATTTCTTTCATAATGATGCATATTTTCCTTCATCATGATGCATATTTTCCTTCATCATAATGCTCATTTCCTACATCACGATGCATATTTCAATCATAATGATGCTCCTTTCCTTCATCTTGATGTTCATTTCCTTCGCCATGATGCATATTTCCTTTATCATGTAATCATTTACATCATCATGATGCTAATATACTTCATCATGATACGTATTTCCTTCATCATGATGCTCATTTCCATCTTCATGATGCTTATGTCCTACATTATGATGCTCATTTCCCTTTTCATGATGCTCATTTCTTTCATCATAATGAATATTTCCTTCATCATGATTATCATTTCCTAAGTCATTATTGTCATTTCCTTTAATCATGAGGCTTATTTCATTCATCATGATACATATTTACTTCATCATGGTGATATTTCCTTCATCGTGATCCTTATTTCTTACATCAATATGCTTTTTTCCTTCATCATAATGCATGTTTTCTTCATGATGATCCTCATTTCCATCACCATGATGTTGATTTCCTCTATCATGATGCGTATTTAATTCATCATGATGCTCATTCGCTACATCATGATGCTCATTTCATTCATTACGATGCATATTTCCTTCATCATGATGCTCATTTCCTATATCATGACATAATTTCCTTCATCATGATGCATATTTTCCTTCATCCTAATGCTCATTTCCTACGTCACGATGCATATTCTCATCATCATGATGCTCATTTCTTTCATCATGATGCTCATTTCCTGTATCATGATGCTCATTTCCTTTATCATGATACATATTTCATTCATCATAATGCTTATTTCCTACATCACGATGCATATTTCAATCATCATGATGCTCTTTTCCTTCATCTTTATGTTCATTTCCTTTAATCATGATGCTCATTTCCTACATCATGACACATATTTACTTCATCATGGTAATATTTTCTTCATCGTGATGCTCATTTATTACATCAATATGCTCATTTCCTTCATCATGATGCATGTTTTCTTCATGATGATCCTCATTTCCATCACCATGATGTTGATTTCCTTCATAATGAAGCGTATTTACTTCATCATGATGCTCATTCACTGCATCATCATGCTCATTTCATTCTTTACGATGCATATTTCCTTCATCATGATGCTCATGCTTCATATTTCCTTCATCTCTATGTTCATTTCCAACATCATGATGATCATTTCCTTCATCATGATGAAAATTTCTTCATAATGATGCTCATATCCTTTATCATGATGTGTATTTCCTTCATCATGATGCTCATTTACTTCATCATAATTCTTATTTCCATCATCATGATTCATAAATCCTTCATTGTGGTACTTATTTCCTTCATCATGATGCTCATTTCTATCATCATGATGCTCATTTCCTATATCATGACATAATTTCCTTCATCATGATGCATATTTTCCTTCATCATAATGCTCATTTCCTACGTCACGATGCATATTATCATCATCATGATGCTCATTTCTTGTATCATGATGCTCATTTCCTTCATCAAGATGCATATTTTCCTTCATCATAATGTTTATTTCCTACATCACGATGCATATTTCAATCATCATGATGCTCTTTTCCTTCATCTTGATGTTCATTTCCTTCGCCATGATGCATATTTCCTTCTTCATGTAATCATTTACATCATCATGGTGCTAATATACCTCATCATGATGCGTATTTCCTTCATCATGATGCTCATTTCCTTCATCATGATGCTCATTTCCTACATTGTGATGCTCATTTCCCTTTTCATGATGCTCATTTATTTCATTATAATGAATTTTTCCTTCATCATGATTATCAATTGCTAAGTCATTATGGTCATTTCCTTTAATCATGAGGCTTATTTCATTCATCGTGATACATATTTCCTTAATCATGATGCTCATTTCCTACATCATGATACATATTTCCTTCATCATGGTGTATTTCCTTCATCGTGATGCTCATTTCTTACATCAATATGCTCTTTTCCTTCATCATGATGCATGTTTTCTTCATGATGATCCTCATTTCCATAACCATGATGTTGATTTCCTTCATCATGATGCGTATTTAATTCATCATGATGCTCATTTCATTCATTACGATGCATATTTCCTTCTTCATGATGCTCATTTTCTACATTGTGATGCTCATTTCCCTTTTCATGATGCTCATTTCTTTCATCATAATGAATATTTCCTTCATCATGATTATCATTTCCTAAGTAATTATGGTCATTTCCTTTAATCATGAGGCTTATTTCATTCATCGTATTACATATTTCCTTAATCATGATGCTCATTTCCTACATCATGATATATATTTCCTTCATCATGGTGATATTTTCTTCATCGTGATGCTCATTTATTACATCAATATGCTCTTTTCCTTCATCAAGATTCTTATTTTCTTCATGATGATCCTCATTTCCATCACCATGATGTTGATTTCCTTCATCATGATGCTTATTTACTTCGTCTTGATGCTCATTCACTACATCATGATGCTCATTTTATTCTTTACGATGCATATTTCCTTCATCATGATGCTCATTTCTTACATCATGCTTCATATTTCCTTCATCTCTATGTTCATTTCCAACATCATGATGATCATTTCCTTCATCATGATGCAAATTTCTTCATAATGATGCTCATTTCCTTTATCATGATGCTCATTTACTTCTTCATAATTCTTATTTCCATGATCATGATGTATAAATACTTCATTGTGGTACTTATTTCCTTCATCATGATGCTCATTTCTATCATCATGATGCTCATTTCCTATATCATGACATAATTTCCTTCATCATGATGCATATTTTCCTTCATCATAATGCTCATTTCCTACGACACGATGCATATTATCATCATCATGATGCTCATTTCCTGTATCATGATGCTCATTTCCTTCATTACGACGCATATTTTCCTTCAGCATAATGCTTATTTCCAACATCACGATGCATATTTCAATCATGATGCCCTTTTCCTTCATCTTGATGTTCATTTCCTTCGCCATGATGCATATTTCCTTCATCACGTAATCATTTACTTCATCATGATGCTAATATACTTCATCATGATGCATATTTCCTTCATCATGATGCTCATTTCCTTCTTCATGATGCTCATTTCCTTCATCACGGTGATATTTCCTTCATCGTGATGCTCGTTTCTTACAATAATATACTCTTTTCCTTCATCATGATGCATGTTTTCTTCATGATGATCCTAATTTCCATCACCATGATGTTGATTTCCTTCATCATGATGCGTATTTAATTCATCATGATGATTATTCACTACATCATGAAGCTCATTTCATTTATTACGATGCATATTTCCTTCATCATGATGCTCATTTCTATCATCAAGAACTCATTCCCTATATCATGACATAATTTCCTTCATCATGATGCATATTTTCCTTCATCATAATGCTCATTTCCTACATCACGATGCATATTCTCATCATCATGATGATCATTTCTTTCATCATGATGCTCATTTCCTGTATCATGATGCTCATTTCCTTCATCATGATGCATATTTTTCTTCATCATAATGCTTATTTCCTACATCACGATGCATATTTCAATCACGATGCTCTTTTCCTTCATCTTGATGTTCATTTCCTTCGCCATGATGCATATTTCCTTCATCACGTAATCATTTACATCATCATGATGCTAATATACTTCATCATGATGCATATTTCCTTCATCATGATGCTCATTTCCTTCTTCATGATGCTCATTACCTATATTATGATACTCATTCCCTTTTCATGATGCTCATTTCTTTCATCATAATGAATATTTCCTTCATCAAGATTATCATTTCCTACATCATGATACATATTTACTTCATCATGGTAATATTTTCTTCATCGTGATGCTCATTTCTTACATTAATATGCTAATTTCCTTCATCATGATGCATGTTTTCTTCATGATGATCCTCATTTCCATCACCAAGATGTTGATTTCCTTCATAATGATGCGTATTTACTTCATCATGATGCTCATTCGCTGCATCATCATGCTCATTTCATTCTTTACGATACATATTTCCTTCATCATGATGCTCATTTCTTACATCATGCTTCATATTTCCTTCATCTCTATGTTCATTTCCAACATCATGATGATCATTTCCTTCATCATGATGCAAATTTCTTCATAATGATGCTCATTTCCTTTATCATGATGCGTATTTCCCTCATCATGATGCTCATTTACTTCATCATAATTCTTATTTCCATGATCATGATGTATAAATACTTCATTGTGGTACTTATTTCCTTCATCATGATGCTCATTTCTATCATCATGATGCTCATTTCCTATATCATGACATAATTTCCTTCATCATGATGTATATTTTCCTTCATCATAATGCTCATTTCCTACGACACGATGCATATTATCATCATCATGATGCTCGTTTCTTTCATCATGATGCTCATTTCCTGTATCATGATGCTCATTTCCTTCATCATGATGCATATTTTCCTTCATCATAATGCTTATTTCCTACATCACGATGCATATTTCAATCATCATGATGCTCTTTTCTTTCATCTCGTTGTTCATTTCTTTCGCCTTGATGCATATTTCCTTGATCATGTAATCATTTACATCATCATGGTGCTAATATACCTCATCATGATACGTATTTCCTTCATCATGATGCTCATTTCCTTCTTCATGATGCTCATTTCCTACATTGTGATGCTCAATTCCCTTTTCATGATGTTCATTTCTTTCATCATAATGAATATTTCCTTCATCATGATTTTGATTTCCTAAGTCATTATGGTCATTTCCTTTAATCATGAGGCTTATTTCATTCATCGTGATATATATTTCCTTAATCATGATGCTCATTTCTTACATCATGATACATATTTTCTTCATCACGGTGATATTTCCTTCATCGTGATGCTCGTTTCTTACAATAATATACTCTTTTCCTTCATCATGATGCATGTTTTCTTCATGATGATCCTAATTTCCATCACCATGATGTTGATTTCCTTCATCATGATGATCATTCACTACATCATGAAGCTCATTTCATTCATTACGATGCATATTTTTTCATTATGATGCTCATTTCTATCATCATGATACTCAATTCCTAAATCATGACAATTTCCTTCATCATGATGCATATTTTCCTTCATCATAATGCTCATTTCCTACGTCACGATGCATATTCTCATCATCATGATGATCATTTCTTTCATCATCATGCTCATTTCCTGTATCATGATGCTCATTTCCTTCATCATGATGCATATTTTTCTTCATCATAATGCTTATTTCCTACATCACGATACATATTTCAATCATGATGCTCTTTTCCTTCATCTTGATGTTCATTTCCTTCGCCATGATGCATATTTCCTTCATCATGTAATCATTTACATCATCATGATGCTAATATACTTCATCATGATGCATATTTCCTTCATCATGATGCTCATTTCCTATATTACGATGCTCATTTTCCTTTTCATGTTGCTCATTTCTTTCATCATAATGAACATTTCCTTCATCAAGATTATCATTTCCTAAGTCATTATGGTCATTTCCTTTAATCATGAGGCTTATTTCATTCATCGTGATACATATTTCCTTAATCATGATGCTCATTTCCTACATCATGATACATATTTACTGGTAATATTTCCTTCATCGTGATGCTCATTTCTTACATCAATATGCTATTTTCCTTCATCATGATGCTGTTTTCTTCATGATGATCCTCATTTCCATCACCATGTTGTTGATTTCCTTCATCATGATGCGTATTTACTTCATCATGATGCTCATTCACTACATCATGATGCTCATTTCGTTCATTACGGTGAATATTTCCTTCTTAATGATGCTCATTTCTTACATCATGCTTCATATTTCCTTCATCTCCATGTTCATTTCCAACATCATGATGATCATTTCCTTCATCATGATGCAAATTTCTTCATAATGATGCTCATTTCCTTTATCATGATGCGTATTTCCTTCATCATGATGCTCATTTACTTCATCATAATTCTTATTTCCATCATCATGATGCATAAATACTTCATTGTGGTACTTATTTCCTTCATCAAGATGCATATTTTCCTTCATCATAATGCTTATTTCCTACATCACGATGCATATTTCAATCATCATGATGCTCTTTTCCTTCATCTTGTTGTTCATTTCCTTCGCCATGATGCATATTTCCTTCATCATGTAATCATTTACATCATCATGGTGCTAATATACCTCATCATGATGCATATTTCCTTCATCATGATGCTCATTTCCTACATTATGATGCTCATTTCCCTTTTCATGATGCTTATTTCTTTCACCATGATTATCATTTCCTAAGTCATTATGGTCATTTCCTTTAATCATGAGGCTTATTTCATTCATCGTGATGCTAATATACTTCATCATGATGCTCATTTCCTTCATCATAATTCTTATTTCCATCATCATGATGCATAAATCCTTTATCGTGATACTTATTTCCTTCATCATGATGCTCATTTCTATCATCATGATGCAAGTTTCCTTAATCATGATGCTCATTTCCTATATTATGATGCTCATTTCCTTCATCATGATGCATATTTTCCTTCATCATAATGCTCATTTCCGACATCACGATTCATATTTCAATCATTACGATGCTCTTTTCCTTCATTTTGATGTTCATTTCATTCGCCATGATGCATATTTCCTTCATCATGTAACCATTTACATCATCATGATGCTAATATAATTCATCATGATGCTCATTTCCTTTTTCATTATGCTCAGTTCCTACATTATAATGCTTATTTTCCATTTCATGATGCTCATTTCTTTCATCATAATAAATATTTCCTTCATCATTATTATCATTTCCTAAGTCATTATAGTCATTTCCTTTAATCATGAGGCTTATTTCATTCATCGTGATACATATTTCCTTAATCATGATTCTCATTTCCTACATCATGATACATATTTCCTTCATTATGGTGATATTTCCTTCATTGTGATTCTCATTTCTTACATCAATATGCTCTTTTCCTTCATCATGATGCATGTTTTCTTCATGATGATCCTTATTTCCATCACCATGATGTTAATTTTCTTAATCATGATGCGTATTTACTTTATCATGATGCTCATTAACTACATTGTGATGCTCATTTCATTCATTACGATGCATATTTCATTCATCATGATGTTCATTTCTTACATCATGCTTCATATTTCCTTCATCTCTATGTTCATTTCCAACATCATGATGATCATTTCATTCATCATGATGCAAATTTTCTTCATAATGATGCTTATTTCCTTTATCATGATGCGTATTTCCTTCATCATGACGCTCATTTCCTTCATCATAATTCTTATTTCCATCATCATGATGCATAAATCCTTCATCGTGATACTTATTTCCTTCATCATGATGCTCATTTCTATCATCATGATGCATGTTTCCTTCATCATGATGTTCATTTCCTATATTATGACCTAATTTCGTTAATCATGATGCATATTTTCCTTCATCATAATGCTCATTTCCTACGTCACGATGCTTATTCTCATTATCATCATGCTCATTTCTTGTATCATGATGTACATTTCCTTCATCATGATGCATATTTTCCTTCATCATAATGCTCATTTCCTACATCATGATGCATATTTCAATCATCATGATGCTCTTTTCCTTCATCTTGATGTTCATTTCCTTCGCCATGATGCATATTTCCTTCATCATGTAATCATTTACATCATCATGATGCTAATATACTTCATCATGATGCTCATTTCCTTCTTAATGATGCTCATTTCCAACATTATGATGCTCATTTCCCTCTTCATGATGCCCATTTCTTTCATCATATTGAATATTTCCTTCACCATGACTATCATTTCCTAAGTCATTATGGTCATTTCCTTTAATCATGAGGCTTATTTCATTCATCGTGATACATATTTCCTTAATCATGATGCTCATTTCCTACATCATGATACATATTTCCTTCATCATGGTGATATTTCCTTCATCGTGATTCTCATTTCTTAAATCAATATGCTCTTTTCCTTCATCATGATGCATGTTTTTTCATGATGATCCTTATTTCCATCACCATGATATTAATTTTCTTAATCATGATGTGTATTTACTTCATCATGATGCTCATTCACTACATTGTGATGCTCATTTCATTCATTACGATGCATATTTCATTCATCATGATGTTCATTTCTTACATTATACTTCATATTTCCTTCATCTCTATTTTCATTTCCAACATCATGATGATCATTTCCTTCATCATGATGCAAATTTTCTTCATAATGATGCTTATTTCCTTTATCATGATGCGTATTTCCTTCATCATGATGCTCATTTCCTTCATCATAATTCTTATTTCCAACATCATGATGCATAAATCCTTCATCGTGATACTTATTTACTTCATCATGACGCTCATTTCTATCATCATGATGCATGTTTCCTTCATCATGATGCTCATTTCCTATTTAATGACCTAAATTCTTCATCATGATGCATATTTTCCTTCATCATAATGCTCATTTCCTACGTCACGATGCATATTCTCATCATCATGATGCTCATTTCTTTCATCATGATGCTCATTCCCTATATCATGATGCTCAATTCCTTCATCATGATGCATATTTTCCTTCATCATAATGCTCATTTCCTATATCACGATGCATATTTCAATCATCATGATGCTCTTTTCCTTCATCTTGATGTTCATTTCCTTCGCCATGATGCATATTTCCTTCATCATGTAATCATTTACATCATCATGATGCTAATATACTTCATCATGATGCTCATTTCCTTCTTCATGATGATCATTTCCTACATTATGATGCTCATTTCCCTTTTCATGATGCTCATTTCTTTCATCATAATAAATATTTCCTTCATCATGATTATCATTTCCTAAGTCATTATGGTCATTTCTTTTAATCATGAGGCTTATTTCATTCATCGTGATGCATATTTCCTTAATCATGATGCTCATTTCCTACATCATAATACATATTTCCTTCATCATGGTGATATTTCCTTCATCGTGATTCTAATTTCTTACATCAATATGCTCTTTTCCTTCATCATGATGCATGTTTTCTTTATGATGATCCTTATTTCCATCACCATGATGTTAATTTTCTTAATCATGATACGTATTTACTTCATCATGATGCTCATTCACTACATTGTGATGCTCATTTCATTCATTACGATGCATATTTCATTCATCATGATGTTCATTTCTTACATCATGCTTCATATTTCCTTCATCTCTATGTTCATTTCCAACATCATGATGATCTTTTCCTTCATCATGATGCAAATTTTCTTCATAATGATGCCTATTTCCTTTATCATGATGCGTATTTCCTTCATCATGATGCTCATTTCCTTCATCATAATTCTTATTTCCATCATCATGATGCATAAATCCTTCATCGTGATACTTATTTCCTTCATCATGATGCTCATTTCTACCATCATGTTGCATGTTTCCTTCATCATGATGCTCATTTCCTATATTATGACCTAATTTCCTTCATCATGATGCATATTTTCCTTCATCATAATGCTTATTTCCTACGTCACGATGCTTATTCTCATTGTCATGATGCTCATTTCTTTCATCATGATGCTCATTTCCTATATCATGATGCACATTTCCTTCAACATGATGCATATTTTCTATAATGTCTTTCCTCAACTTTTAAAAGCCCAAAATAATTTATTTATCTTTGGCCCAAACCTTATAATATATCAGCCCCAAACTAGAATTTGTTTTTAGAGCCCAAAATCTATTTAATTATTATTAGCCCAACTAGAATTTGCTTTTAGAGCCCAAAATCTATATATTTATTTTTGGCCCAAAGTCTAACTCACTTAAATGGCTTAATCTATTAATAAGCCCAGCCCATCAATAGCCCCAACAACATATGTCAAAAATAGAATAAAAAGGAGAAAGGAAGATAAGAAATAAGAATGGGCTTCTAGAACATCCAAGAGGGGGAAAGAAGAGAAAGGAAGAGGAGAAACCCTTGTGATCAAATTCTCCCATACAACTCTCATTTTAGTTGGTGTATAAGTGTGTTAAGGTAAGTAATATGTCAATTAAGCTTCCTTTCTCCATGATTTTGTGATTTTGTTGGGTTTCTTCCTAGTAAAGGGAAATTCGTATGCTTCTGTTCGACCTACTTTCGACATAGCTATTGATCTTAGAAAGTTGCAAACTTAATTTCTATACGTAGCTGGATTCGTTAGCTTTCCGTAGCTACTTTAAACATCTCAATCCGATTTTTCTACAATTAGTTATGAATTTTTTCGTAAACTGCCTCTAGGTGATTCGCAGCCACTGTCCGAACTGATTTTGGCATATCTATTGCCCTCAGAAATTTGCAAACTCAATTTCTGTATGTAGCTGAGTTTGTTAGCTTTCCGTATCCACTTGAAACGCCTCAATCCGAGTTATATACAATTAGTTATGACTTTTTTCGTGAACTGCCGCAGGCTGGAAATTTCAGAAATTGTTATGTCAAATTCAAATTTATTTCCTATCGTTTCGTTTGAGAAATGATATGAACCGGGTTATGTGAGCCTCGGAGTTGGTGTTGAGGAGTTACGAGCTGCCCTTTATTTAATATCAACTCCTATGTATATTGATTTGCATTCATTTGCTTATCTACTTTTTAGGTAAAGATCAATCGTCGAAGGGCAAGGGAATAACTTCAGATTTCGGAGAGAGTTAATCATTTCCTTGTGAGTTGATAATTCGGGAACGCCTTCTCTTGTGGGAAGTTTGGACCCTTGACAAGTTTGCATTCATTTTCTTTACTTACTTGATAAGAAAATTACTTGGTGATGTGTTATGTGGTAAAGAGGCTGATTGGCTCAATTGCTCTAGGTTGAGCCTGATTGGCATGATATGGTCCATTGATTATCTTATATTATTTCATATAGAGTCCTGTCAGCCATGTATTACGGGTATTGTTTGTTTTAATTTATAGAGCCTTGCTGGCTCGATATATGATATCATTTGTTGTGAAGTATTTGAGGATTAATCTATTAATAATCTTGTGACTTGAGTTGTTATGCATTTGATGATTTATATGCATACCTGGTACCAAGGTTAAGTAGCCTGAATTGGTCACGGTTCGGGTGAGTTGGAGCGACATTGTTTAAGTAGCCCGAATAGTCGCGGTTCGGGTGAGTTAGAGTGACAAACTAATCGCCCGTGGCTTGGAAAACCTGGGTGAGTTAGATCTAACGAGGCACCTGTCCATTTGCCAAATATTGATACTCTGGAAGGTGATCGTTAGATGGATCAGCCTATTATAGGCTCAGTCAACGTCACCGGTGTGGGACACGCATGTTATATATGTTTACATGTTTTATCATTTCAAGGATCTCATTGATATTAAATTGTGGTACTTGGTATATGTTGAGAAAGAGCATTAACCTTCATTTTGTCTAGAGTAATGGTGACGGGCTCGGACTGACTCTCGACAGAGAGCTCAGTTCGAGGAGGATATTGGCCATCCACGCATCTTTTATGTGTTAACATGTTGTTTGAACTAAATGTGTTTTTTTTTTAAATGCGTATAGAGGTTTTATTTTCATTAATTTGTATATTGTATAAGAAATACTTGATGTGGAACGCAAATGTTGGATTTTAAGTTATAAGTCTTGAACGTGAGTACATACTTCGTATAAGGGTTGGCGTGATCGGCTTATCACCTCACTGAGCTAGTGGTTTTGCTCACCCCCCACCATTCCTTTCCTTTTCAGGCGGTTGATATCTTTTGGTTGGAGGTTTGCCTATCTTTTGCTCATCAACCGATCAGTGCTTGGGTACTCTTCTTTTTGTGTATAAATTGGCGGATTCGTTGGTAAGATTGTATAGTTCATATCTGGTACCCCTTGATGTTTTTTTTTACTTTCGCGATGTTATATCGCTTGTGTATATTTTCTTTAGACCGAGTTACATCATTGTATTTTGTTCCTTTGTAAATCTTTGGTGGTATGTTATGAAAATGATGTCTTCGAGTAGTACTCGTTATCATCAGTTGTTCTGTCCTACAGGTATTTGATATCAAGCCTTACATTTTTTATAAATTTTCGGAGTAGAGTGCACCCATTCCGTGAAATTTATGGTTAACGTGGCGGTTGTCGCATTCTGTCTACGGTTGGGGCGTGACATTTTCCTTCATCATAATGCCCATTTCCTACATCACGATGCATATTTCAATTATCATAATGCTCTTTTCCTTCATCTTGATGTTCATTTCCTTCGCCATGATGCATATTTCCTTCATCATGTAATCATTTACATCATCATGATGCTAATATACTTCATCATGATGCTCATTTCCTTCTTCATGATGCTCATTTCCTACATTATGATGCTCATTTCCCTTTTCATGATGCTTATTTCTTTCACCATGATTATCATTTCCTAAGTCATTATGGTCATTTCCTTTAATCATGAGGCTTATTTCATTCATCGTGATACATATTTCCTTAATCATGATGCTCATTTCCTACATCATGATACATATTTTCTTAAACATGGTGATATTTCCTTCATCGTGATGCTCATTTCTTACATCAATATGCTATTTTACTTCATCATGATGCATGTTTTCTTCATGATGATCCTCATTTCCATCACCATGATGTTGATTTCCTTCATCATGGTGCGTATTTAATTCATCATGATGCACATTCACTACATCATGATGCTCATTTCATTCATTACGATGCATATTTTCTTCATCATGATGCTCATTTCTCACATCATGTTTCATATTTCCTTCATCTCTATGTTCATTTCCAACATCATGTTGATAATTTCCTTCATCATGATGCAAATTTTCTTCATAATGATGCTTATTTCCATTATCATGATGCGTATTTCCTTCATCATAATTCTTATTTCCATCATCATGATGCATAAATCTTTCATCGTGATACTTATTCCCTTCATCATGATGCTCATTTCTATCATCATGATGCATGTTTCCTTCATCATGATGCTCATTTCCTATATCATGACCTAATTTCCTTCATCATGATGCATATTTTCTTTCATCATAATGCTCATTTCCTATGTCACGATGCATATTCTCATCATCATGATGCTCATTTCTTTCATCATGATGCTCATTTCCTTCATCATGATGCATATTTTCTTTCATCATAATGCTCATTTCCTACATCACGATGCATATTTCAATCTTCATCATGATGCTCATTTCTATCATCATGATGCATGTTTCCTTCATCATGATGCTCATTTCTTATATCATGACCTAATTTCCTTCATCATGATACATATTTTCTTTCATCATAATGCTCATTTCCAATGTCACGATGCATATTCTCATCATCATGATGCTCATTTCTTTCATCATGATGCTTATTTCCTGTATCATGATGCTCATTTCCTTCATCATGATGCATATTTTCCTTCATCATAATGCTCATCTCCTACATCACGATGCATATTTCAATCATCATGATGCTCTTTTCCTTCATCTTGATGTTCATTTCCTTCGCCATGATGCATATTTTCTTCATCATGTAATCATTTACATCATCAAGATGCTAATATACTTCATCATGATGCTCATTTCCTTCATCATGATACTCATTTCTTACATCATGCTTCATATTTCCTTCATCTCTATGTTCATTTCCAATATCATGATGATCATTTCCTTCATCATGATGAAAATTTTCTTCAAAATGATGCTTATTTCCTTTATAATGATGCGTATTTCCTTCTTCATGATGCTCATTTCCTTCATCATAATTCTTATTTCCATCATCATGATGCATAAATCTTTCATCATGATACTTATTTCCTTCATCAAGATGCTCATTTCTATCATCATGATGCATGTTTCCTTTATCATCATGCTCATTTCCTATATCATGACCAAATTTCCTTCATCATGAAGCATATTTTCTTTCATCATAATGCTCATTTTCTATAGTACGATGCATATTCTAATAATCATGATGCTCATTTCTTTCATCATGATGCTCATTTCCTGTATCACGATGCTCATTTCCTTCATCATGATGCATATTTTCCTTCATCATAATGCTCATTTCCTACATCACGATGCATATTTCAATCATCATGATTCTCTTTTCCTTCATCTTGATGTTCATTTCCTTCTCCATTATTCATATTTTCTTCATCATGTAATCATTTACATCATCATGATGCTATTATACTTCATCATGATGCTCATTTCCTTCATCATGATGCTCATTTCTTACATCATGCTTCATATTTCCTTCATCTCTATGTTAATTTCCAATATCATGATGATCATTTCCTTCATCATGATGCAAATTTTCTTCATAATGATGATTATTTCCTTTATCATGATGTGTATTTCCTTCTTCATGATGCTCATTTCCTTCATCATAATTCTTATTTCCATCATCATGATGCATAAATCCTACATCGTGATACTTATTTCCTTCATCATGATGCTCATTTCTATCATCATGATGCCCATTTGCTATATCATGACCTAATTTCCTTCATCATGATGCATATTTTCCTTCATTATAATGCTCATTTCCTACATCACGATGCATATTTCAATCATCATGATGCTCTTTTCCTTCATCTTGATGTTCATTTCCTTCGCCATGATGCATATTTCCTTCATCATGTAATCATTTACATCATCAAGATGCTAATAAACGTCATCATGATGCGTATTTCCTTCATCATGATGCTCATTTCCTTCTTCATGATGCTCATTTCCTACATTATGATGCTCATTTCCCTTTTCATGATGATCATTTCTTTCATCATAATGAATATTTCCTTCATCATGATTATCATTTCCTAAGTCATTATGGTCATTTCCTTTAATCATGAGGCTTATTTCATTCATCGTGATACATATTTCCTTAATCATGATGCTCATTTCCTACATCATGATACATATTTTCTTCATAATGGTGATATTCCCTTCATCGTGATGCTCATTTCTTACATCAATATGCTCTTTTCCTTCATCATGATGCATGTTTTCTTCATGATGATTCTCATTTCCATCACCATGATGCTGATTTCCTTCATCATGATGCGTATTTAATTCATCATGATGCTCATTCACTACGTCATGATTCTCATTTCATTCATTACGATGCATATTTCCTTCATCATGATGTTCATTTCTTACATCATGCTTCATATTTCCCTCATCTCCTTGTTCATTTCCAACATCTGATGATAAATCCTTCATCGTGAAACTTATTTCCTTCATCATGATGCTCATTTCTATCATCATGATGCTCATTTCCTAAATCATGACATAATTTCCTTCATCTTTATGCATATTTTCTTCATCATAACGCTCATTTCCGACGTCACGATGCATATTCTCATCATCAAGATGCTCATTTCCTGTATCATGATGCTCATTTTCTTCATCATGATGCATATTTTCCTTCATTATAATGTTCATTTCCTACATCACGATGCATATTTCAATCATCATGATGCTCTTTTCCTTCATATTGATGTTCATTTCCTTCGCCACGATGCATATTTCCTTCATCATGTAATCATTTATATCATCATGATGCGTATTTCCCTCATCATGATGCTCATTTCCTTCTTCATGATGCTCATTTCCTACATTATGATGCTCATTTCCAACATGATGATACATATATCCTTCATCATGATGCTCATTTCATACATCAATATGCTCTTTTCTTCATCATGAAGCATGTTTTCTTCATGATGATCCTCATTTCCATCACCATGATGTTGATTTCCTTCTTTATGAAGCTCATTCACTACATCATGATGCTCATTTCATTCATTACGATGCATATTTCCTTTATTGTGATGCTCATTTCTTACATCATGCTTCATATTTCCTTCATCTCTATGTTCATTTCCAACATCATGATGATCATTTCCTTCATCATGATGCAAATTTTCTTCATAATGATGCTCATTTCCTTTATCGTGATGCGTATTTCCTACATCATGATGCTCATTACTTCATCATAATTCTTATTTCCATCATCATGATGCATAAATCCTTCATTGTGGTACTTATTTCGTTCATCA
Organism: Pogostemon cablin; assembly: GCA_023678885.1. Lineage (NCBI taxonomy): Eukaryota > Viridiplantae > Streptophyta > Magnoliopsida > Lamiales > Lamiaceae > Pogostemon > Pogostemon cablin. Next base: position 15,272,607 of record CM042975.1, on the reverse strand, counting down.
TGATGCTCATTTCTATCATCATGATGTTCATTTCCTATATCATGACATAATTTCCTTCATCATATTGTATATTTTCCTTCATCATAATGCTCATTTCCTATGTCACAATGCATATTTCATCATCATGATGCTCATTTCTTTCATCATGATGATCATTTCTTATATCATTATGCTCATTTCCTTCATCATGATGCATATTTTCCTTCATCATAATGCTTGTTTCCTACATCACGATGCATATTTCAATCATCATGATGCTCTTTTTCTTCATCTTGATGTTCATTTCCATCGCCATGATGCATATTTCCTTCATCATGTAATCATTTACACCATCATGGTTCTAATATACCTCATCATGATGCGTATTTCCTTCATCATGATGCTCATTTCCTTTTTCATGATGCTCATTTCCTACATTGTGATGCTCATTTCCCTTTTCATGAAGCTCATTTCTTTCATAATAATGAATATTTCCTTTATCATGATTATCATATCCTAAGTCATTATGGTCATTTCATTTAATGATGAGGCTTATTTCATTCACCGTGATACATATTTCCTTAATCATGATGCTCATTTCCTACATCATGATACATATTTCCTTCATCATGGTGATATTTCCTTCATCATGGTGATATTTCCTTCATCGTGATGCTCATTTCTTACATCAATATGCTATTTTTCTTCATCATGATGCATGTTTTCTTCATGATGATCCTCATTTCCATCACCATGATGTATATTTCCTTCATCATGATGCGTATTTAGTTCATCTTGATGCTCATTCACTACATCATGTGCTCATTTCATTCATTACGGTGCATATTTCCTTCATCATGATGCTCATTTCTTATGTCATGTTCATATTTCCTTCATCTCTATGTTCATTTCCAACATCATGATGATAATTCCCTTCATCATGATGGAAATTTTCTTTATAATGATGCTTATTTCCTTTATCATAATGCATATTTCCTTCATCATAATGCTCATTTCTATCATCATGATGCATGTTTCATTCATAATGATGCCCATTTCCTATATCATGACCAAATTTCCTTCATCATGATGCATATTTTCCTTCATCATAATGCTCATTTCCTACGTCACGATGCACATTCTCATCATCAGGATGCTCATTTCTTTAATCATGATGCTCATTTCCTGTATCATGATGCTCATTTCCTTCATCATGATGCATATTTTCCTTCATCATAATGCTCATTTCCTACATCACGATGCATATTTCAATCATCATGATGCTCTTTTCCTTCATCTTGATGTTCATTTCCTTCGCCATGATGCATATTTCCTTTATCATGTAATCATTTACATCATCATGATGCTAATATACTTCATCAAGATGCTCATTTCCTTCATCATGATGCTCATTTCCATCTCCATGATGCTCATTTCCTACATTATGATGCTCATTTCCCTTTTCATGATGCTCATTTCTTTCATCATAATGAATATTTCCTTCATCATGATTATCATTACCTAAGTCATTATGGCCATTTCTTTTAATCATGAGGCTTATTTCATTCATCATGATACATATTTACTTGATCATGATGCTCATTTCCTATATCATGATGCATATTTCTTTCATCATGGTGATATTTCTTTCATCGTGATGCTCATTTCTTACATCAATATGCTCTTTTCCTTCATCATGATGCATGTGTTTCTTCATGATGATCCTCATTTCCATCACCATGATGTTGATTTCCTTCATCATGATACATATTTAATTCATCATGATGCTCATTCACTACATCATGATGATCATTTCATTCATTACGATGCATATTTCCTTCATCATGATGCTCATTTCTCACATCATGTTTCATATTTCCTTCATTTCTATGTTCATTTCCAACATCATGATGATAATTTCCTTCATCATTATGCAAATTTTCTTCATAATGATGTTTATTTCCTTTATCATGATGCGTATTTCCTTCATCATAATACTCATTTCCTTCATCATAATTCTTATTTCCATCATCATGATGCATAAATCTTTCATCGTGATACTTATTTCCTTCATCATGATGCTCATTTCTATCATCATGATGCATGTTTCCTTCATCATGATGCTCATTTCTTATATCATGACCTAATTTACTTCATCATGATGCATATTTTCTTTCATCATAATGCTCATTTCCTATGTCACGATGCATATTCTCATCATCATGATGCTCATTTCTTTCATCATGATGCTCATTTCCTGTATCATGATACTCATTTTCTTCATCATGATGCATATTTTCCTTCATCATAATGCTCATTTCCTACATCACAATGCATATTTCAATCATCATGATGCTCGTTTACTTCATCTTGATGTTCATTTCCTTCGCCATGATGCATATTTTCTTCATCATGTAATCATTTACATCATCATGATGCTAATATACTTCATCATAATGCTCATTTCCTTCATCATGATGCTCATTTCTTACATCATGCTTCATATTTCCTTCATCTCTATGTTCATTTCCAATATCATAATGATCATTTCCTTCATCATGATGCAAATTTTTTTCATAATGATGCTTATTTCCTTTATCATGATGCGTATTTCCTTCTTCATGATGCTCATTTCCTTCATCATAACTCTTATTTCCATCATAGTGATGCATAAATCCTCCATCGTGATACTTATTTCCATCATCATGATGCTCATTTCTATCATCATCATGCATGTTTCCTTCATCATGATGCTCATTTCATATATCATGACCTAATTTCCTTCATCATGATGCATATTTTCCTTCATCATAATGCTCATTTCCTACATGACGATGCATATTTCAATCATCATGATGCTCTTTTCCTTCATCTTGATGTTCATTTCCTTCGCCATGATGCATATTTCCTTCATCATGTAATCATTTACATCATCATGATGCTAATATACTTCATCATGATGCGTATTTCCTTCATCATGATGCTCATTTCCTTTCTCTTTATGCTCATTTCCTACATTATGATGCTCATTTCCCTTTTCATGATGCTCATTTCTTTCATCATAATGAATATTTCCTTCATCATGATTATCATTTCCTTAGTCATTATGGTCATTTCCTTTAATCATGAGGCTTATTCCATTCATCGTGATACATATTTCCTTAATCATGATGCTCATTTCCCACATCATGATACATATTTCCTTCATCATAGTGATATTTCTTCATCGTTATGCTCATTTCTTACATCAATATGCTCTTTTCCTTCATCGTGAAACTTATTTCCTTCATCATGTTTCTTTCATCATGATGCTCATTTCCTATATCATGACAAAATTTCCTTTCATCATAATGCTCATTTCCTACGTCACGATACATATTCTCATCATCATGATGCTCATTTCCTTCATGATTATGCTCATTTCCTGTATCTTGATGCTCATTTTCTTCATCATGATGCATATTTTCCTTCATTATAATGCTCATTTCCAACATCACGATGCATATTTCAATCATTATGATGCTCTTTTCCTTCATCTTGATGTTCATTTCCTTCGCCATGATGCATTTTTCCTTCATCATATAATCATTTACATCATCACGATGCTAATATACTTCATCATTATGCGTATTTCCTTCATCATGATGCTCATTTCCTTCTTCATGATGCTCATTTCCTACATTATGACGCTCATTTCTTTCATCATAATGAATATTTCCTTCATCATGATCATCATTTCCTAAGTCATTATGGTCATTTCCTTTAATCATGAGGATTATTTCATTCATCGTGATACATATTACCTTAATTATAATGCTCATTTCCTACATCATGATACATATTTCCTACATCACGGTGATATTTCCTTCATCGTGATGCACATTTCTTACATTAATATGCTCTTTTCCTTCATCATGATGCATGTTTTCTTCATGATGATCCTCATTTCCATCACCATGATGTTGATTTCCTTCATCATGATGCGAATTTAATTCATCATGATGCTCATTCACTACGTTATGATTCTCATTTCATTAATTACGATGTTTATTTCCTTCATCATGATGCTCATTTCTTACATCATGCTTCATATTTCCTTCATCTCCATGTTCATTTCCAACATCATGATGATAATTTCCTTCATCATGATGCTAATTTTCTTCATAATGATGCTCATTTCCTTTATCATGATGCGTATTTCCTTCATCATAATGCTCATTTCCTTCATCATAATTCTTATTTCTATCATCATGAAGCATAAATCCTTCATCGTGAAACTTATTTCCTTCATCATGATGCTCATATCTATCATCATGATGCATGTTTCCTTCATCATGATGCTCATTTCATAAATCATGACATAATTTCCTTCATCATGATGCATATTTTCCTTCATCATAACGCTCATTTCCTACGTCACGATGCATATTCTCATCATGAAGCTCAGTTCCTGTATCATAATCCTCATTTCCTTCATCATGATGCATATTTTCCTTCATTATAATGCTCATTTCCTACATCACGATGCATATTTCAATCGTCATGATGCTCTTTTCCTTCATCTTAATGTTCATTTCCTTTGCCACGATGCATATTTCCTTCATCATGTAATCATTTACATCATCATGATGCCAATATACTTCATCATGATGCGTATTTCCTTCATCATGATGCTCATTTCCTTTTTCTTTATGCTCATTTCCTACATTATGATGCTCATTTCCCTTTTCATGATGCTCATTTCTTTCATCATAATGAATATTTCCTTCATCATGATTATCATTTCCTTAGTCATTACGGTCATTTCCTTTAATCATGAGGCTTATTTCATTCATCTTGATACATATTTCCTTAATCATGATGCTCATTTCCCACATCATGATACATATTTCCTTCATCATAGTGATATTTCCTTCATCGTTATGCTCATTTCTTACATCAATATGCTCTTTTCCTTTATCGTGAAACTTATTTCCTTCATCATGTTTCTTTCATCATGATGCTCATTTCCTATATCATGACAAAATTTCCTTTCATCATAATGCTCATTTCCTACGTCACGATACATATTCTCATCATCATGATGCTCATTTCCTTCATGATTATGCTCATTTCCTGTATCTTGATGCTCATTTCCTGTATCTTGATGCTCATTTTCCTTCATTATAATGCTCATTTCCAACATCACGATGCATATTTCAATCATTATGATGCTCTTTTCCTTCATCTTGATGTTCATTTCCTTCGCCATGATGCATTTTTCCTTCATCATGTAATCATTTACATCATCATGATGCTAATATACTTCATCATTATGCGTATTTCCTTCATCATGATGCGCATTTCCTTCTTCATGATGCTCATTTCCTACATTATGATGCTCATTTCTTTCAACATAATGAATATTTCCTTCATCATGATTATCATTTCCTAAGTCATTATGGTCACTTCCTTTAATCATGAGGATTATTTCATTCATCGTGATACATATTACCTTAATTATAATGCTCATTTCCTACATCATGATACATATTTCCTTCATCACGGCGATATTTCCTTCATCGTGATGCACATTTCTTACATCAATATGCTCTTTTCCTTCATCATGATGCATGTTTTCTTCATGATGATCCTCATTTCCATCACCGTGATGTTGATTTCCTTCATCATGATGCGTATTTAATTCATCATGATGCTCATTCACTACGTCATGATTCTCATTTCTTTAATTACGATGTATATTTCCTTCATCATGATGCTCATTTCTTACATCATGCTTCATATTTCCTTCATCTCCATGTTCATTTCCAACATCATGATGATAATTTCCTTCATCATGATGCTAATTTTCTTCATAATGATGCTTATTTCCTTTATCATGATGCGTATTTCCTTCATCATAATGCTCATTTCCTTCATCATAATTCTTATTTCTATCATCATGAAGCATAAATCCTTCATCGTGAAACTTATTTCCTTCATCATGATGCTCATTTCTATCATCATGATGCATGTTTCCTTCATCATGATGCTCATTTCATAAATCATGACATAATTTTCTTTATCATGATGCATATTTTCCTTCATCATAACGCTCATTTCCTATGTCACGATGCATATTCTCATCATGAAGCTCAGTTCCTGTATCATGATCCTCATTTCCTTCATTATAATGCTCATTTCCTACATCATGATGCATATTTCAATCGTCATGATGCTCTTTTCCTTCATCTTAATGTTCATTTCCTTTGCCACGATGGATATTTCCTTCATCATGTAATCATTTACATCATCATGATGCGTATTTCCTTCATCATGATGCTCATTTCCTTCTTCATGATGCTCATTTCCTACATTATGATACTCATTTCCCTTTTCATGATGCTCATTTCTTTCATCATAATGAATATTTCCTTCATCATGATTATCATTTCCTAAGTCATTATGGTCATTTTCTTTAATCATGAGGCTTATTTCATTCATCGTGATACATATTTCTTAATTATAATGATCATTTCCTACATCATGATACATATTGCCTTCATCATGGTGATATTTCCTTCATCGTGATACTCATTTCTTACATCAATATGCTCTTTTCCTTCATCATGATACATGTTTTCTTCATGATGATCCTCATTTCCATCACCATGATGTTGATTTCCTTCATAATGATGCGTATTTACTTCATCAAGATGCTCATTCACTACATCATGATGCTCATTTCATTCTTTACGATGCATATTTCCTTCATCATGATGCTCATTTCTTACATCATGCTTCATATTTCCTTCTTCTCTACGTTCATTTCCAACATCATGATGATCATTTCCTTCATCATGATGCAAATTTTCTTCATAATGATGCTCATTTCCTTTATCATAATGCATATTTCCTTCATCATGATGCTTATTTACTTCATCATAATTCTTATTTCCATCATCATGATGCATAAATCCTTCATTGTAGTACTTATTTCCTTCATCATGATGCTCATTTCTATCATCATGATGCTCATTTCCTATATCATGACATAATTTCCTCCATCATGATGCATAATTTCCTACATCATAATGCTCATTTCCTACGTCACGATGCATATTCTCATCATCATGATGCTCATTTCTTTCATCATAATGCTCATTTCCTGTATCATGATGCTCATTTCCTTCATCATGACGCATTTTTTCATTCCTCATAATGCTTATTTCTTACATCAGGATGCATATTTCAATCATCATGATGCTCTTTTCCTTCATCCTGATGTTCATTTCCTTCGCCATGATGTATATTTCCATCATCATGTAATCATTTACATCATCATGGTGCTAATATACCTCATCATGATGCGTATTTCTTCATCATGATGCTCATTTACTTCTTCATGATGCTCATTACCTACATTGTGATGCTCATTTCCCTTTTCATGATGCTCATTCCTTTCATAATAATGAATATTTCCTTCAACATGATTATCATTTCCTAAGTCTTTATGGTCATTTCCTTTAATTATGAGGCTTATTTCATTCATCGTGATACATATTTGCTTAATCATAATGCTCATTTCCTACATCATGATACATATTTCCTTCATAATGGTGATATTTCCTTCATCGTGATGCTCATTTCTTACATCAATATGCTATTTTCCTTCATCATGATGCATGTTTTCTTCATGATGATCCTCATTTCCATCGCCATGATGTTGATTTCCTTCATCATGATGCGTATTTAATTCATCATGATGTTCATTCACTACATCATGATGCTCATTTCATTCATTCCGATGCATATTTACTTCATCATGATGCTCATTTCTTACATCATGCTTCATATTTCCTTCATCTCTATGTTCATTTCCAACATCATGATGATAATTTCCTTCATCACGATGCAAATTTTCTTCATAATGATGCTTATTTCCTTTATCATGATGCATATTTCCTTCATCAAATGCTCATTTCCTTCATCATAATTCTTATTTCCATCATCATGATGCATAAATCTTTCATCGTGATACTTATTTCCTTCATCATGATGCTCATTTCTATAATCATGATGCATGTTCCTTTATCATGATGCTCATTTCCTGTATCATGACCTAATTTCCTTCATCATGATGCATATTTTCCTTCATCATAATGCTCATTTCCTACATCACGATGCATATTTCAATCATCATGATGCTCTTTTCCTTCATCTTGATGTTCATTTCCTTCGCGATGATGCATATTTCCTTCATCATGTAATAATTTACATCATCGTGATGCTAATATACTTCATCATGATGCGTATTTCCTTCATCATAATGCTCATTTCCTTCTTCATGATGCTCATTTCCTACATTATGATGCTCATTCCTTTCATAATAATGAATATTTCCTTCAACATGATTATCATTTTCTAAGTCTTTATGGTCATTTCCTTTAATTATGAGGCTTATTTCATTCATCATAATGAATATTTCCTTAATCATGATACTCATTTCCTACATCATGATACATATTTCCTTCATAATGGTAATATTTCCTTCATCGTGATGCTCATTTCTTACATCAATATGCTATTTTCCTTTATCATGATGCATGTTTTCTTTATGATGATCCTCAATTCCATCACCAATATGTTGATTTCCTTCAACATGATGCGTATTTACTTCATCTTGATGCTCATTCACTACATCATGATGCTCATTTCATTCATTATGATGCATATTTCCTTCATCATGATACTCATTTCTTACATCATGCTTCATATTTCCTTCATCTCTATGTTCATTTCCAACATCATGATGAAAATTTCCTTCATCATGATGGAAATTTTCTTCATAATGATGCTTATTTCCTTTATCATGTTGTGTATTTCCTTCATCATATTGCTCATTTCCTTCATCATAATTCTTATTTCCATCATCATGATGCATAAATCCTTCATCGTGAAATTTATTTCCTTCATCATGTTGCTAATTTCTATCATCATGATGCAAGTTTCTTTCATCATGATGCTCATTTCCTATATCATGACAAAATTTTCTTCATCATAATGCATATTTTCCTTCATCATAATGCTGATTTCCTACGTCACGATACATATTCTCATCATCATGATGCTCATTTCCTTCATGATTATGCTCATTTCCTGTATCTTGATGCTCATTTCCTTCATCAAGATGTATATTTTCCTTCATCATAATGCTCATTTCCTACATCACGATGCATATTTCAATCAACATGATGGTCTTTTCCTTCATCTTGATGTTCATTTCCTTCGCCATGATGCATATTTCCTTCATCATGTAATCATTTACATCATCATGATGCTAATATACTTCATCATGATGTGTATTTCATTCATCATGATGCTCATTTCCTTCTTCATGATGCTCATTTCCAACATTATGATGCTCATTTCCCTTTTCATGATGCTCATTTCTTTCATCATAATGAATATTTCCTTCATCATGATTATCATTTCCTAAGTAATTATGGTCATTTCCTTTAATCATGAGGCTTATTTCATTCATCGTGATACATATTTTCTTAATAATGATGTTCATTTCCTACATTATGATGCTCATTTTCCTTTTCGTGATGCTCATTTCTTTCATCATAATGAATATTTCCTTCATCATGATTATCATTTCCTAAGTCATTATGGTCATTTCCTTTAATCATGAGACTTATTTCATTCATCGTGATTAATATTTCCTTAATCATGATGCTCATTTCCTACATCATGATACATATTTAATTCATCATAGTGATATTTCCTTCATCGTTATGCTCATTTCTTACATCAATATGCTCTTTTCCTTCATAATGATGCATGTTTTCTTCATGATGATCCTCATTTCCATCACCATGATTTTGCTTTCCTTCATCATAAAGCGTATTTACTTCATCTTGATGCTCATTCACTACATCATGATGCTCATTTCATTCATTACGATGCATATTTCCTCCATCATGATACTCATTTCTTACATCATGCTTCATATTTCCTTCATCTCTATGTTCAATTCCAACATCATGATGATAATTTCCTTCATCATGATGGAAATTTTCTTCGTAATGATGCTTATTTCCTTTATCATGTTGCATATTTCCTTCATCATATTGCTCATTTACTTCATCATAATTCTTATTTCCATCATCATGATGCATAAATCCTTCATCGTGAAACTTATTTCCTTCATCATGATGCTAATTTCTATCATCATGATGCATGTTTCTTTCATCATGATGCTCATTTCCTATATCATGACAAAATTTCCTTCATCATAATGCATATTTTCCTTCATCATAATGCTGATTTCCTACGTCACGATACATATTCTCATCATCATGATGCTCATTTCCTTCATGATTATGCTCATTTCCTGTATCTTGATGCTCATTTCCTTCATCATGATGCATATTTTCCCTCATCATAATGCTCATTTCCTACATCACGATGCATATTTCAATCATCATGATGCTCTTTTCCTTCATCTTGATGTTTATTTCCTTCGCCATGATGCATATTTCCTTCATCATGTAATCATTTACATCATCATGATGCTAATATACTTCATCATGATGCATATTTCCTTCATCATGATGATCATTTCCTTCTTCATGATGCTCATTTCCTACATTATGATGCTCATTTCCCTTTTCATGATGTTCATTTCTTTCATCGTAATGAATATTTCCTTCATCATGATTATCATTTCCTAAGTCATTATGGTCATTTCCTTTAATCATGAGGCTTATTTCATTCATCGTGATACATATTTTCTTAATAATGATGTTCATTTCCTACATTATGATGCTCATTTTCCTTTTCGTGATGCTCATTTCTTTCATCATAATGAATATTTCCTTCATCATGATTATCATTTCCTAAGTCATTATGGTCATTTCCTTTAATCATGAGGCTTATTTCATTCATCGTGATTCATATTTCCTTAATCATGATGCTCATTTCCTACATCATGATACATATTTAATTCATCATAGTGATATTTCCTTCATAGTGATGCTCATTTCATACACCAATATGCTCTTTTCCTTCATAATGATGCATGTTTTCTTCATGATGATCCTTATTTCCATCACCATGATTTTGCTTTCCTTCATCATAAAGCGTATTTACTTCATCTTGATGCTCATTCACTACATCATGATGCTCATTTAATTCATTACGATGCATATTTCCTTCATCATGATACTCATTTCTTACATCATGCTTCATATTTCCTTCATCTCTATGTTCATTTCCAAAATCATGATGATAATTTCCTTCATCATGATGTAAATTTTCTTCGTAATGATGCTTATTTCCTTTATCATGTTGCGTATTTCCTTCATCATATTGCTCATTTCCTTCATCATAATTCTTATTTCCATCATCATGATGCATAAATCCTTCATCGTGAATCTTATTTCCTTCATCATGATGCTAATTTTTATCATCATGATGCATGTTTCTTTCATCATGATGCTCATTTCCTATATCATGACAAAATTTCCTTCATCATGATGCATATTTTCCTTCATCATAATGCTGATTTCCTACGTCACGATACATATTCTCATCATCATGATGCTCATTTCCTTCATGATTATGCTCATTTCCTGTATCTTGATGCTCATTTCCTTCATCATGATGCATATTTTCCTTCATCATAAAGCTCATTTCCTACATCACGATGCATATTTCAATCATCATGATGTTCTTTTCCTTCATCTTGATGTTCATTTCCTTCGCCATGATGCATATTTCCTTCATCATGTAATCATTTACATCATCATGATGCTAATATACTTCATCATGATTCGTATTTCCTTCATCATGATTCTCATTTCCTTCTTCATGATGCTCATTTCCTACATTATGATGCTCATTTCCCTTTTCATGATGCTCATTTCTTTCATCATAATGAATATTTCCTTCATCATGATTATCATTTCCTAAGTCATTATGGTCATTTCCTTTAATCATAAGGCTTATTTCATTCATCGTGATACATATTTTCTTAATCATGATGCTCATTTCCTACATTATGATGCTCATTTTCCTTTTCATGATTCTCATTTGTTTCATCATAATGAATATTTCCTTCATCATGATTATCATTTCCTAAGTCATTATAGTCGTTTCCTTTAATCATTAGGCTTATTTCATTCATCGTGATACATATTTCCTTAATCATGATGCTCATTTCCTACATCATGATACATATTTAATTCATCATAGTGATATTTCCTTCATAGTGATGCTCATTTCATACACCAATATGCTCTTTTCCTTCATAATGATGCATGTTTTCTTCATGATGATCCTCATTTCCATCACCATGATTTTGCTTTCCTTCATCATAAAGCGTATTTACTTCATCTTGATGCTCATTCACTACATCATGATGCTCATTTCATTCATTACGATGCATATTTCCTTCATCATGATACTCATTTCTTACATCATGCTTCATATTTCCTTCATCTCTATGTTCATTTCCAAAATCATGATGATAATTTCCTTCATCATGATGTAAATTTTCTTCGTAATGATGCTTATTTCCTTTATCATGTTGCATATTTCCTTCATCATATTGCTCATTTCCTTCATCATAATTCTTATTTCCATCATCATGATGCATAAATCCTTCATCGTGAATCTTATTTCCTTCATCATGATGCTAATTTTTATCATCATGATGCATGTTTCTTTCATCATGATGCTCATTTCCTATATCATGACAAAATTTCCTTCATCATGATGCATATTTTCCTTCATCATAATGCTGATTTCCTACGTCACGATACATATTCTCATCATCATGATGCTCATTTCCTTCATGATTATGCTCATTTCCTGTATCTTGATGCTCATTTCCTTCATCATGATGCATATTTTCCTTCATCATAATGCTCATTTCCTACATCACGATGCATATTTCAATCATCATGATGTTATTTTCCTTCATCTTGATGTTCATTTCCTTCGCCATGATGCATATTTCCTTCATCATGTAATCATTTACATCATCATGATGCTAATATACTTCATCATGATTCGTATTTCCTTCATCATGATTCTCATTTCCTTCTTCATGATGCTCATTTCCTACATTATGATGCTCATTTCCCTTTTCATGATGCTCATTTCTTTCATCATAATGAATATTTCCTTCATCATGATTATCATTTCCTAAGTCATTATGGTCATTTCCTTTAATCATAAGGCTTATTTCATTCATCGTGATACATATTTTCTTAATCATGATGCTCATTTCCTACATTATGATGCTCATTTTCCTTTTCATGATTCTCATTTGTTTCATCATAATGAATATTTCCTTCATCATGATTATCATTTCCTAAGTCATTATAGTCGTTTCCTTTAATCATTAGGCTTATTTCATTCATCGTGATACATATTTCCTTAATCATGATGCTCATTTCCTACATCATGATACATATTTCCTACATGATAGTGATATTTCCATCATCGTGATGCTCATTTCTCACATCAATATGCTCTTTTCCTTCATAATGATGAATGTTTTCTTCATGATGATCCTCATTTCCATCACCATGCTTTTGATTTCCTTCATCATAAAGCGTATTTACTTCATCTTGATGCTCATTCACTACATCATGATGCTAATTTCATTCATTACGATGCATATTTCCTTCATCATGATACTCATTTCTTACATCAGGCTTCATATTTCCTTTATCTCTATGTTCATTTCCAACATCATGATGATAATTTCCTTCATCATGATTGAAATTTTCTTCATAATTATGCTTATTTCCTTCATCATATTGCACATTTCCTTCATCATAATTCTTATTTCCATCATCATGATGCATAAATCCTTCATAGTGAAACTTATTTCCTTCATCATGATGCTAATTTCTATCATCATGATGCATGTTTCTTTCATCATGATGCTCATTTCCTATATGATGACAAATTTCCTTCATCATGATGCATATTTTCCTTCATCATAATGCTCATTTCCTACGTCACGATACATATTCTCATCATCATGATGCTCATTTCCTTCATGATTATGCTCATTTACTGTATCTTGATGCTCATTTCCTTCATCATGATGCATATTTTCCTTCATCATAATGCTCATTTCCTTCATCATGATGCATATTTCAATCATCATGATGCTCTTTTCCTTCATCTTGATGTTTATTTCCTTCGCCATGATGCATATTTCCTTCATCATGTAATCATTTACATCATCATGATGCTAATATACTTCATCATGATGCGTATTTCCTTCATCATGATGCTCATTTCCTTCTTCATGATGCTCATTTCCTACATTATGGTGCTCATTTCCCTTTTCATGATGCTCATTTCTTTCATCATAATGAATATTTCCTTCATCATGATTATCATTTCCTAAGTCATTATGGTCATTTTCTTTAATCATGAGGCTTATTTCATTCATCGTGATACATATTTTCTTAATCATGATGCTCATTTCCTACATTATGATGCTCATTTTCCTTTTCATGATGCTCATTTCTTTCATCATAATGAATATTTCCTTCATCATGATTATCATTTCCTAGGTCATTTCCTTTAATCATGAGGCTTATTTCATTCATCGTGATACATATTTCCTTAATCACGATTCTCATTTCCTACATCATGATACATATTTCCTACATCATAGTGATATTTCCTTCATCGTGATGCTCATTTCTTACATCAATATGCTATTTTCCTTTATCATGATGCATGTTTTCTTTATGATGATCCTCAATTCCATCACCAATATGTTGATTTCCTTCAACATGATGCGTATTTACTTCATCTTGATGCTCATTCACTACATCATGATGCTCATTTCATTCATTATGATGCATATTTCCTTCATCATGATACTCATTTCTTACATCATGCTTCATATTTCCTTCATCTCTATGTTCATTTCCAACATCATGATGAAAATTTCCTTCATCATGATGGAAATTTTCTTCATAATGATGCTTATTTCCTTTATCATGTTGTGTATTTCCTTCATCATATTGCTCATTTCCTTCATCATAATTCTTATTTCCATCATCATGATGCATAAATCCTTCATCGTGAAATTTATTTCCTTCATCATGTTGCTAATTTCTATCATCATGATGCAAGTTTCTTTCATCATGATGCTCATTTCCTATATCATGACAAAATTTTCTTCATCATGATACATATTTTCCTTCATCATAATGCTCATTTCCTACGTCACGATACATATTCTCATCATCATGATGCTCATTTCCTTCATGATTATGCTCATTTCCTGTATCTTGATGCTCATTTCCTTCATCAAGATGTATATTTTCCTTCATCATAATGCTCATTTCCTACATCACGATGCATATTTCAATCAACATGATGGTCTTTTCCTTCATCTTGATGTTCATTTCCTTCGCCATGATGCATATTTCCTTCATCATGTAATCATTTACATCATCATGATGCTAATATACTTCATCATGATGTGTATTTCATTCATCATGATGCTCATTTCCTTCTTCATGATGCTCATTTCCTTTTCATGATGCTCATTTCTTTCATCATAATGAATATTTCCTTCATCATGATTATCATTTCCTAAGTCATTATGGTCATTTCCTTTAATCATGAGGCTTATTTCATTCATCGTGATACATATTTTCTTAATAATGATGTTCATTTCCTACATTATGATGCTCATTTTCCTTTTCGTGATGCTCATTTCTTTCATCATAATGAATATTTCCTTCATCATGATTATCATTTCCTAAGTCATTATGGTCATTTCCTTTAATCATGAGACTTATTTCATTCATCGTGATTCATATTTCCTTAATCATGATGCTCATTTCCTACATCATGATACATATTTAATTCATCATAGTGATATTTCCTTCATCGTTATGCTCATTTCTTACATCAATATGCTCTTTTCCTTCATAATGATACATGTTTTCTTCATGATGATCCTCATTTCCATCACCATGATTTTGCTTTCCTTCATCATAAAGCGTATTTACTTCATCTTGATGCTCATTCACTACATCATGATGCTCATTTCATTCATTACGATGCATATTTCCTCCATCATGATACTCATTTCTTACATCATGCTTCATATTTCCTTCATCTCTATGTTCAATTCCAACATCATGATGATAATTTCCTTCATCATGATGGAAATTTTCTTCGTAATGATGCTTATTTCCTTTATCATGTTGCATATTTCCTTCATCATATTGCTCATTTACTTCATCATAATTCTTATTTCCATCATCATGATGCATAAATCCTTCATCGTGAAACTTATTTCCTTCATCATGATGCTAATTTCTATCATCATGATGCATGTTTCTTTCATCATGATGCTCATTTCCTATATCATGACAAAATTTCCTTCATCATAATGCATATTTTCCTTCATCATAATGCTGATTTCCTACGTCACGATACATATTCTCATCATCATGATGCTCATTTCCTTCATGATTATGCTCATTTCCTGTATCTTGATGCTCATTTCCTTCATCATGATGCATATTTTCCTTCATCATAATGCTCATTTCCTACATCACGATGCATATTTCAATCATCATGATGTTCTTTTCCTTCATCTTGATGTTCATTTCCTTCGCCATGATGCATATTTCCTTCATCATGTAATCATTTACATCATCATGATGCTAATATACTTCATCATGATTCGTATTTCCTTCATCATGATTCTCATTTCCTTCTTCATGATGCTCATTTCCTACATTATGATGCTCATTTCCCTTTTCATGATGCTCATTTCTTTCATCATAATGAATATTTCCTTCATCATGATTATCATTTCCTAAGTCATTATGGTCATTTCCTTTAATCATAAGGCTTATTTCATTCATCGTGATACATATTTTCTTAATCATGATGCTCATTTCCTACATTATGATGCTCATTTTCCTTTTCATGATTCTCATTTGTTTCATCATAATGAATATTTCCTTCATCATGATTATCATTTCCTAAGTCATTATAGTCGTTTCCTTTAATCATTAGGCTTATTTCATTCATCGTGATACATATTTCCTTAATCATGATGCTCATTTCCTACATCATGATACATATTTAATTCATCATAGAGATATTTCCTTCATAGTGATGCTCATTTCATACACCAATATGCTCTTTTCCTTCATAATGATGCATGTTTTCTTCATGATGATCCTCATTTCCATCACCATGATTTTGCTTTCCTTCATCATAAAGCGTATTTACTTCATCTTGATGCTCATTCACTACATCATGATGCTCATTTCATTCATTACGATGCATATTTCCTTCATCATGATACTCATTTCTTACATCATGCTTCATATTTCCTTCATCTCTATGTTCATTTCCAAAATCATGATGATAATTTCCTTCATCATGATGTAAATTTTCTTCGTAATGATGCTTATTTCCTTTATCATGTTGCGTATTTCCTTCATCATATTGCTCATTTCCTTCATCATAATTCTTATTTCCATCATCATGATGCATAAATCCTTCATCGTGAATCTTATTTCCTTCATCATGATGCTAATTTTTATCATCATGATGCATGTTTCTTTCATCATGATGGTCATTTCCTATATCATGACAAAATTTCCTTCATCATGATGCATATTTTCCTTCATCATAATGCTGATTTCCTACGTCACGATACATATTCTCATCATCATGATGCTCATTTCCTTCATGATTATGCTCATTTCCTGTATCTTGATGCTCATTTCCTTCATCATGATGCATATTTTCCTTCATCATAATGCTCATTTCCTACATCACGATGCATATTTCAATCATCATGATGTTCTTTTCCTTCATCTTGATGTTCATTTCCTTCGCCATGATGCATATTTCCTTCATCATGTAATCATTTACATCATCATGATGCTAATATACTTCATCATGATTCGTATTTCCTTCATCATGATTCTCATTTCCTTCTTCATGATGCTCATTTCCTACATTATGATGCTCATTTCCCTTTTCATGATGCTCATTTCTTTCATCATAATGAATATTTCCTTCATCATGATTATCATTTCCTAAGTCATTATGGTCATTTCCTTTAATCATAAGGCTTATTTCATTCATCGTGATACATATTTTCTTAATCATGATGCTCATTTCCTACATTATGATGCTCATTTTCCTTTTCTTGATTCTCATTTGTTTCATCATAATGAATATTTCCTTCATCATGATTATCATTTCCTAAGTCATTATAGTCGTTTCCTTTAATCATTAGGCTTATTTCATTCATCGTGATACATATTTCCTTAATCATGATGCTCATTTCCTACATCATGATACATATTTCCTACATGATAGTGATATTTTCATCATCGTGATGCTCATTTCTTACATCAATATGCTCTTTTCCTTCATAATGATGAATGTTTTCTTCATGATGATCCTCATTTCCATCACCATGCTTTTGATTTCCTTCATCATAAAGCGTATTTAATTCATCTTGATGCTCATTCACTACATCATGATGCTCATTTCATTCATTACGATGCATATTTCCTTCATCATGATACTCATTTCTTACATCAGGTTTCATATTTCCTTTATCTCTATGTTCATTTCCAACATCATGATGATAATTTCCTTCATCATGATTGAAATTTTCTTCATAATTATGCTTATTTCCTTCATCATATTGCACATTTCCTTCATCATAATTCTTATTTCCATCATCATGATGCATAAATCCTTCATAGTGAAACTTATTTCCTTCATCATGATGCTAATTTCTATCATCATGATGCATGTTTCTTTCATCATGATGCTCATTTCCTATATGATGACAAATTTCCTTCATCATGATGCATATTTTCCTTTATCATAATGCTCATTTCCTACGTCACGATACATATTCTCATCATCATGATGCTCATTTCCTTCATGATTATGCTCATTTACTGTATCTTGATGCTCATTTCCTTCATCATGATGCATATTTTCCTTCATCATAATGCTCATTTCCTTCATCATGATGCATATTTCAATCATCATGATGCTCTTTTCCTTCATCTTGATGTTTATTTCCTTCGCCATGATGCATATTTCCTTCATCATGTAATCATTTACATCATCATGATGCTAATATACTTCATCATGATGCGTATTTCCTTCATCATGATGCTCATTTCCTTCTTCATGATGCTCATTTCCTACATTATGGTGCTCATTTCCCTTTTCATGATGCTCATTTCATTCATCATAATGAATATTTCCTTCATCATGATTATCATTTCCTAAGTCATTATGGTCATTTTCTTTAATCATGAGGCTTATTTCATTCATCGTGATACATATTTTCTTAATCATGATGCTCATTTCCTACATTATGATGCTCATTTTCCTTTTCATGATGCTCATTTCTTTCATCATAATGAATATTTCCTTCATCATGATTATCATTTCCTAAGTCATTATGGTCATTTCCTTTAATCATGAGGCTTATTTCATTCATCGTGATTCATATTTCCTTAATCATGATGCTCATTTCCTACATCATGACACATATTTAATTCATCATAGTGATATTTCCTTCATGGTGATGCTCATTTCATACACCAATATGCTCTTTTCCTTCATAATGATGCATGTTTTCTTCATGATGATCCTCATTTCCATCACCATGATTTTGCTTTCCTTCATCATAAAGCGTATTTACTTCATCTTGATGCTCATTCACTACATCATGATGCTCATTTCATTCATTACGATGCATATTTCCTTCATCATGATACTCATTTCTTACATCATGCTTCATATTTCCTTCATCTCTATGTTCATTTCCAAAATCATGATGATAATTTCCTTCATCATGATGTAAATTTTCTTCGTAATGATGCTTATTTCCTTTATCATGTTGCGTATTTCCTTCATCATATTGCTCATTTCCTTCATCATAATTCTTATTTCCATCATCATGATGCATAAATCCTTCATCGTGAATCTTATTTCCTTCATCATGATGCTAATTTTTATCATCATGATGCATGTTTCTTTCATCATGATGCTCATTTCCTATATCATGACAAAATTTCCTTCATCATGATGCATATTTTCCTTCATCATAATGCTGATTTCCTACGTCACGATACATATTCTCATCATCATGATGCTCATTTCCTTCATGATTATGCTCATTTCCTGTATCTTGATGCTCATTTCCTTCATCATGATGCATATTTTCCTTCATCATAATGCTCATTTCCTACATCACGATGCATATTTCAATCATCATGATGTTCTTTTCCTTCATCTTGATGTTCATTTCCTTCGCCATGATGCATATTTCCTTCATCATGTAATCATTTACATCATCATGATGCTAATATACTTCATCATGATTCGTATTTCCTTCATCATGATTCTCATTTCCTTCTTCATGATGCTCATTTCCTACATTATGATGCTCATTTCCCTTTTCATGATGCTCATTTCTTTCATCATAATGAATATTTCCTTCATCATGATTATCATTTCCTAAGTCATTATGGTCATTTCCTTTAATCATAAGGCTTATTTCATTCATCGTGATACATATTTTCTTAATCATGATGCTCATTTCCTACATTATGATGCTCATTTTCCTTTTCATGATTCTCATTTGTTTCATCATAATGAATATTTCCTTCATCATGATTATCATTTCCTAAGTCATTATAGTCGTTTCCTTTAATATTAGGCTTATTTCATTCATCGTGATACATATTTCCTTAATCATGATGCTCATTTCCTACATCATGATACATATTTCCTACATGATAGTGATATTTCCATCATCGTGATGCTCATTTCTCACATCAATATGCTCTTTTCCTTCATAATGATGAATGTTTTCTTCATGATGATCCTCATTTCCATCACCATGCTTTTGATTTCCTTCATCATAAAGCGTATTTACTTCATCTTGATGCTCATTCACTACATCATGATGCTCATTTCATTCATTACGATGCATATTTCCTTCATCATGATACTCATTTCTTACATCAGGCTTCATATTTCCTTTATCTCTATGTTCATTTCCAACATCATGATGATAATTTCCTTCATCATGATTGAAATTTTCTTCATAATTATGCTTATTTCCTTCATCATATTGCACATTTCCTTCATCATAATTCTTATTTCCATCATCATGATGCATAAATCCTTCATAGTGAAACTTATTTCCTTCATCATGATGCTAATTTCTATCATCATGATGCATGTTTCTTTCATCATGATGCTCATTTCCTATATGATGACAAATTTCCTTCATCATGATGCATATTTTCCTTCATCATAATGCTCATTTCCTACGTCACGATACATATTCTCATCATCATGATGCTCATTTCCTTCATGATTATGCTCATTTACTGTATCTTGATGCTCATTTCCTTCATCATGATGCATATTTTCCTTCATCATAATGCTCATTTCCTTCATCATGATGCATATTTCAATCATCATGATGCTCTTTTCCTTCATCTTGATGTTTATTTCCTTCGCCATGATGCATATTTCCTTCATCATGTAATCATTTACATCATCATGATGCTAATATACTTCATCATGATGCGTATTTCCTTCATCATGATGCTCATTTCCTTCTTCATGATGCTCATTTCCTACATTATGGTGCTCATTTCCCTTTTCATGATGCTCATTTCATTCATCATAATGAATATTTCCTTCAACATGATTATCATTTCCTAAGTCATTATGGTCATTTTCTTTAATCATGAGGCTTATTTCATTCATCGTGATACATATTTTCTTAATCATGATGCTCATTTCCTACATTATGATGCTCATTTTCCTTTTCATGATGCTCATTTCTTTCATCATAATGAATATTTCCTTCATCATGATTATCATTTCCTAAGTCATTATGGTCATTTCCTTTAATCATGAGGCTTATTTCATTCATCGTGATTCATATTTCCTTAATCATGATGCTCATTTCCTACATCATGACACATATTTAATTCATCATAGTGATATTTCCTTCATGGTGATGCTCATTTCATACACCAATATGCTCTTTTCCTTCATAATGATGCATGTTTTCTTCATGATGATCCTCATTTCCATCACCATGATTTTGCTTTCCTTCATCATAAAGCGTATTTACTTCATCTTGATGCTCATTCACTACATCATGATGCTCATTTCATTCATTACGATGCATATTTCCTTCATCATGATACTCATTTCTTACATCATGCTTCATATTTCCTTCATCTCTATGTTCATTTCCAAAATCATGATGATAATTTCCTTCATCATGATGTAAATTTTCTTCGTAATGATGCTTATTTCCTTTATCATGTTGCGTATTTCCTTCATCATATTGCTCATTTCCTTCATCATAATTCTTATTTCCATCATCATGATGCATAAATCCTTCATCGTGAATCTTATTTCCTTCATCATGATGCTAATTTTTATCATCATGATGCATGTTTCTTTCATCATGATGCTCATTTCCTATATCATGACAAAATTTCCTTCATCATGATGCATATTTTCCTTCATCATAATGCTGATTTCCTACGTCACGATACATATTCTCATCATCATGATGCTCATTTCCTTCATGATTATGCTCATTTCCTGTATCTTGATGCTCATTTCCTTCATCATGATGCATATTTTCCTTCATCATAATGCTCATTTCCTACATCACGATGCATATTTCAATCATCATGATGTTCTTTTCCTTCATCTTGATGTTCATTTCCTTCGCCATGATGCATATTTCCTTCATCATGTAATCATTTACATCATCATGATGCTAATATACTTCATCATGATTCGTATTTCCTTCATCATGATTCTCATTTCCTTCTTCATGATGCTCATTTCCTACATTATGATGCTCATTTCCCTTTTCATGATGCTCATTTCTTTCATCATAATGAATATTTCCTTCATCATGATTATCATTTCCTAAGTCATTATGGTCATTTCCTTTAATCATAAGGCTTATTTCATTCATCGTGATACATATTTTCTTAATCATGATGCTCATTTCCTACATTATGATGCTCATTTTCCTTTTCATGATTCTCATTTGTTTCATCATAATGAATATTTCCTTCATCATGATTATCATTTCCTAAGTCATTATAGTCGTTTCCTTTAATATTAGGCTTATTTCATTCATCGTGATACATATTTCCTTAATCATGATGCTCATTTCCTACATCATGATACATATTTCCTACATGATAGTGATATTTCCATCATCGTGATGCTCATTTCTCACATCAATATGCTCTTTTCCTTCATAATGATGAATGTTTTCTTCATGATGATCCTCATTTCCATCACCATGCTTTTGATTTCCATCATCATAAAGCGTATTTACTTCATCTTGATGCTCATTCACTACATCATGATGCTCATTTCATTCATTACGATGCATATTTCCTTCATCATGATACTCATTTCTTACATCAGGCTTCATATTTCCTTTATCTCTATGTTCATTTCCAACATCATGATGATAATTTCCTTCATCATGATTGAAATTTTCTTCATAATTATGCTTATTTCCTTCATCATATTGCACATTTCCTTCATCATAATTCTTATTTCCATCATCATGATGCATAAATCCTTCATAGTGAAACTTATTTCCTTCATCATGATGCTAATTTCTATCATCATGATGCATGTTTCTTTCATCATGATGCTCATTTCCTATATGATGACAAATTTCCTTCATCATGATGCATATTTTCCTTCATCATAATGCTCATTTCCTACGTCACGATACATATTCTCATCATCATGATGCTCATTTCCTTCATGATTATGCTCATTTACTGTATCTTGATGCTCATTTCCTTCATCATGATGCATATTTTCCTTCATCATAATGCTCATTTCCTTCATCATGATGCATATTTCAATCATCATGATGCTCTTTTCCTTCATCTTGATGTTTATTTCCTTCGCCATGATGCATATTTCCTTCATCATGTAATCATTTACATCATCATGATGCTAATATACTTCATCATGATGCGTATTTCCTTCATCATGATGCTCATTTCCTTCTTCCTGATGCTCATTTCCTACATTATGATGCTCATTTCCCTTTTCGTGATGCTCATTTCTTTCATCATAATGAATATTTCCTTCACCATGATTATCATTTCCTAAGTCATTATGGTCATTTCCTTTAATCATGAGGCTTATTTCATTCATCGTGATACATATTTTCTTAATCATGATGCTCATTTCCTACATTATGATGCTCATTTTCCTTTTCATGATGCTCATTTCTTTCATCATAATGAATACTTCCTTCATCATGATTATCATTTCCTAAGTCATTATGGTCATTTCCTTTAATCATGAGGCTTATTTCATTCATCGTGATGCTCATTTCTTACATCAATATGCTTTTTTCCTTCATAATGATGCATGTTTTCTTCATGATGATCCTCATTTCCATCACCATGATTTTGCTTTCCTTCATCATAAAGCGTATTTACTTCATCTTGATGCTCATTCACTACATCATGATGCTCATTTCATTCATTACGATGCATATTTCTTTCATCATGATACACATTTCTTACATCATGCTTCATATTTCCTTCATCTCTATGTTCATTTCCAACATCATGATGATAATTTCCTTCATCATGATGGAAATTTTCTTCGTAATGATGCTTATTTCCTTTATCATGTTGCGTATTTCCTTCATCATATTGCTCATTTCCTTCATCATAATTCTTATTTCCATCATCATGATGCATAAATCCTTCATCGTGAAACTTATTTCCTTCATCATGATGCTAATTTCTATCATCATGATGCATGTTTCTTTCATCATGATGCTCATTTTCTATATCATGACAAAATTTCCTTCATCATAATGCATATTTTCCTTCATCATAATGCTGATTTCCTACGTCAAGATACATATTCTCATCATCATGATGCTCATTTCCTTCATGACTATGCTCATTTCCTGTATCTTGATGCTTATTTCCATCATCATGATGCATATTTTCCTTCATCATAATGCTCATTTGCTACATCACGATGCATATTTCAATCATCATGATGTTCTTTTCCTTCATCTTGATGTTCATTTCCTTCGCCATGATGCATATTTCCTTCATCATGTAATCATTTACATCATCATGATGCTAATATACTTCATCATGATTCGTATTTCCTTCATCATGATTCTCATTTCCTTCTTCATGATGCTCATTTCCTACATTATGATGCTTATTTCCCTTTTCATGATGCTCATTTCTTTCATCATAATGAATATTTCATTCATCATGATTATCATTTCCTAAGTCATTATGGTCATTTCCTTTAATCATGAGGCTTATTTCATTCATCGTGATACATATTTTCTTAATCATGATGCTCATTTCCTACATTATGATGCTCATTTCCTACATTATGATGCTCATTTTTCTTTTCATGATGCTCATTTGTTTCATCATAATGAATATTTCCTTCATCATGATTATCATTTCCTAAGTCATTATGGTCGTTTCCTTTAATCATTAGGCTTATTTCATTCATCGTGATACATATTTCCTTAATCATGATGCTCATTTCCTACATCATGATACATATTTCCTACATCATAGTGATATTTCCTTCATCGTGATGCTCATTTCTTATATCAATATGCTCTTTTCCTTCATAATGATGCATGTTTTCTTCATGGTGATCCTCATTTCCATCACCATGATTTTGATTTCCTTCATCATAAAGCGTATTTACTTCATCTTGATGCTCATTCACTACATCATGATGCTCATTTCATTCATTACGATGCATATTTCCTTCATCATGATACTCATTTCTTACATCATGCTTCATATTTCCTTTATCTCTATGTTCATTTCCAACATCATGATGATAATTTCCTTCATCATGATTGAAATTTTCTTCATAATGATGCTTATTTCCTTTATCATGATGCGTATTTCCTTCATCATATTGCACTTTTCCTTCATCATAATTCTTATTTCCATCATCATGATGCATAAATCCTTCATCGTGAAACTTATTTCCTTCATCATGATGCTAATTTCTATCATCATGATGCATGTTTCTTTCATCATGATGCTCATTTCCTATATCATGACAAAATTTCCTTCATCATGATGCATATTTTCCTTCATCATAATGCTCATTTCCTACGTCACGATATATATTCTCTTCATCAAGATGCTCATTTCCTTCATGATTATGCTCATTTCCTTTATCTTGATGCTCATTTCCTTCATCATGATGCATATTTTCCTTCATCATATGCTCATTTCCTACATCACGATGCATATTTCAATCATCATTATGCTCTTTTCATTCATCTTGATGTTCATTTCCTTCGCCATGATACATATTTCCTTCATCATGTAATCATTTACATCATCATAATGCTAATATACTTCATCATGATGCGTATTTCCTTCATCATGATGCTCAATTCCTTCTTCATGATGCTCATTTCCTACATTATGATGCTCATTTCCCTTTTAATGATGCTCATTTCTTTTATCATAATGAATATTTCCTTCATCATGATTATCATTTTCTAAGTCATTATGGTCATTTCCTTTAATCATGAGTCTTATTTCATTCATCGTGATACATATTTTCTTAATCATGATGTTCATTTCCTACATCATGATACATATTCCCTTTATAATGGTGATATTTCCTTCATCGTGATGCTCATTTCTTACATCAATATGCTCTTTTCCTTCATCATGATGCATGTTTTCTTCATGATGATCCTCATTTCCATCACCATGATGTTGATTTCCTTCATCATGATGCGTATTTAATTTATCATGATGCTCATTCACTACATCATGATTCTAATTTCATTCATTATGATGCATATTTCCTTCATCATGATGCTCATTTCTTATATCGTGCTTCATATTTCATTCATCTACATGTTCATTTCCAACATCATGATGATAATTTTCTTCATCATGTGCAAATTTTCTTCATAATGATGCTTATTTCCTTTATCATTATGCGTATTTCCTTCATCATAATGCTCATTTCCTTCATCATAATTCTTATTTCCATCATCATGATGCATAAATCCATCATCGTGAAACTTATTTCCTTCATCATGATGCTCATTTCTATCATCATGATGCATGTTTCCTTCATCATGA
The DNA here is from genome assembly GCA_023678885.1 of Pogostemon cablin. Classification (NCBI taxonomy): domain Eukaryota; kingdom Viridiplantae; phylum Streptophyta; class Magnoliopsida; order Lamiales; family Lamiaceae; genus Pogostemon; species Pogostemon cablin. The sequence continues at coordinate 15,245,380 of CM042975.1, read as the reverse complement.
TGCTCATTTCCTAAATCATGACATAATTTCCTTCATCATGATGCATATTTTCCTTCATTATAATGCTCATTTCCTACATCACGATGCATATTTCAATCATCATGATGCTCTTTTCCTTCATCTTGATGTTCATTTCCTTCGCCACGATGCATATTTCCTTCATCGTGTAATCATTTACATCATCATGATGCTAATATACTTCATCTTGATGCGTATTTCCTTCATCATGATGCTCATTTCCTTCTTCCTGATGCTCATTTCCTACATTATGATGCTCATTTCCCTTTTCGTGATGCTCATTTCTTTCATCATAATGAATATTTCCTTCACCATGATTATCATTTCCTAAGTCATTATGGTCATTTCCTTTAATCATGAGGCTTATTTCATTCATCGTGATACATATTTTCTTAATCATGATGCTCATTTCCTACATTATGATGCTCATTTTCCTTTTCATGATGCTCATTTCTTTCATCATAATGAATATTTCCTTCATCATGATTATCATTTCCTAAGTCATTATGGTCATTTCCTTTAATCATGAGGCTTATTTCATTCATCATGGTACATATATTCTTAATCATGATGCTCATTTCCTACATCATGATACATATTTCCTTTGTAATGGTGATATTTCCTTCATCGTGTTGCTCATTTTTTACATCAATATGCTCTTTTCTTTCATCATGATGATCCTCATTTCCATCACCATGATGTTGATTTACTTCATCATGATGCGTATTTAATTTATCATGATGCTCATTCACTACATCATGATTCTAATTTCATTCATTATGATGCATATTTCCTTCATCATGATGCTCATTTCTTACATCATGCTTCATATTTCCTTCATCTACATGTTCATTTCCAACATCATGATGATAATTTTCTTCATCATGATGCAAATTTTCTTCATAATGATGCTTATTTCCTTTATCATTATGCGTATTTCCTTCATCATAATGCTCATTTCCTTCATCATAAATCTTATTTCCATCATCATGATGCATAAATCCATCATCGTGAAACTTATTTCCTTCATCATGATGCTCATTTCTATCATCATGATGCATGTTTCCTTCATCATGATGCTCATTTCCTAAATCATGACATAATTTCCTTCATCATGATGCATATTTTCCTTCATTATAATGCTCATTTCCTACATCACGATGCATATTTCAATTATCATGATGCTCTTTTCCTTCATCTTGATGTTCGTTTCCTTCGCCACGATACATATTTCCTTCATCATGTAATCATTTACATCATCATGATGCTAATATACTTCATCATGATGCGTATTTCCTTCATCATGATGCTCATTTCCTTCTCCATGATGCTCATTTCCTAAATTATGATGCTCATTTTCCTTTTCATGATGCTCATTTCTTTCATCATAATGAATATTTCCTTCATCATGATTATCATTTCCTAAGTCATTATGGTCATTTCCTTTAATCAAGAGGCTTATTTCATTCATCGTGATTCATATTTCCTTAATCATGATGCTCATTTCCTACATCATGATACATATTTCCTTCATCATAGTGATATTTCCTTCATCGTGATGCTCATTTCTTACATCAATATGCTCTTTTCCTTCATAATGATGCATGTTTTCTACATGATGATCCTCATTTCCATCACCATGATTTTGATTTCCTTCATCATAAAGCGTATTTACTTCATCTTGATGCTCATTCACTACATCATGATGCTCATTTCATTCATTACGATGCATATTTCCTTCATCATGATACTCATTTCTTACATCATGCTTCATATTTCCTTCATCTCTATGTTCATTTCCAACATCATGATGATAATTTCCTTCATCGTGATTGAAATTTTCTTCATAATGATGCTTATTTCCTTTATCATGTTGCGTATTTCCTTCATCATATTGCTCATTTTCTTCATCATAATTCTTATTTCCATCATCATGATGCATAAATCCTTCATCGTGAAACTTATTTCCTTCATCATGATGCTAATTTCTATCATCATGATGCATGTTTCTTTCATCATGATGCTCATTTCCTATATCATGACAAAATTTCCTTCATCATAATGCATATTTTCCTTCATAATAATGCTGATTTCCTACGTCACGATACATATTCTCATCATCATGATGCTCATTTCCTGTATCTTGATGCTCATTTCCTTCATCATGATGCATATTTTCCTTCATCATAATGCTCATTTCCTACATCACGATGCATATTTCAATCATCATGATGTTCTTTTCCATCATCTTGATGTCCATTTCCTTAGCAATGATGCATATTTCCTTCATCATGTAATCATTTACATCATCATGATGCTAATATACTTCGTCATGATTCGTATTTCCTTCATCATGATGCTCATTTCCTTCTTCATGATGCTCATTTCCTACATTATGATGCTCATTTCCCTTTTCATTATGATCATTTCTCTCATCATAATGAATATTTCCTTCATCACGATTATCATTTCCTAAGTCATTATGGTCATTTCCTTTAATCATGAGGCTTATTTCATTCATCGTGATACATATTTTCTTAATCATGATGCTCATTTCCTACATTATGATGCTCATTTTCCTTTTCATGATGCTCATTTCTTTCATCATAATGAATATTTCCTTCATCATGATTATCATTTCCCAAGTCATTATGGTCATTTCCTTTAATCATGAGGCTTATTTCATTCATCGTGATTCATATTTCCTTAATCATGATGCTCATTTCCTACATCATGATACATATTTCCTTCATCATAGTGATATTTCCTTCATCGTGATGCTCATTTCTTACATCAATATGCTCTTTTCCTTCATAATGATGCATGTTTTCTTCATGATGATCCTCATTTCCATCACCATGATTTTGATTTCCTTCATCATAAAGCGTATTTACTTCATCTTGATGCTCATTCACTACATCATGATGCTCATTTCATTCATTACGATGCATATTTCCTTCATCATGATACTCATTTCTTACATCATGCTTCATATTTCCTTCATCTCTATGTTCATTTCCAACATCATGATGATAATTTCCTTCATCATGATGGAAATTTTCTTCATAATGATGCTTATTTCCTTTATCATGTTGTGTATTTCCTTCATCATATTACTCATTTCCTTCATCATAATTCTTATTTCCATCATCATGATGCATAAATCCTTCATCGTGAAACTTATTTCCTTCATCATGATGCTAATTTCTATCATCATGATGCATGTCTCTTTCATCATGATGCTCATTTCCTATATCATGACAAAATTTCCTTCATCATGATGCTTATTTTTCTTCATCATAATGCTGATTTCCTACGTCACGATACATATTCTCATCATCGTGATGCTCATTTCCTTCATGATTACGCTCATTTCCTGTATCTTGAAGCTCATTTCCTTCATCATGATGCATATTTTCCTTCATCATAATGCTCATTTTCTACATCACGATGCATATTTCAATCATCATGATGTTCTTTTCCTTCATCTTGATGTTCATTTCCTTCGCCATGACGCATATTTCCTTCATCATGTTATCATTTACATCATCATGATGCTAATATACTTCATCATGATTCGTATTTCCTTCATCATGATGCTCATTTCCTTCTTCATGATGCTTATTTCCTACATTATGATGCTCATTTCCCTTTTCATGATGCTCATTTCTTTCATCATAATGAATATTTCCTTCATCATGATTTTCATTTCCTAAGTCATTATGGTCATTTCCTTTAATCATGAGGCTTATTCCATTCATCGTGATACATATTTTCTTAATCATGATGCTCATTTCCTACATTATGATGCTCATTTTCTTTTCATGATGCTCATTTGTTTCATCATAATGAATATTTCCTTCATCATGATTATCATTTCCTAAGTCATTATGGTCGTTTCCTTTAATCATTAGGCTTATTTCATTCATTGTGATACATATTTCCTTAATCATGATGCTCATTTCCTACATCATGATACATATTTCCTACATCATAGTGATATTTTCTTCATCGTGATGCTCATTTCTTACATCTATATGCTCTTTTCCTTCATAATGATGCATGTTTTCTTCATGATGATCATCATTTCCATCACCATGATTTTGATTTCCTTCATCATAAAGTGTATTTACTTCATCTTGATGCTCATTCACTATATCATGATGCTCATTTCATTCATTACGATGCATATTTCCTTCATCATGATACTCATTTCTTACATCATGCTTCATATTTCCTTTATCTCTATGTTCATTTCCAACATCATGATGATAATTTCCTTCATGATTGAAATTTTCTTCATAATGATGCTTATTTCCTTTATCATGATGCATATTTCCTTCATCATATTGCACATTTCCTTCATCATAATTCTTATTTCCATCATCATGATGCATAAATCCTTCATCGTGAAACTTATTTCCTTCATCATGATGCTAATTTCTATCATCATGATGCATGTTTCTTTCATCATGATGCTCATTTCCTATATCATGACAAAATTTCCTTCATCATGATGCATATTTTCCTTCATCATAATGCTCATTTTCTACGTCACGATATATATTCTCATCATCAAGATGCTCATTTCCTTCATGATTATGCTCATTTCCTTTATTCTTGATGCTCATTTCCTTCATCATGATGCATATTTTCCTTCATCATATGCTCATTTCCTACATCACGATGCATATTTCAATCATCATTATGCTCTTTTCCTTCATCTTGATGTTCATTTCCTTCGCCACGATGCATATTTCCTTCATCATGTAATCATTTACATCATCATGATGCTAATATACTTCATCATGATGCGTATTTCCTTCATCATGATGCTCATTTCCTTCTTCATGATGCTCATTTCCTACATTATGATGCTCATTTTCCTTTTCATGATGCTCATTTCTTTTATCATAATGAATATTTCCTTCATCATGATTATCATTTTCTAAGTCATTATGGTCATTTCCTTTAATCATGAGTCTTATTTCATTCATCGTGATACATATTTTCTTAATCATGATGCTCATTTCCTACATCATGATACATATTTCCTTTATAATGGTGATATTTCCTTCATCGTGATGCTCATTTCTTACATCAATATGCTCTTTTCCTTCATCATGATGCATGTTTTCTTCATGATGATCCTCATTTCCATCACCATGATGTTGATTTCCTTCATCATCATGCGTATTTACTTCATCATGATGCTCATTCACTATATTGTGATGCTCATTTCATTCATTCGATGCATATTTTATTCATCATGATGTTCATTTCTTACATCATGCTTCATATTTCCTTCATCTCTATATTTATTTCCAACATCATGATGATCATTTCCTTCATCATGATGCAAATTTTCTTCATAATGATACTTATTTACTTTATCATGATGCGTATTTCCTTCATCATGATGCTCATTTCCATCATCATAATTCTTATTTCCATCATCATGATGCATAAATCCTTCATCGTGATACTTATGTCCTTCATCATAATGCGCATTTCTATCATCATGATGCATGTTTCCTTCATCATGATGCTAATATCCTATATCATGACCTAATTTTCTTCATCATGATGCATATTTTCCCTCAACATAATGCTCATTTCCTACCTTACGATGCATATTCCCATCATCTTGATGCTCATTTCTATCATCATGATGCTCATTTCCTGTATCATGATGCTCATTTCCTTTATTATGATGCATTTTTTCCTTCATCATAATGCTCATTTCGTACATCACGATGCATATTTCAATAATCATGATGCTCTTTTCATTCATCTTGATGTTCATTTCCTTCGCCATGATGCATATTTCCTTTATCATGTAATCATTTACTTCATCAAGATGCTAATATACTTCATCAAGATGCGTATTTCCTTAATCATTATGCTCATTTCCATCTTCATGATACTCATTTTCTACATTATGATGCTCATTTCCCTTTTCATGATGCTCAATTCTTTCATCATAATGAATATTTCCTTCATCATGATTATCATTACCTAAGTCATTATGGTCATTTCCTTTAATCATGAGGCTTATTTCATTCATCATGATACATATTTACTTAATCATGATGCTCATTTCCTACATCATGATACATATTTCCTTCATCATGGTGATATTTCCTTTATCGTGATGCTCATTTCTTACATCAATATGCTCTTTTCCTTCATCATGATGCATGTTTTCTTCGTGATGATCCTCATTTCCATCACCATGATGTTGATTTCCTTCATCATGATCCGTATTTAATTCATCATGATGCTCATTCACTACATCATGATGCTCATTTCATTCATTATGATACATATTTCCTTTATCATGATGCTCATTTCTATCATCAAGATGCTCATTTCCTATATCATGACCTAATTTCCTTCATCATGATGTATATTTTCCTTCATCATAATGCTCATTTCCTACGTCTCGATGCATATTCTCATCATCATGATGTTCATTTCTTTCATCATGATGCTCATTTTATGTATCATGATGCTCATTTCCTTCATCATGATGCATATTTTCCTTCATCATAATGCTCATTTCCTACATCACGATGCATATTTCAATCATCATGATGCTCTTTTCCTTCATCATGATGTTCATTTCCTTCGCCATGATACATATTTTGTTCATCATGTAATCATTTACATCATCATGATGCTAATATACTTTATTATAATGCTTATTTCCTTCATCATGATAATCATTTCCATCTTCATGATGCTCATTTCCTACATTATGATGCTCATTTCCCTTTTCATGATGCTAATTTCTTTCATCATAATGAATATTTTCTTCATCATGATTATCATTTCCTAAGTCATTATGGTCATTTTCTTTAATCATGAGGCTTATTTCATTCATCGTGATACATATTTCCTTAATCATGACGCTCATTTCCTAGATGGTGATACATATTTTCTTCATCGTGATGCTCATTCCTTACATCAATGTGCTCTTTTCCTTGATCATGATGCATGTTTTCTTCATGATGATCCTCATTTCAATCACCATGATGTTAATTTTCTTCATCATTATGCATATTTACTTCATCATGATGCTCATTCACTACATTGTGATGGTCATTTCATTCATTCGATGCATATTTCATTCATCATGATGTTCATTTCTTACATCATGCTTCATATTTCCTTCTGCTCTGTATTCATTTCCAACACATCATGATGATCATTTCCTTCATCATGATGCAAATTTTCTTCATAATGATGCTTATTTCCTTTATTATGATGCGTATTTCATTCATCATGATGCTTATTTCCTTCATCATAATTCTTATTTCCATCATCATGATGGATTATCCTTCATCGCGATACTTATTTCCTTCATCATGATGCTCATTTCTATCATCATGGTGCATGTTTCCTTCATCATGATGCATGTTTCCTTCATCATGATGCTCATTTCCTATATCATGACCTAATTTCCTTCATCATGATGCATATTTTCCTTCATCATAATGCTCATTTCCTACGTCACGACTCATATTCTCATCATCATGATGCTCATTTCTTTCATCATGATACTCATTTCCTGTATCATGATGCTCATTTCCATCATCATGATGCATATTTTTCTTCATCATAATGCTCATTTCTTACAACACGATGCATATTTCAATCATCATGATGCTCTTTTTCTTCATTTTGATGTTCATTTCCTTCGCCATGATGCATATTTCCTTTATCATGTAATCATTTACATCATCATGATGCTAATATACTTCATTATGATGCGTATTTCATTCATCATGATGCTCATTTCCATCTTCATGATGCTCATTTCCTACATTATGATGCTCATTTCCATTTTCATGATGCTCATTTCTTTCATCATAATGAATATTTCCTTCATCATGATTATAATTTCATAAGTCATTATGGTCATTTCATTTAATCATGAGGCTTATTTCATTCATCGTGATACATATTTCCTTAATCATGATGCTCATTTCCTAGATCGTGATACATATTTCCTTCATCATGGTGATATTTCCTTCATCGTGATTCTCATTTCTTACATCAATATGCTCTTTTCCTTCATCATGATGCATGTTTTCTTCATGATGATCCTCATTTCCATCACCATGATGTTAATTTTCTTAATCATGATGCGTATTTATTTCATCATGATGCTCATTCACTACATTGTGATGCTCATTACATTCATTACGATGCATATTTCATTCATCATGATATTCATTTCTTACATCATGCTTCATATTTCCTTCATCTCTATATTCATTTCCAACATCATGATGATCATTTCCTTTATCATGATGCAAATTTTCTTAATAATGATGCTTATTTACTTTATCATGATGCGTATTTCCTTCATCATGATGCTCATTTCCTTCATCATAATTCTTATTTCCATCATCACGATGCATAAATCCTTCATCGTGATACTTTTGTCCTTCATCATGATGCGCATTTCTATCATCATGATGCATGTTTCCTTCATCATGATGCTAATATCCTATATCATGACCTAATTTCCTTCATCATGATGCATATTTTCCTTCATCATAATGCTAATTTCCTACCTTACGATGCATATTCCCATCATCATGATGCTCATTTCTATCATCATGATGCTCATTTCCTGTATCATGAAGCTCATTTCCTTCATCATGATACATATTTTCCTTCATCATAATGCTCATTTCCTACATCACGATACATATTTCAATCATCATGATGCTCTTTTCCTTCATCTTGATGTTCATTTCCTTCGCCATGATGCATATTTCCTTCATCATGTAATCATTTACATCATCATGATGCTAATATACTTTATTATGATGCTTATTTCCTTCATCATGATAATCATTTCCATCTTCATGATGCTCATTTCCTACATTATGATGCTCATTTCCCTTTTCATGATGCTAATTTCTTTCATCATAATGAATATTTTCTTCATAATGATTATCATTTCCTAAGTCATTATGGTCGTTTTCTTTAATCATGAGGCTTATTTCATTCATCGTGATACATATTTCCTTAATCATGATGCTCATTTCCTAGATCGTGATACATATTTCCTTCATCATGGTGATATTTCCTTTATCGTGATGCTCATTCCTTACATCAATGTGCTCTTTTCCTTGATCATGATGCATGTTTTCTTCATGATGATCCTCATTTCCATTACCATGATGTTAATTTTCTTCATCATTATGCATATTTACTTCATCATGATGCTCATTCACTACATTGTGATGGTCATTTCATTCATTCGATGCATATTTCATTCATCATGATGTTCATTTCTTACATCATGCTTCATATTTCCTTCTTCTATGTATTCATTTCCAACACATCATGATGATCATTTCCTTCATCATGATGCAAATTTTCTTCATAATGACGCTTATTTCTTTTATTATGATGCGTATTTCATTCATCATGATGCTCATTTCCTTCATCATAATTCTTATTTCCATCATCATGATGCATTATCCTTCATCGCGATACTTATTTCCTTCATCATGATGCTCATTTCTATCATCATGATGCATGTTTCCTTCATCATGATGCTCATTTCCTATATCATGACCTAATTTCCTTCATCATGATGCATATTTTCCTTCATCACAATGCTCATTTCCTACGTCACGATTCATATTCTCATCATCATGATGCTCATTTCTTTCATCATGATACTCATTTCCTGTATCATGATGCTCATTTCCTTCATCATGATACATATTTTTCTTCATCATAATGCTCATTTATTACATCACGATGCATATTTCAATCATCATGATGCTCTTTTTCTTCATCTTGATGTTCATTTCCTTCGCCATGATGCATATTTCCTTCATCATGTAATCATTTACATCATCATGATGCTAATATACTTCATCATGATGCGTATTACATTCATCATGATGCTCATTTCCATCTTCATGATGCTCATTTCCATTTTCATGATGCTCATTTCTTTCATCATAATGAATATTTCCTTCATCATGATTATCATTTCATAAGTCATTATGGTCATTTCATTTAATCATGAGGCTTATTTCATTCATCGCGATACATATTTTCTTAAACATGATGCTCATTTCCTACATCATGATACATATTTCCTTCATTATGGTGATATTTCCTTCATCGTGATTCTCATTTCTTACAACAATATGCTCTTTTCCTTCATCATGATGCATGTTTTCTTCATGATGATCCTCATTTCCATCACCATGATGTTAATTTTCTTAATCATGATGCGTATTTATTTCATCATGATGCTCATTCACTATATTGTGATGCTCATTACATTCATTACGATGTATATTTCATTCATCATGATATTCATTCCTTACATCATGCTTAATATTTCCTTCATCTCTATATTCATTTCCAACATCATGATGATCATTTCCTTCATCATGATGCAAATTTGCTTCATAATGATGCTTATTTACTTTATCATGGTGCGTATTAGCTTCATCATGATGCTCATTTCCTTCATCATAATTCTTATTTCCATCATCATGATATATATCCTTCATCGTGATACTTTTGTCCTTCATCATGATGCGCATTTCTATCATCATGATGCATGTTTCCTTCATCATGATGCTAATATCCTATATCATGACCTAATTTTCTTCATCATGATGCATATTTTCCTTCATCATAATGCTAATTTCCTACCTTACGATGCATATTCCAATCATCATGATGCTCATTTCTATCATCATGATGCTCATTTACTGTATCATGATGCTCATTTCCTTCATCATGATACATATTTTCCTTCATCATAATGCTCATTTCCTACATCACGATACATATTTCAATCATCATTATGCTCTTTTCCTTCATCTTGATGTTCATTTCCTTCGCCATGATGCATATTTCCTTCATCATGTAATCATTTGCATCATCACGATGATAATATACTTCATCATGATGCGTATTTCCTTTATCATGATGCTAATTTCCTACATTATGATGCTCATTTCCCTTTTCATTATGCTCATTTCTTTCATCATAATGAATATTTCCTTCATCATGATTATCATTTCCCAAGTCATTATCGTCATTTCCTTTAATCATGAGGCTTATTTCATTCATCATGATACATATTTATTTAATCATGATGCTCATTTTGTCACGCCCCAACCCGCAGGCAGAACACGACAACCGCCACGTTAACCATAAATTTCGCGAAATGGGTGCACTCCACTCCACAAAGTTTATAGAAAACGTAAGGCTTGCTATCAAGTACCTGTAGATTTGAACAACTGATAACTACGGGTACAACCCGAGGACATAATTACATAAAGTATCAACAAGGATTTACAAAGGTACAAAATACCACGATGTAACTTAGTTTGAAGAAAATATACATGAGCGATATAACATCGCGAAAGTACAAAAAGAACATCAAGGGGGGTCACAAAATATAAAATGAACAAACTCGCCAATGGATCCGTCAATTAACATAAAAGAGAAAGTACCCAAAACCCCGATCGAATGATGAGCAAACGACAGGCAAACCTCCAACCAAAATGATATCAACAGCCTGAAAAGGAAGGAAATGATGGGGGTGAGCAAAACCACTAGCTCAGTGAGGTGATAAGCCGGTCACCCCAACCCTTATACGAAGCATGCACTCCCACTCGCGGTTCATAACATAAAATCCAATATTTCGTTCCACATCAATTATTATGTTTACTTAATATACAACTTAACAAAAATACAACCTATGAATGCATTTACAAATACACAATTAGTTCAAACAAGATGTTATCACATAAAAGACGCGTGGGTAGCCAATATCCTCCTCAAACTGATCTCTCCGTCGAGAGTCAGTCCGAGCCCGTCACCATTACTCTAGATAAAATGCACAGTAATGTTCTTACTCAATGCACACCAAGTGCTAAAATTCACAATAAAATATCGATGTAATCCCTGAAATGATCAAACATATAAACATATATGACATGCATGTCCCACACTGGTGACGTTGACTGAGCCTATAATAGACTTATTCATCTAACGATCACCTTCCAAAGTATCAGTATTTGGCAAATGGACAGGTGCCCCGTTAGATCTAACTCACCCGGGTTTGCCAAGCCACGGGCGACTCGATTGTCACTCTAACTCACCCGAACCGCGACAATTCGGGCTACTTAATCAATGTCGCTCCAACTCACCCGAACCGTGACCAATTCAGGCTACTTAACCTTGGTATCAGGTATACATATGCATCATGAGATAAATAACAATTCAAGTCATAGTCTTAATTGGCACACAAGTCACAAGAATAACCAGAAATCAATCTGCAAACAATTCGCAATAAAGGCTATCAGATATCGAGCCGGCAAGGCTCTTCAACATAAGTTAAAATCAACAATACCCATATGAAATAATATAAGATAATCAATGGACCAACTTAGGCCAATCAGGCTCTAACTAGAACAATCGAGCCAATCATACTCTTTACCACATAACACATTACCAAAATAATTTTGTTATCAATTAACTAAAAATAAAATGAATGCAAATTTAATGAGGGTCCACACTTCCCACAAGAGAAGGCGTTCCCGAATTATCAACTCACAAGGAAGTGATTAACTCTCTCCGGAATCTGAAGTCGGTCCTTTGCCCTTCGTCGACGGTTCTTTACCTAGAAAGGAGATGAGCAATTAAAGACAAATCAAATATAACTAACTATTAGCGGTAACATCGTCTTTCATTGTCAAAATAAATCTTAATCGTGCTTGAGCGAGTCGATATTAAATAAGAACAGCCCATATCTCCTCAACATCATCTCCCAATCTCACATAACCCGTTTCAGATCATTTCTTAAACAAAACGATAGGAAATAAATTTGAATTCGGCATAAATATTCTGAAATTTTCCAGCTAGCGGCAGTTTACAAGAAAAATCATAACTAATTGTAGAAAAATCGAATTGAGGAGTTTCAAGTGGCTATAGAAAGCTAGCACGTTCAGCTACATACAGAAATTGAGTTTGTAAATTTCAGAGATCAATAGCTATGTCGAAAGTAGTTCGAACAGTAGCTACGAATTTCCTCATATAAGGAAGAAAACCCAACAAAATCACAAAATCTTGGAGAAAGGAAGCTTAATTAACCTATTACTTACCTCAAAACAACTTAGAAACCACCTAGGATGAGGGTTGTAAGGGAGAATTTGATCAACAAGGGTTTCTCCTCTTCACTCTCTTCTTTCCCCTCTTTTGTTCTTCTCACTTTTCTTCTCCCGTACTCTTCTTTCTTTCTTTCTTTTCTTTTTTTATATGTGTTGAGGCTATTAAAATGGGCTGGGCTTATTTTCATGTTATTCCATTTAAGTGGGCTGGACTTTTGGGCCATAAAAAAATAAATAAATAGGTTTGGGCTTTCCAAAAAGAAATCTAGTTGGGCTAAGATAGGGCTGCCCTTTTGGGCCATAAAAATAAATAAATAGGTTTTGGGCTCTAAAAACAAATCTAGGGCAACTTGGGCCAAAAATAAATAAATAGGTTTTGGGCTCTAAAAACAAATCTATTTGGGACTAAGATATTATAAGGTATCCCCTCTTCTAAAAAGTTTTGTCCTCGAAACGTAAACGTACCTAGAGATGAAAAGAGATGTGGATGTTGTTGACGCATGACTGACTCTGGTTCCCACGTTTCTTCTTCAATTCGATCACTTCTCCATAGAACTCTCACCATAGGAATGGATTTATTTCGAAGCATTTTCTCTCTGCGATCTACAATTTGAACAGGTTGTACTTCGTACGATAGATTCTCTTTTAATACAACTGGGGGATATTCGAGCACATGCGAAGGATCGGATTCATATTTTCTAAGCATAGAGACATGGAAGACATTATGAATCTTTGACAATTCGGATGGTAGCTCAAGTCGATACGCGACACGACCAATCCTTTGCACGATCGTAAACGGGCCAATATACCTTGGACTTAACTTTCCTCGACGGCGGAATCGTAACACGCCCTTCCACGGAGAAACTTTCAGAAAAACTTTGTCTCCTTCATTAAACTCCAAATCGCGCCTCCTATTATTTGCGTAGCTTTTCTGTCGATCTTGCGCTGCCTTAAGTCTGTCTCGAATAAGTTGTATTTTTTCCTTCGCATCTTCGATAAGTTCTACTTGTTTGATTTGTCTCTCGCCAACCTCATCCCAAAAGAGCGGTGTTCGACACTTTCGGCCATATAGAGCTTCGTACGGGGGCATTCCAATGCTTGAATGATAACTGTTGTTATAAGCGAACTCCACCAAAGTCACGTACTTATCCCAGCTACCTCCTAAATTCAACACCACTGCACGTAACATGTCTTCTAGTGTCTGTATAGTTCTCTCTGACTGTCCATCAGTCTGTGGATGAGACGAGGTACTGAATAGTAATTTTGTACCTAGCGCTTTCTGCAGACTAGGCCAAAAACGGGAAGTGAATCTTGGATCACGATCAGATATGATTGACACTGGTACTCCGTGCAATCTCACGATCTCATCGACATATAACTTGGCAAGTTTCTCTAAAGATTCGTTGGTATGCACTGGAAGGAAATGTGCCGATTTCGTCAGACGATCGACAATGACCCAGATTGAGTCATGACCCTTTTGGGTTCGAGGTAACCCAGAAACAAAATCCATCGTGATGTTCTCCCATTTCCACTCAGGAATAGGTAGTGGTTGAAGCGTGCCGGCTGGTTTTTGGTGTTCCGCTTTAATCTGTCGGCATGATAAGCACTTTGATACAAATTCAGCAATGTCCCGTTTCATACCTGGCCACCAATAATGCTCCCGAAGTGTTCTGTACATTTTGGTACTACCAGGATGCATAGAATAGGCTGAAGAATGGGCTTCCTCAAGAATAGCTCTACGAACATCAAGTTCTGATGGAACACAAACACGATTTTTAAAAGTAAGGAGTCCGTCATCCCGAATTTGAAATTCTATTTCTTTTCCTTGATTTAGCTTCGCCATCTTCTGTTGTAAATGAACATCGTGTGATTGTCTTTCTCGAATTTGCTCGAACAAGGTAGGTCTAACCTCGAATTTGGCGATTAAAGCGGAATCATTAGACTTTTCACAATCGAGCGAAATGTGTAAAGATTTAAATTGCTCCAACATAGGAAGATAAAAAGATTGAATCGAAGCAAGTGAGGTAGAAGACTTTCTACTTAGAGCATCTGCAACAACGTTCGCCTTGCCACGATGATAATCGATGACTAAGTCATAGTCACTAATCAACTCCATTCATCGCCTTTGCCTGAGGTTGAGCTCCTTTTGCGTGGTGATATACTTTAAGCTCTTGTGATCAGTGAAAACTCGACATGTTGCACCATACAGATAGTGTCTCCAGATCTTCAATGCAAAGACAATTGCAGCCAACTCTAAATCGTGTGTAGGATAATTTTCTTCATTCTTCTTCAATTGCCTTGAAGCGTAGGCAATAACCTTTCCTTCTTGCATGAGAACACATCCTAATCCTTGTCTCGAGGCGTCGCTATAAATGGTAAATTCTCCAATCGCTGGGTCTGGCAAAGCAAGAATAGGAGCTGAAACAAGTCGTCTTTTCAATTCTTGAAAGGCTTCCTCGCATTCTTCACTCCATTCAAATTTTACCCCTTTCCGAGTCAATTTAGTTAAAGATAAAGCCAACAACGAAAAGTCTTTGACAAACCGTCGATAATATCCAGCTAATCCCAGAAAACTACGAATCTCTGTCACGTTCTTTGGACGCTCCCAATCTAGTATAGCCTGGATCTTCACTGGATCGACATAGATTCCTTCTTTAGAAAGGTGATGACCCAAAAAGCTTACCTCACGAAGCCAAAATTCACACTTCGAAAATTTAGCATAAAGCTGATTTTCTCTAAGAATGTTCAGAGCAATTCTTAGATGATGAGAATGCTCGTCATCTGATTTAGAATAAATAAGAATGTCATCAATGAAAATGATGACAAACATATCTAAATACGGCCGAAAGACCCGATTCATAAGATCCATAAAAGCTGCAGGAGCATTTGTGAGTCCAAAAGGCATAACACAGAATTCAAAATGACCGTATCTGGTTCGAAAAGCAGACTTAGGGATATCAGATTCCCTAATCTTGAGTTGGTGATAACCAGACCGCAAATCAATTTTTGAGAACACAGTTGCTCCTTGCAATTGATCAAATAGATCATCGATTCTCGGAAGAGGATATTTGTTCTTGATTGTCACCTTGTTCAATTGACGGTAGTCGACACATAGGCGAAATGATCCATCTTTCTTCTTGACAAAAAGAACTGGAGCACCCCAAGGAGATGTGCTAGGTCGTATGAATCCCTTCTCCAATAATTCTCCAAGTTGTTTCTGGAGTTCCTTGAGCTCAGCTGGCGACATTCGATATGGAGTAATCGATATAGGTGTGCTTCCAGGAAGTACGTCAATGGAAAAATCGATCTCTCAATTCGGAGGCTGTCCTGGTAAGTCTTCGGGAAAGACATCAGGAAATTCATTAACAATCGGGATGTCATCTAGTTTAGTCTCAGAAAGAGAATTATCGACGACAAATGCCAAGAATGCCTCACAACCCTTACATATTAATTTATGCGCAGTCAACATTGAAATAAAAGAAAGGGATCTCGTTTGAAGTTCACCTTCAAAAACAAGTTCTGAGAATCCTGGTCTACGAAAAATAACAAGCTTCTCGTGGCAGTCGAGAATTGCATGATGAGAAGAAAGCCAATCCATGCCAAGAATAACATCGAGATCAATCAAAGGCAATGGTATCAATTCAGCCTCTAGAATGACATCTTTGATCTTCAATGGACAACCAAGAAACACCGAATCACGAATTAGACGCTCTCCAAGAGGGGTATGAACTATGATTTCAGGTGACAAATGAGAGATAGGATAATCTAAGATCGCAGCAAGATCATCCCGAATATAAGATCTATCAGAACCTGGGTCAAATAAAGTGTAGACCTGATGGTCTCCCACAAACACATGGCCTAAAGAAGCAATATTAGGTGAGATTGTGATTTAAAAATTCGGAAAGATAAAATTTCTTACGAATGTTTTATTTGTAATCAAGTGGCATAACAAGGCGGGGTTAGATCTAACATGTGAAAATACTCGGATTATAAATTACCTGTCACAACCTTCGGATCTGAGCGAGCCTCTTCCTGGGAAATATGAAATACTCTAGTTTGATTCCTTCCTTGCATAGGTGATCGAGTACTAGGGCCTCTTGACGCATCAGACACTCTGGTAGCTGCAGATCGAGTATCTCTGGGTGTAGAATATGTTAGTCTACCACGAGGCTGACCAGAACTCTGACTGTTCGCTCCCATAAGTTGAGGACAAGAACTTCGCATATGCCCCGGCTGTCGACACTGAAAACATACTTGAGGAGCCTTACAGGGGCCGTCATGATACTTTAAGCAATTCTGGCACTTGCGATTTTCACCAGCCGATCTCAAGACATTGCTCCCGCCTCTACTAAACTGCTCCCGAGGTTGAGGAAAACTAATAGACACTGAACTTGGTGCGCCACGCGAAGATCCCACACCCCTATACACCTTCGATGCATTTCCTGGAAATGCGCTCCCTTGCCTTTTCTTTTGAGATCGTTCTGCAAGCTTATATCTCGCCTGAACTAAACTTTCTACCCTCAGGGCTTCTTCTACAAGCTCGTCAAGACTTTCGTACTTGTCTCCGGACTTGATGCAATCTCGAATATTTAGATTAAGACCATCTTCAAATCTCTTGCATAAGTCTCTCGTCGTATATGACTCAGGAGCGAATTCTCGCAATTCCAGAAATTTGCTTTCATACTCCACAACCGACATAGTGCCTTGAAAGAGGTTGAAGAACTCCTTTCTCTTTTGATCCTTGATGTACTGAGAGAAGTATCGATCTTTGAATCGTTCCACAAAGATAGCCCACGTAATAGTAACCGAAGATGTCTCTTTTAGATTCTGCCACCATCGTCGTGCGTCTGGGCCTAACAGCTTGGTCGCAATGACCACACGATAACATTCTTCAATCATCAAAGTGTCAAAGGTCTCTGTAATCTCCTTTAACCATGCCCCCGCTTTAGAAGCATCTCTTGTACCTTCAAATTTTGAAGTCCCCATGTTTTCAACTGCTTTCACCAAATCAGGTATAAAAAGTGCACCTCGAGAAGTAGTACCTACTAAAGCCATTTCTGGAGTAGAAACTGGTACATGAGATGTAGGTTGAATTGGTTCATTAGCGCGAAGAACATCCTCAGTGACAGTTGTAGTGGTAGGAGCCGTCGTAGGTGGTGGAACACCATGTACTCGAATGTGATCATAATACAACTGGTACTGCTCTGGGGTCATCATGTGCTCAACACGCAACTGGGCCCGTGGTTGCTCTACCTGGGTAACCGGCACCCTATGATCAGAATTGATAGGATCCGTAAATGTCGGATGAACAACATGATCAGAAGAAACATGTCCTCGAGGTCCACGAGGAACAGAAGAGAGTAGAGGACTCGGAGGATCACGAGGAACGTGTCCTCGACCTCGACCTCGACGACGAACTGGAGGTGCCATAATGACTGAAAGAAAGAAGGGTAAGAAAATGCAAGGTTAATATTAAGGTAAAACAATAACTTAGGATGACATAGAAACAAAATTGGATCCATTAGCTCGACTCAAAAAGAATGAGAATCATATAACCAGGCTCTGATACCAAGAAAGTTGTCACGCCCCAACCCGCAGGCAGAACACGACAACCGCCACGTTAACCATAAATTTCACGAAATGGGTGCACTCCACTCCACAAAGTTTATAGAAAACGTAAGGCTTGCTATCAAGTACCTGTAGAATTGAACAACTGATAACTACGGGTACAACCCGAGCACATCATTACATAAAGTATCAACAAGGATTTACAAAGGTACAAAATACCACGATGTAACTTAGTTTGAAGAAAATATACATGAGCGATATAACATCGCGAAAGTACAAAAAGAACATCAAGGGGGGTCACAAAATATAAAATGAACAAACTCGCCAATGGATCCGTCAATTAACATAAAAGAGAAAGTACCCAAAACCCCGATCGAATGATGAGCAAACGACAGGCAAACCTCCAACCAAAATGATATCAACAGCCTGAAAAGGAAGGAAATGATGGGGGTGAGCAAAACCACTAGCTCAGTGAGGTGATAAGCCGGTCACCCCAACCCTTATACGAAGCATGCACTCCCACTCGCGATTCATAACATAAAATCCAATAATTCGTTCCACATTAATTATTATGTTTACTTAATATACAACTTAACAAAAATACAACCTATGAATGCATTTACAAATACACAATTAGTTCAAACAAGATGTTATCACATAAAAGACGCGTGGGTAGCCAATATCCTCCTCAAACTGATCTCTCGGTCGAGAGTCAGTCCGAGCCCGTCACCATTACTCTAGATAAAATGCACATTAATGTTCTTACTCAATGCACACCAAGTGCTAAAATTCACAATAAAATATCGATGTAATCCCTGAAATGATCAAACATATAAACATATATGACATGCATGTCCCACACTGGTGACGTTGACTGAGCCTATAATAGACTTATTCATCTAACGATCACCTTCCAAAGTATCAGTATTTGGCAAATGGACAGGTGCCCCGTTAGATCTAACTCACCCGGGTTTGCCAAGCCACGGGCGACTCGATTGTCACTCTAACTCACCCGAACCGCGACAATTCGGGCTACTTAATCAATGTCGCTCCAACTCACCCGAACCGTGACCAATTCAGGCTACTTAACCTTGGTATCAGGTATACATATGCATCATGAGATAAATAACAATTCAAGTCATAGTCTTAATTGGCACACAAGTCACAAGAATAACCAGAAATCAATCTGCAAATAATTCGCAATAAAGGCTATCAGATATCGAGCCGGCAAGGCTCTTCAACATAAGTTAAAATCAACAATACCCATATGAAATAATATAAGATAATCAATGGACCAACTTAGGCCAATCAGGCTCTAACTAGAACAATCGAGCCAATCATACTCTTTACCACATAACACATTACCAAAATAATTTTGTTATCAATTAACTAAAAATAAAATGAATGCAAATTTAATGAGGGTCCACACTTCCCACAAGAGAAGGCGTTCCCGAATTATCAACTCACAAGGAAGTGATTAACTCTCTCCGGAATCTGAAGTCGGTCCTTTGCCCCTCGTCGACGGTTCTTTACCTAGAAAGGAGATGAGCAATTAAAGACAAATCAAATATAACTAACTATTAGCGGTAACATCGTCTTTCATTGTCAAAATAAATCTTAATCGAGCTCGAGCGAGTCGATATTAAATAAGAACAGCCCGTATCTCCTCAACATCATCTCCCAATCTCACATAACCCGTTTCAGATCATTTCTTAAACAAAACGATAGGAAATAAATTTGAATTCGGCATAAATATTCTGAAATTTTCCAGCTAGCGGCAGTTTACAAGAAAAATCATAACTAATTGTAGAAAAATCGAATTGAGGAGTTTCAAGTGGCTATAGAAAGCTAACACGTTCAGCTACATACAGAAATTGAGTTTGTAAATTTCAGAGATCAATAGCTATGTCGAAAGTAGTTCGAACAGTAGCTACGAATTTCCTCATATAAGGAAGAAAACCCAACAAAATCACAAAATCTTGGAGAAAGGAAGCTTAATTAACCTATTACTTACCTCAAAACAACTTAGAAACCACCTAGGATGAGGGTTGTAAGGGAGAATTTGATCAACAAGGGTTTCTCCTCTTCACTCTCTTCTTTCCCCTCTTTTGTTCTTCTCACTTTTCTTCTCCCGTACTCTTCTTTCTTTCTTTCTTTTCTTTTTTTATATGTGTTGAGGCTATTAAAATGGGCTGGGCTTATTTTCATGTTATCCCATTTAAGTGGGCTGGACTTTTGGGCCATAAAAAAAATAAATAAATAGGTTTGGGCTTTCTAAAAAGAAATCTAGTTGGGCTAAGATAGAGCTGCCCTATTGGGCCATAAAAATAAATAAATAGGTTTTGGGCTCTAAAAACAAATCTAGGGCAACTTGGGCCAAAAATAAATAAATAGGTTTTGGGCTCTAAAAACAAATCTAGTTGGGACTAAGATATTATACATTTCCTACATCATGATACATATTTCCTTCATCATGGCGATATTTCCTTCATCGTGATGCTCATTTCTTACATCAATATGCTCTTTTCCTTCATCATGATGCATGTTTTCTTCATGATGATCCTCATTTCCATCACCATGATGTTGATTTTCTTCATCATGAAGCGTATTTAATTCATCATTATGCTCAATCACTACATCATGTTGCTCATTTCATTCATTACGATGCATATTTTCTTCATCATGATTCTCATTTCTCACATCATGCTTCATATTTCCTTCATCCCTATGATTATTTCCAACCTCATGATGATAATTTCCTTCATCATGATGCAAATTTTCTTTATAATGATGCTTATTTCCTTTGTCATGATGCGTATTTCCTTCATCATAATGCTCATTTCCTTCATCATAATTCTTATTTCCATCATCATGATGCATAAATCCTTCATCGTGATACTTATTTCCTTCATCATGATGCTCATTTCTATCAACATGATGCTTATCATGATGCTCATTTCCTATATCACGACCTAATTTCCTTCATCATGATGCATATTTTCTTTCATCATAATGCTCATTTCCTACGTCACGATGCATATTGTCATCATCATGATGCTCATTTCTTTCATCATGATGTTCATTTCTTGTATCATGATGCTCATTTCCTTCATCATGATGCATATTTTCCTTCATCATAATGCTCATTTCTTATATCGCGATGCATATTTCAATCATCATGATGCTCTTTTCCTTCATCTTGATGTTCATTTCCTTCGTCATGATGCATATTTCCTTCATCATGTAATCATTTACATAATCATGATGCTAATATACTTCATCATGATGCTCATTTCCTTCATCATGATGCTCATCTCTTTCATCATGCTTCATATTTCCTTCATCTCTATGTTCATATCCAACATCATGATGATCATTTCCTTCATCATGATGCAAATTTTCTTCATAATGATGCTTATTTCAATTATCATGATGTGTATTTCCTTCATCATGATGCTCATTTCCTTCATCATAATTCTAATTTCCATCATCATGATGCATAAATCCTTCATCGTGTTACTAATTTCCTTCATCATGATGCTCAGTTCTATCATCATGATGCATGTTTCCTTCATCATGATGCTCATTTCCTATATCATGACCTAATTTCCTTCATCATAATGCTCATTTCCTATGTCACGATGCTTATTCTCATCATTATGATGCTCATTTCTTTTATCATGATGCTCATTTCCTGTATCATGATGCTCATTTCCTTCATCATGATGCATATTTTTCTTCATCATAATGCTCATTTCCTACATCACGATGCATATTTCAATCATCATGATGCTCTTTTCATTCATCTTGATGTTCATTTCCTTCGACATGATGCATATTTCCTTCATCATGTAATCATTTATATCATCATGATGCTAATATACTTCATCATGATGCGTATTTCCTTCATCGTGATGCTCATTTCCTACATTATGACGCTCATTTCCCTTTTCATGATGCTCATTTCTTTCATCATAATGAATATTTCCATCATCATGATTATCATTTCCTTAGTCCTTATGGTCATTTCCTTTAATCATGAGCCTTATTTCATTCATGGTGATACATATTTCCTTAATCATGATGCTTATTTCCTACATCATGATACATATTTCCTTCATCATGGTGATATTTCCTTCATCGTGATGCTCATTTCTCATCATTATGATGCTCATTTCATCATGATGCATTTTTTCTTCATGATGATCCTCATTTCCATCACCATGATGTAAATTTTCTTCATCATGATGCGTATTTACTTCATCATGATGCTCATTCACTACATTGTAATGCTCATTTCATTCATTCGATGCATATTTCATTCATCATGATGTTCATTTCTTACATCATGCTTCATATTTCCTTCATCTCTATATCATTTCCAATACATCATGATGATCATTTCCTTCATCATGATGCAAATTTTCTTCATAATGATGCTTATTTCCTTTATCATGATGCGTATTTCCTTCAACATGATGCTCATTTCCTTCATCATAGTTCTTATTTCCATCATCATGATGCATAAATCCTTCATCGTGATACTTATTTTCTTCATCATGATGCTCATTTCTATCATCATGATGCATGTTTCCTTCATCATGATGCTCGATTCCTATATCTTGAACCAATTTCCTTCATTATGATGCATATTTTCCTTCATCATAATGCTTATTTCCTACGTCACGATGCATATTCTCATCATCATGATGCTCAATTCTTTCATCATGATGCTCATTTCCTGTATCATGATGCTCCATTCCTTCATCATGATGCATATTTTTCTTCATCCTAATGTTCATTTCTTACATCGCAATGCATATTTCAATCATCATGATGCTCTTTTCCTTCATCTTGATATTAATTTCCTTCGCCATGATGCATATTTCCCTCATCATGTAATCATTTATATAATCATGATGCTAACATACTTCATCATGATGCTCATTTCCTTCTTCATGATGCTCATTTCCTACATTATGATGCTCATTTCCCTTTTCATGATACTCATTTCTTTCATCATAATGAATATTTCCTTCATCATGATTATCATTTCCTAAGTCATTATGGTCATTTCCTTCAATCATGAGGCTTGTTTCATTCATCGTGATACATATTTCCTTAATGAAGATGCTCATTTCCTACATCATGATATATATTTCCTTCATCATGGTGATATTTCCTTCATCGTGATGCTCATTTCTTACAACAATATGCTCTTTTCCTTCATCATGATGCATGTTTTCTTCATGATGATCTTCATTTCCATCACCATGATGTTGATTTCCTTCATCATGGTGCGTATTTAATTCATCATGATGCTCATTCACTACATCATGATGCTCATTTCATTCATTATGATGCATATTTCCTTCATGATGATGCTAATTTCTTACATCATGTTTCATATTTCCTTCATCTATATGTTCATGTAATCATTTACATCATCATGATGCTAATATACTTCATCATGATTCTCATTTCCTTCATCATGATGCTGATTTCTTAAATCATGCTTCATATTTCCTTCATCTCTATGTTCATTTCCAATATCATGATGATCATTTCCTTCATCATGATGCAAATTTTCTTCATAATGATGCTTATTTCCTTTATCATGATTCGTATTTCCTTCTTCATGATGGTCATTTCCTTCATCATAATTCTTATTTCCATCATCATGATGCATAAATCCTTCATCGTGATACTTATTTCCTTCATCATGATGCTCATTCTATCATCATGATGCATGTTTCCTTCATCATGATGCTCATTTCCTATATCATGACCTAATTTCCTTCATCATAATGCATATTTTCCTTCAACATAATGCTCATTTCCTACATCACGATGCTTATTCTCATCATCATGATACTCATTTCTTTCATCATGATGCTCATTTCCTGTATCATGATGCTCATTTCTTTCATCAAGATGCATATTTTCCTTCATTATAATGCTCATTTCCTACATCACGATGCATATTTCAATCATCATGATACTCTTTTCCTTCATCTTGATGTTCATTTCCTTCGTCATGATGCATATTTCCTTTATCATGTAATCATTTACATCATCATGATGCTAATATACTTCATCATGATGCGTATTTCCTTCATCATAAAGCTCATTTCCATCTTCATGATGCTCATTTCCTACATTATGATGCTCATTTTCCTTTTCATGATGCTCATTTTCTTTCATCATAATGAATATTTCCTTCATCAAGATTATCATTTCCTAAGTCATTATGGTCATTTCCTTTAATCATGAGGCTTATTTCATTCATCGTGATACATATTTTCTTAATCATGATGCTCATTTCCTACATTATGATGCTCATTTTCCTTTTCATGATGCTCATTTGTTTCATCATAATAAATATTTCCTTCATCAAGATTATCATTTCCTAAGTCATTATGGTCATTTCCTTTAATCATGAGGCTTATTTCATTTATCGTGATACATATTTACTCAATAATGATGCTCATTTCCTACATCATGGTACATATTTCCTTCATCATGATGATATTTCCTTCATCGTGATGCTCATTTCTTACATCAATATGGTCTTTTCCTTCATCATAATGCATGTTTTCTTCATGATGATCCTCATTTCTATCACCATGATGTTGATTTCCTTCATCATGACGCGTATTTAATTCATCATGATGCTCATTTCATTCATTACGATGCATATTTTCTTCATCATGATGCTCATTTCTGACATCATGCTTCATATTTCCTTCATCCCTATGATTATTTCCAACCTCATGATGATAATTTCCTTCATCATGATGCAAATTTTCTTCATAATGATGCTTATTTCCTTTATCATGATGCGTATTTCCTTCATCATAATGCTCATTTCCTTCATCATAATTCTTATTTCCATCATCATGATGCATAAATCCTTCATCGTGAAACTTATTTCCTTCATCATGATGTTCATTTCTATCATCATGATGCATGTTTCCTTCATCATGATGCTCATTCCCTATATCATGACATAATTTCCTTCATCATGATGCATATTTTCCTTCATCATAATGCTCATTTCCTATGTCACGATGCATATTCTCATCATCATGATGCTCATTTCCTGGATCATGATGCTCATTTCTTTCATCATAATGAATATTTCCTTCATTATGATTATCATTTCCTAAGTCATTATGGTCATTTCCTTTAATCATGAGGCTTATTTCATTCATCGTGATACATACTTCCTTTATCATGATGCTCATTTCCTATATCATGATACATATATCCTTCATCATGGTGATATTTCCTTCATCGTGATGCTCATTTCTTACATCAATATGCTCTTTTCCTTCATCATGATGCATGTTTTCTTCATGATGATCCTTATTTCCATCACCATGATGTTAATTTTCTTAATCATGATGCGTATTTACTTTTTCATGATGATCATTAACTACATTGTGATGCTCATTTCATTCATTACGATGCATATTTCATTCATCATGATGTTCATTTCTTACATCATGCTTCGTATTTCCTTCATCTCTATGTTCATTTCCAACATCATGATGATCATTTCCTTCATCATGAAGCTCATTCACTACATCATGATGCTCATTTCATTCATTACAATGCATATTTCCTTCATCATGATGCTCATTTCTTACATCATGCTTCATATTCCCTTAATCTCTATGCTCATT
Organism: Pogostemon cablin; assembly: GCA_023678885.1. Taxonomy (NCBI): domain Eukaryota; kingdom Viridiplantae; phylum Streptophyta; class Magnoliopsida; order Lamiales; family Lamiaceae; genus Pogostemon; species Pogostemon cablin. The sequence goes on along the minus strand of CM042975.1, from coordinate 15,218,934 downwards.
TCCAACATCATGATGATCATTTCCTTCATCATGACGCAAATTTTCTTCATAATGATGCTCATTTCCTTTATCATGATGCATATTTCCTTCATCATGATGCTCATTTACTTCATCATAATTCTTATTTCCATCATCATGATGCATAAATCCTTCATTGTGGTACTTATTTCCTTCATCATGATGCTCATTTCTGTCATCATGATGCTCATTTCGTATATCATGACTTAATTTCCTTCATCATGATGCATATTTTACTTCATTATAATACTTATTTCCTACGTCACGATGCATATTCTCATAATCATGATGCTCATTTCTTTCATCATGATGCTCATTTCCTGTATCATTATGCTCATTTCCTTCATCATGACGCATATTTTCCTTCATCATAATGCTTATTTCCTACATCACGATGCATATTTCAATCATCATGATGCTCTTTTCCTTCATCTTGATGTTCATTTCCTTCGGCATGATGCATATTTCCTTCATAAAGTAATCATTTACATCATCATGGTGCAAATATACCTCATCATCAGGATGCGTATTTCCTACATCATGATGCTCATTTCCTTCTTCATGATGCTCATTTCCTACATTGTGATGCTCATTTCCCTTTTCATGATGCTCATTTCTTTCATAATAATGAATATTTCCTTCATCATGATTATCATTTCCTAAGTCATTATGGTCATTTCCTTTAATCATGAGGCATATTTCATTCACCGTGATACATATTTCCTTAATCATGATGCTCATTTTCTTCATAATAATTCTTATTTCCATCATCATGATGCATAAATCCTTCATCGTGAAACTTAATTCCCTTATCATTATGCTCATTTCTATCATCATGATGCATGTTTCCTTCATCATGATGCCCATTTCCTATATCATGACCTAATTTCCTTCATCATGATGCATATTTTCCTTCATCATAATGCTCATTTCCTACGTCACGATGCATATTCTCATCATCATGATGCTCATTTCTTTTATCGTGATGCTCATTTCCTATATCATGATGCTCATTTCCTACAACACAATGCAGATTTCAATCATCATGATGCTCTTTTCCTTCATCTTGATCTTCATATCCTTCGCCATGATGCATATTTCATTCATCATGTAATCATTTACATCATCATGATGCTAATATACTTCATCATGATGCGTATTTCGTTCATCATGATGCTCATTTCCTACATTATGATGCTCATTTCCCTTTTCATGATGCTCATTTCTTTCATCATAATGAATATTTCCATCATCATGATTATCATTTCCCAAGTCATTATCGTCATTTCTTTAATCATGAGGCTTATTTCATTCATCATGATACACATTTACTTAATCATGAGGCTCATTTCCTACATCATGATACATATTTCCTTCATCATGGCGATATTTCCTTCATCGTGATGCTCATTTCTTACATCAATATGCTCTTTTCCTTCATCATGGTGAATGTTTTCTTCATGATGATCCTCATTTTCATCACCATGATGTTGATTTCCTTCATCATGATGCGTATTTAATTCTTCATGATGCTCATTCACTACATCATGATGCTCATTTCATTCATTAAGATGCATATTTCCTTCATCATGATGCTCGTTTCTTACATCATGCTTCATATTTCCTTCATCTCTATGTTCATTTCCAACATCATGATGATAATTTCCTTCATCATGATGATTCTTATTTGCTTTATCATGATGCGTATTTCCTTCATCATAATGCTCATTTCCTTCATCGTAATTCTTATTTCCATCATCATGATGCATAAATCCTTCATCGTGATACTTATTTCCTTCATCATGATGCTCATTTCTATCATCATGATGCTCATTTCCTATATCATGACCTAATTTCCTCCATCATGATGCATATTTTCCTTCATCATGATGCTCATTTCCTACGTCACGATGCATATTCTCATCATCATGATGCTCATTTCTTTCATCATGATGCTCATTTCCTGTATCATGATGCTAATTTCCTTCATCATGATGCATATTTTCCTTCATCATAATGCTCATTTCCTACATCACGATGCATATTTCAATCATCATGATGTTCTTTTCCTTCATCTTGATGTTTATTTCCTTCATCATGATGCATATTTCCTTCATCGAGTAATCATTTACATTATCATGATGCTAATATACTTCATCACGATGCATATTTCCTTCATCATGATACTCATTTCCTAAATTATGATGCTCATTTGCCTTTTCATGATGCTCATTTCTTTCATCATAATGAATATTTTCTTCATCATGATTATCATTTCCTAACTCATAATGGTCATTTTCTTTAATCATGAGGCTTATTTAATTCATCATGATACATATTTACTTAATCATGATGCTCATTTCCTACATCATGATACATATTTCCTTCATCATGGCGATATTTCCTTCATCGTGATGCTCATTTCTTACATCAATATGCTCTTTTCCTTCATCATGATGCATGTTTTCTTCATGATAATCCTCATTTCCATCACCATGATGTTGATTTCCTTCATCATGAAGCGTATTTAATTCATCATGTTGCTCATTCACTACATCATGTTGCTCATTTCATTCATTATGATGCATATTTTCTTCATCATGATGCTCATTTCTCACATCATGCTTCATATTTCCTTCATCCCTATGATTATTTCCAACCTCATGATGATAATTTCCTTTATCATGATGCAAATTTTCTTTATAATGATGCTTATTTTCTTTGTCATGATGCGTATTTCCTTCATCATAATGCTCATTTCCTTCATCATAATTCTTATTTCCATCATCATGATCCATTATCCTTCATCGCGATACTTATTTCCTTCATCATGATGCTCATTTCTATCAACATGATGCTTGTTTCCTTCATCATGATGCTCATTTCTTATATCACGACCTAATTTTCTTCATCATGATGCATATTTTCTTTCATCATAATGCTCATTTCCTATGTCACGATACATATTCTAATCATCATGATGCTCATTTCCTTCATGATTATGCTCATTTCCTGTATCTTGATGCTCATTTCCTTCATCATGATGCATATTTTCCTTCATCATAATGCTCATTTCCTGCATCACGATGCATATTTCAATCATCATGATGCTCTTTTCCTTCATCTTGATGTTTATTTCCTTCGCCATGATGCATATTTCCTTCATCATGTAATCACATCATGATGCTCATTTCATTCATTACGATGCATATTTCCTTCATCATGATGCTCATATCTTACATCATGCTTCATATTTCCTTCATCTCTATGTTCATTTCCAACATCATGATGATAGTTTCCTTCATCTTGATGGAAATTTTCTTCATAATGATGCTTATTTCCTTTATCATGATGCGTATTTCCTTCATCATGATGCTCATTTCCTTCATCATAATTCTTATTTCCATCATCATGATGCATAAATCCTTCATCGTGAAACTTATTTCCTTCATCATGATGCTCATTTCTATCATCATGATGCATGTTTCTTTCATCATGATGCTCATTTCCTATATCGTGACAAAATTTCCTTCATCATGATGCATATTTTCCTTCATCATAATGCTCATTTCCTAAATCACGATACATATTCTCATCATCATGATGCTTATTTCCTTCATGATTATGCTCATTTCCATTATCTTGATGCTCATTTCCTTCATCATGATGCATATTTTCCTTCATCATAATGCTCATTTGCTACATCACGATGCATATTTCAATTACCATGATGTTCTTTTCCTTCATCTTGAAGTTCATTTCCTTCGCCATGATGCATATTTCCTTCATCATGTAATCATTTACATCATCATGATGCTAATATACTTCATCATGATTCGTATTTCCTTCATCATGATGCTCATTTCCTTCTTCATGATGCTCATTTCCTACATTATGATGCTCATTTCCCTTTTCATGATGCTCATTTCTTTCATCATAATGAATATTTCCTTCATCATGATTATCATTTCCTAAGTCATTATGGTCATTTCCTTTAATCATGAGGCTTATTTCATTCATCGTGATACATATTTTCTTAATCATGATGCTCATTTCCTACATCATGATACATATTTCCTTTATAATGGTGATATTTCCTTCATCGTGATGCTCATTTCTTACATCAATATGCTCTTTTCCTTCATCATGATGCATGTTTTCTTCATGATGATCCTCATTTCCATCACCATGATTTGATTTCCTTCATCATGATGCGTATTTAATTTATCATGATGCTCATTCACTACATCATGATTCTAATTTCATTCATTATCATGCATATTTCCTTCATCATGATGCTCATTTCTTACATCATGCTTCATATTTCCTTCATCTACATGTTCATTTCCAACATCATGATGATAATTTCCTTCACCATGATGCAAATTTTCTTCATAATGATGCTTATTTCCTTTATCATTATGCATATTTCCTTCATCATAATGCTCATTTCCTTCATCATAATTCTTATTTCCATCATCATGATGCATAAATCCATCATCGTGAAACTTATTTCCTTCATCATGATGCTCATTTCTATCATCATGATGCATGTTTCCTTCATCATGATGCTCATTTCCTAAATCATGACATAATTTCCTTCATCATGATGCATATTTTCCTTCATCATAATGCTCATTTCCTACGTCACGATGCATATTCTCATCATCATGATGCTCATTTCCTGTATCATGATGCTCATTTACTTCATCATGGTGCATATTTTCCTTCATTATAATGCTCATTTCCTACATCACGATGCATATTTCAATCATCATGATGCTCTTTTCCTTCATCTTGATGTTCGTTTCCTTTGCCACGATGCATATTTCCTTCATCATGTAATCATTTACATCATCATGATGCTAATATACTTCATCATGATGCGTATTTCCTTCATCATGATGCTCATTTACTTCTTCATGATGCTCATTTCATTCATCATAATGAATATTTCCTTCATCATGATTATCATTTCCTAAGTCATTATGGTCATTTCCTTTAATCATGATGCTTATTTCATTCATCGTGATACATATTTTCTTAATCATGATGCTCATTTCCTACATTATGATGCTCATTTTCCTTTTCATGATGCTCATTTCTTTCATCATAATGAATATTTCCTTCATCATGATTATCATTTCCTAAGTCATTATGGTCATTTCCTTTAATCATGAGGCTTATTTCATTCATCGTGATTCATATTTCCTTAATCATGATGCTAATTTCCTACATCATGATACATATTTCCTTCCTCATAGTGATATTTCCTTCATCGTGATGCTCATTTCTTACATCAATATGCTCTTTTTCTTCATAATGATGCATGTTTTCTTCGTGATGATCCTCATTTCCATTACCATGATTTTGATTTCCTTCATCATAAAGCGTATTTACTTCATCTTGATGCTCATTCACTACATCATGATGCTCATTTCATTCATTACGATGCATATTTCCTTCATCATGATACTCATTTCTTACATCATGCTTCATATTTCCTTCATCTCTATGTTCATTTCCAACATCATAATGATAATTTCCTTCGTCATGATGGAAATTTTCTTCATAATGATGCTTATTTCCTTTATCATGTTGCGTATTTCCTTCATCATATTGCTCATTTCCTTCATCATAATTCTTATTTCCATCATCATGATGCATAAATCCTTCATCGTGAAACTTATTTCCTTCATCATGATGGTAATTTCTATCATCATGATGCATGTTTCTTTCATCATGATGCTCATTTCCTATATCATGACAAAATTTCCTACATCATGATGCATATTTTCCTTCATCATAATGCTCATTTCCTACGTCATGATACATATTCTCATCATCATGATGCTCATTTCCTTCATGATTATGCTCATTTCCTGTATCTTGATGCTCATTTTCTTCATCATGATGCATATTTTCCTTCATCATAATGCTCATTTCCTACATCACGATGCATATTTCAATCATCATGATGTTCTTTTCCTTCATCTTGATGTTCATTTCCTTCACCATGATGCATATTTCCTTCATCATGTAATCATTTACATCATCATGATGCTAATATACTTCTTCATGATTCGTATTTCCTTCATCATGATGCTCATTTCCTTCTTCATGATGCTCATTTCCTACATTATGATGCTCTTTTCCCTTTTCATAATGCTCATTTTTTTCATCATAATGAATATTCCTTCATCATGATTATCATTTCCTAAGTCATTATTGTCATTTCCTTTAATCATGAGTCTTATTTCATTCATCGTGATACATATTTTCTTAATCATGATGCTCATTTCCTACATTATGATGCTCATTTTCCTTTTCATGATGCTTATTTGTTTCATCATAATGAATATTTCCTTCATCATGATTATCATTTCCTAAGTCATTATGGTCATTTCCTTTAATCATGAGGCTTATTTCATTCATCGTGATACATATTTCCTTAATCATGATGCTCATTTCCTACATCATGATACATATTTCCTTCATCATAGTGATATTTCCTTCATCGTGATGCTTATTTCTTACATCAATATGCTCTTTTCCTTCATAACGATGCATGTTTTCTTCATGATGATCCTCATTTCCATCACCATGATTTTGATTTCCTTCATCATAAAGCGTATTTACTTCATCTTGATGCTCATTCACTACATCATGATTCTCATTTCATTCATTACGATGCATATTTCCTTCATCATGATACTCATTTCTTACATCATGCTTCATATTTCCTTTATCTCTATGTTCATTTCCAACGTCATGATGATAATTTCCTTTATCATGATTGAAATTTTCTTCATAATGATGCTTATTTCCTTTATCATGATGTATATTTCCTTCATCATATTGCTCATTTCCTTCATCATAATTCTTATTTCCATCATCATGATGCATAAATCCTTCATCGTGAAACTTATTTCCTTCATCATGATGCTAATTTCTATAATCATGATGCATGTTTCTTTCATCATGATGCTCATTTCCTATATCATGACAAAATTTCCTTCATCATGATGCATATTTTCCTTCATCATAATGCTCATTTCCTATGTCACGATACATATTCTCATCATCATGATACTCATTTCCTTCATGATTATCCTCATTTCCTGTATCTTGATGCTCATTTCCTTCATCATGATGCATATTTTCCTTCGCCATATGCTCATTTCCTACATCACGATGCATATTTCAATCATCATGGTGTTCTTTTCCTTCATCTTGATGTTCATTTCCTTCGCCATGATACATATTTCCTTCATCATGTAATCATTTACATCATCATGATGCTAATATACTTCATCATGATGCGTATTTCCTTCATCATGATGCTCATTTCCTTCTTCATAATGCTCATTTCATACATTATGATGCTCATTTCCCTTTTTATGATGCTCATTTCTTTCATCATAATGAATATTTCTTTCACCATGATTACCATTTCCTAAGTCATTATGGTCATTTCCTTTAATCATGAGGCTTATTTCATTCATCGTGATACATATTTTCTTAATCATGATGCTCATTTCCTACATCATGATACATATTTCCTTTATAATTGTGATATTTCCTTCATCGCGATGCTCATTTCTTACATCAATATGCTCTTTTCCTTCATCATGATGCATGTTTTCTTCATGATGATCCTCATTTCCATCACCATGATGTTGATTTCCTTCATCATGATGCGTACTTAATTTATCATGATGCTCATTCACTACATCATGATTCTCATTTCATTCATTACGATGCATATTTCCTTCATCATGATGCTCATTTCTTACATCATGCTTCATATTTCCTTCATCTCTACGTTCATTTCCAACATCATGATGCAAACTTTCTTCATAATGATGCTCATTTCCTTTATCATGATGCTCATTTCCTTTATCATGATGCTCATTTACTACATCGTAATTCTTATTTCCATCATCATGATGCATAAATCCTTCATTGTGATACTTATTTCCTTCATCATGATGCTCATTTCTATCATCATGATGCTCATTTCCTATATCATGACATAATTTCCTTCATCATGATGCATATTTTCCTTCATCATAATGCTCATTTCCTACGTCACGATGCAAATTCTCATCATCATGATGCTCATTTCTTTCATCACGATGCTCATTTCCTGTATCATGATGCTCATTTCCTTCATCATGATGCATATTTTCCTTCCTCATGATGCTTATTTCCTACATCACGATGCATATTTCAATCATCATGATGCTCTTTTCCTTCATCTTGATGTTCATTTCCTTCGCCATGATGTATATTTCCTTCATCTTGTAATCATTTACATCACCATGGTGCTAATATACCTCATCATGATGCGTATTTCCTTCATCATGATGCTCATTTCCTTCTTCATGATGCTCATTTCCTACATTGTGATGCTTATTTCCCTTTTCATGATGCTCATTCCTTTCATAATAATGAATATTTCCTTCAACATGATTATCATTTCCTAAGTCATTATGGCCATTTTCTTTAATCATGAGGCTTATTTCATTCATCGTGATACATATTTCCTTAATCATGATGCTCATTTCCTACATCATGATACATATTTCCTTCATAATGGTGATATTTCCTTCATTGTGATGCTCATTTCTTACATCAATATGCTCTTTTCCTTCATCATGATGCATGTTTTCTTCATGATGATCCTCATTTCCATCACCATGATGTTGATTTCCTTCATCACCATGCGTATTTACTTCATCATGATGCTCATTCACTACATTGTGATGCTCATTTCATTCATTCGATGCAATTTTTATTCATCATGATGATCATTTCTTACATCATGCTTCATATTTCCTTCATCTCTATATTCATTTCCAACATCATGATGATCATTTCCTTCATCAAGATGCAAATTTTCTTCATAATGATGCTTATTTACTTTATCATGATGCGTATTTCCTTCATCATGATGCTCATTTCCTTCATCATAATTCTTATTTCCATCATCATGATGCATAAATTCTTCATCGTGATACTTATATCCTTCATCATGATGCACATTTCTATCATCATGATGCAGGTTTTCTTCATCATGATGCTAATATCCTATATCATGACCTAATTTCCTTCATCATGATGCATATTTTCCTTCATCATAATGCTCATTTCCTACCTTACGATGCATATTCCCATCATCATGATTCTCATTTCTATCATCATGATGCTCATTTCCTGTATCATGATGCTCATTTCCTTTATCATGATGCATATTTTCCTTCATCATAATGCTCATTTTGTACATCACGATGCATATTTCAATCATCATGATGCTCTTTTCATTCATCTTGATGTTCATTTCCTTCACCATGATGCATATTTCCTTTATCATGTAATCATTTACTTCATCAAGATGCTAATATACTTCATCAAGATGCGTATTTCCTTCATCATTATGCTCATTTCCATCTTCATGATACTCATTTTCTACATTATGATGCTCATTTTGTTTTCATGATGCTCAATTCTTTCATCATAATGAATATTTCCTTCATCATGATTATCATTACCTAAGTCGTTATGGTCATTTCCTTTAATCATGAGGCTTATTTCATTCATCATGATACATATTTACTTAATCATGATGCTCATTTCCTACATCATGATACATATTTCCTTCATCATGGTGATATTTCCTTCATCGTGATGCTCATTTCTTACATCAATATGCTCTTTTCCTTCATCATGATGCATGTTTTCTTCATGATGATCCTCATTTCCATCACCATGATGTTAATTTCCTTCATCATGATGCGTATTTAATTCATCATGATGCTCATTCACTACATCATGATGCGCATTTCATTCATTACGATACATATTTCCTTCATCATGATGTTCATTTCTATCATCATGATGCTCATTTCCTATATCATGACCTAATTTCCTTCATCATGATGTATATTTTCCTTCATCATAATGCTCATTTCCTACGTCTCGATGCATATTCTCATCATCATGATGTTCATTTCTTTCATCATGATGCTCATTTCCTGTATCATGATGCTCATTTCCTTCATCATGATGCACATTTTTCTTCATCATAATGCTCATTTCTTACATCACGATGCATATTTCAATCATAATGATGTTTTTTTCCTTCATCTTGATATTCATTTCCTTCGCCATGATGCATATTTCCTTCATCATGTAATCATTTACATCATCATGATGCGTATTTCATTCATCATGATGCTCATTTCCATCTTCATGATGCTCATTTCCTACATTATGATGCTCATTTCCATTTTCATGATGCTCATTTCTTTCATCATAATGAATATTTCCTTCATCATGATTATCATTTCATAAGTCATTATGGTCATTTCATTTAATCATGAGGCTTATTTCATTCATCGTGATACATTTTTCTTAAACATGATGCTCATTTCTACATCATGATACATATTTCCTTCATCATGGTAATATTTCCTTCATCGTGATTCTCATTTCTTACATCAATATGCTCTTTTCCTTCATCATGATGCATGTTTTCTTCATGATGATCCTCATTTCCATCACCATGATGTTGATTTCCTTCATCACCATGCGTATTTACTTCATCATGATGCTCATTCACTACATTGTGATGCTCATTTCATTCATTCGATGCAATTTTTATTCATCATGATGATCATTTCTTACATCATGCTTCATATTTCCTTCATCTCTATATTCATTTCCAACATCATGATGATCATTTCCTTCATCAAGATGCAAATTTTCTTCATAATGATGCTTATTTACTTTATCATGATGCGTATTTCCTTCATCATGATGCTCATTTCCTTCATCATAATTCTTATTTCCATCATCATGATGCATAAATTCTTCATCGTGATACTTATATCCTTCATCATGATGCACATTTCTATCATCATGATGCAGGTTTTCTTCATCATGATGCTAATATCCTATATCATGACCTAATTTCCTTCATCATGATGCATATTTTCCTTCATCATAATGCTCATTTCCTACCTTACGATGCATATTCCCATCATCATGATTCTCATTTCTATCATCATGATGCTCATTTCCTGTATCATGATGCTCATTTCCTTTATCATGATGCATATTTTCCTTCATCATAATGCTCATTTTGTACATCACGATGCATATTTCAATCATCATGATGCTCTTTTCATTCATCTTGATGTTCATTTCCTTCACCATGATGCATATTTCCTTTATCATGTAATCATTTACTTCATCAAGATGCTAATATACTTCATCAAGATGCGTATTTCCTTCATCATTATGCTCATTTCCATCTTCATGATACTCATTTTCTACATTATGATGCTCATTTTGTTTTCATGATGCTCAATTCTTTCATCATAATGAATATTTCCTTCATCATGATTATCATTACCTAAGTCGTTATGGTCATTTCCTTTAATCATGAGGCTTATTTCATTCATCATGATACATATTTACTTAATCATGATGCTCATTTCCTACATCATGATACATATTTCCTTCATCATGGTGATATTTCCTTCATCGTGATGCTCATTTCTTACATCAATATGCTCTTTTCCTTCATCATGATGCATGTTTTCTTCATGATGATCCTCATTTCCATCACCATGATGTTAATTTCCTTCATCATGATGCGTATTTAATTCATCATGATGCTCATTCACTACATCATGATGCGCATTTCATTCATTACGATACATATTTCCTTCATCATGATGTTCATTTCTATCATCATGATGCTCATTTCCTATATCATGACCTAATTTCCTTCATCATGATGTATATTTTCCTTCATCATAATGCTCATTTCCTACGTCTCGATGCATATTCTCATCATCATGATGTTCATTTCTTTCATCATGATGCTCATTTCCTGTATCATGATGCTCATTTCCTTCATCATGATGCACATTTTTCTTCATCATAATGCTCATTTCTTACATCACGATGCATATTTCAATCATAATGATGTTTTTTTCCTTCATCTTGATATTCATTTCCTTCGCCATGATGCATATTTCCTTCATCATGTAATCATTTACATCATCATGATGCGTATTTCATTCATCATGATGCTCATTTCCATCTTCATGATGCTCATTTCCTACATTATGATGCTCATTTCCATTTTCATGATGCTCATTTCTTTCATCATAATGAATATTTCCTTCATCATGATTATCATTTCATAAGTCATTATGGTCATTTCATTTAATCATGAGGCTTATTTCATTCATCGTGATACATTTTTCTTAAACATGATGCTCATTTCTACATCATGATACATATTTCCTTCATCATGGTAATATTTCCTTCATCGTGATTCTCATTTCTTACATCAATATGCTCTTTTCCTTCATCATGATGCATGTTTTCTTCATGATGATCCTCATTTCCATCACCATGATGTTAATTTTCTTAATCATGATGCGTATTTACTTCATCATGATGCTCATTCACTACATTGTGATGCTCATTACATTCATTACGATGCATATTTCATTCATCATGATATTCATTTCTTACATCATGCTTCATATTTCCTTCATCTCTATATTCATTTCCAACGTCATGATGATCATTTCCTTCATCATGATGCAAATTTTCTTCATAATGATGCTTATTTACTTTATCATGATGCGTATTTCCTTCATCATGATGCTCATTTCCTTCATCATAATTCTTATTTCCATCATCATGATGCATAAATCCTTCATCGTGATACTTTTGTCCTTCATCATGATGCGCATTTCTATCATCATGATGCTAATATCCTATATCATGACCTAATTTCCTTCATCGTGATGCATATTTTCCTTCATCATAATGCTAATTTCCTACCTTACGATGCATATACCCATCATCATGATGCTCATTTCTATCATCATGATGCTCATTTCCTGTATCATGATGCTCATTTCCTTCATCATGATACATATTTTCCTTCATCATGATACATATTTTCCTTCATCATAATGCTCATTTCCTAGATCACGATACATATTTCAATCATCATGATGCTCTTTTCCTTCATCTTGATGTTCATTTCCTTCGCTATGATGCATATTTCCTTCATCATGTAATCATTTACATCATCAAGATGCTAATATACTTCATCATGATGCGTATTTCCTTCATCATGATGCTCATTTCCTACATTATGATGCTCATTTCCCTTTTCGTGATGCTCATTTCTTTCATCATAATGAATATTTCCTTCATCATGATTATCATTTCCCAAGTCATTATCGTCATTTCCTTTATTCATGAGGCTTATTTCATTCATCATGATACATATTTACTTAATCATGATGCTCATATCCTACATCATGATACATATTTCCTTCATCATGGCAATATTTCCTTCATCGTGATGCTCATTTCTTACATCAATATGCTCTTTACCTTCATCATGATGCATGTTTTCTTCATGATGATCCTCATTTCCATCACCATGATGTTGATTTCCTTCATCATGATGCGTATTTATTTCATCATGATGCTCATTCACTACATCATGATGCTCATTTCATTCATTACGATGCATATTTGATTCATCATGAGGCTCGTTTCTTACATCATGCTTCATATTTCCTTCATCTCCATGTTCATTTCTAACATCATGATGATAATTTCCTTCATCATGATGCAAATTTTCTTCATAATGATGCTTATTTTCTTTATCATGATGCGCATTTCCTTCATCATAATGCTCATTTCCTTCATCATAATTCTTATTTCCATCATCATGATGCATAAATCCTTCATCGTGATACTTATTTCCTTCATCATGATGCTCATTTCTATCATCATGATGCTTATTTCCTATATCATGAACTAATTTCCTCCATCATGATGCATATTTTCCTTCATCATAATGCTCATTTCCTACGTCACGATGCATATTCTCATCATCATGATGCTCATTTATTTCCTCATGATGCTCATTTCCTGTATCATGATGCTCATTTCCTTCATCATGATGCATATTTTCCTTCATTATAATGCTCATTTCCTACATCACGATGCATATTTCAATCATCATGATGTTCTTTTCCTTCATCTTGATGTTTATTTCCTTCGTCATGATGCATATTTCCTTCATCATGTAATCATTTACATCATCATGATGCTAATATACTTCATCACGATGCATATTTCCTTCATCATGATGCTCATTTCCTACATTATGATGCTCATTTGCCTTTTCATGATGCTCATTTCTTTCATCATAATGAATATTTCCTTCATCATGATTATCATTTCCTAACTCAAAATGGTCATTTTCTTTAATTATGAGGCTTATTTCATTCATCATGATACATATTTACTTAATCATGATGCTCATTTCCTACATCATGATACATATTTCCTTCATCATGGCGATATTTCCTTCATCGTGATGCTCATTTCTTACATCAATATGCTCTTTTCCTTCATCATAATGCATGTTTTTTTCATGATGATCCTCATTTCCATCACCATGATGTTGATTTCCTTCATAATGAAGCGTATTTAATTCATCATGATGCTCATTCACTACATCATGTTGCTCATTTCATTCATTATGATGCATATTTCCTTCATCATAATGCTCATTTCTCACATCATGCTTCATATTTACTTCATCCCTATGATTATTTCCAACCTCATGATGATAATTTCCTTCATCATGATGCAAATTTTCTTTATAATGATACTTATTTCCTTTGTCATGATGCGTATTTCCTTCATCATAATGCTCATTTCCTTCATCATATTTCTTATTTCCATCATCATGATGCATAAATCCTTCATCGTGATACTTATTTCCTTCATCATGATGCTCATTTCTATCAACATGATGCTTGTTTCCTTCATCATGATGCTCATTTCCTATATCACGACCTAATTTCCTTCATCATGATGCATATTTTCTTTCATCATAATGCTCATTTTCTATGTCACGATGCATATTCTCATCATCATGATGCTCATTTCTTTCATCATGGTGTTCATTTCATGTATCATGATGCTCATTTCCTTCATCATGATGCATATTTTCCTTCATCATAATGCTCATTTCCTATATCGCGATGCATATTTCAATCATCATGATGCTCTTTTCCTTCATCTTGATGTTCATTTCCTTCGTCATGATGCATATTTCCTTCATCATGTAATCATTTACATAATCATGATGCTAATATACTTCATCATGATGCTCATTTCCTTCATCATGATGCTCTTTTCTTTCATCATGCTTCATATTTCCTTCATCTCTATGTTCATATCCAACATCATGATGATCATTTCCTTCATCATGATGCAAATTTTCTTCATAATGAGGCTTATTTCAATTATCATGATGTGTATTTCCTTCATCATGATGCTCATTTCCTTCATCATAATTCTTATTTCCATCATCATGATGCATAAATCCTTCATCGTGATACTTATTTCCTTCATCATGATGATCAGTTCTATCATCATGATGCATGTTTCCTTCATCATGATGCTCATTTCCTATATCATGACCTAATTTCCTTCATCATGATGCATATTTTCCTTCATCATAATGCTCATTTCCTACGTCACGATGCTTATTCTCATCATTATGATGCTCATTTCTTTCATCATGATGCTCATTTCCTGTATCATGATGCTCATTTCCTTCATCATGATGCATATTTTCCTTCATCATAATGCTCATTTCCTACATCACGATGCATATTTCAATCATCATGATGCTCTTTTCATTCATCTTGATGTTCATTTCCTTCGACATGATGCATATTTCCTTCATCATGCAATCATTTATATCATCATGATGCTAATATACTTCTGTTGGATTGTATACTAAAAGTCTAGCTTTTTGTATGAACAATGTTATAACAATTAATTTGAAATGAGAATCATATGATCAAATGATTGCATCTCATAATTTATTTATATGTTCGATGCAATAGTCCACTTACTTTATACTGCAGATAATATGTTGTGCGACAACACGCGGAAGATCATATTATCGGTTTCCTTATAAAGTATAAACAGATGCTCACAACCGAGATAGACGGGGACTCTCTATCGGGTTGGTTGTAGTGTGGTTTGGTATTAGCTTGTCTTGGTTATAGAATCACATTAGTGCACTTTTGTGTATTGAGCAGGACCGTTTGAGATCGTTCGACTTATACTGACTTATAGGAGAACTTGATCTCAGTTATTATGGAAGTTCGTGCTCTTAATCCCTATACAATAACCTCGACACATAGGGCAGTATGTATTTCTTTGATTCATCAATGGGTGAGATTTACATGTTATTAAATCAACAAACTCGATGAGTTGGGAAGTAGTGCTGTCTCTATGGTGTGCTGTTGATTGTAGAAGGAATCTGTGTCCGTCATAGGTTGATGATGTCCCCTTGAGGAGCTCATAAGGATTATCATGTAAACCCTGCAGGTGGAATTTATTCCGACATGATAATGAGGTTGAGTGGTACTACTCTTGGATGAGATATTAATTAATTGAGTTGTCAGTAACTTAAATTAATTAATGGACATTGTATATCTTAAACATGGGGAGACTAACGGGCTCATAATAAGAAGGAGCCCAAAACGTAATTTTGGGATTGGTACGGTAGTGCAATAATAATATTTTAGTGGAATATATTATTATTATTGGACTTAAGTATAAGCTTTGGGCTAAGCTTGGATACTTAAGCCCAATGGAGGCCCAACCCAATTTCTCCTCCTGGTCCCTGCTGTAGTCCATGTATATAAGTCACCTCAGCTTATCTGGAACCCTAATCTGATCTAATTCATTATTCACGTGTGATGAGGGTTGAGAGTAGATTGAGGAGGTCTCGTAGATCGTCGCCCACACGACGTTGAGATTGCACTTGGGACATACAGCAGAAGATCAGAAGGTAGTTTGCTGCTGCTGTCCGCGACCTTGCGAAATTTGTATAAATTCTTACAGTGCTTAGAATTTGATGATCAATATACTGACGGAAAGCCGTCGAAGAGAGGATCGTCTGAACGTAAAGATCACTCAATTCCGACATCAGACGAGGAAGTTATGGCCATTCTCGTGGGACTGCGCAGGCTGCCTGCGAGAATCAATCTTCATCAACATACCCTGGTGAACGGTAATCGTTTCTATGATTTATTGCTTCCGCTATGATAGAAATGCATGATATTCTAACGGGTCACGTTAACCAAACGGTCCGAACGCCAACAATTGGTATCAGAGCTTCGGTTTCGTGGTGAAGCGTGACACGTTAGGCTAGGGTTTATGTGATTAATTTTTCAAAATTAGGATCGCATATTTAAGGTTTTGGTTTTACTGCGCAAACCATGAATATCCTATATCATATCTGTTCGTTGATGGTTGTGTGTGAGAGGATTCGACGAAAATTGTTCGTCAATTTCACATGGAAGGAAGAAATTGAGAGAAAATCCAGCGCAGTGATATTGCAGAGGTAATAATCGGAGTTTCAACCGTCGGATCAGGCTGATTTTTAGTCAGCACGTTCGGATTTTGTGGATGTACATTCTGAACGGTGAAGATCGTATTTGGAACTTTGTGTTGTCAGGAATACACCGAAAACAGAAGCAGTTTTTTGGGCGATTATGTTCTGCGCAGTCGAGAGAAAAGAGCCGTTTCTCACAAAATAACCGTTGGATCGATTTGTAATTTGGACAGCATGTTCAGGACTTACAGTAGTAGATTCTGGACGGTGGAGATTAGATTCTGAGTTTTTTTCAGTTTCGAACTACGAACGACAGTTGGTGTAGTTTGGTGTTGCGCGTTGGGCTGAACTTGGTTCCATGCAAGTAGGCCCTTGGACGAGCGACAGTCCGGGCGAGGGGCGCTCGTCAAGGCACTTGGGGCGCTCCCTGACATGATTGGCGGTGGGATATGACGATGGACGTCTTGGGGCACAAGCAATCCTGCTTGTTGCGTAAGGCATCGATTCCACAGTAGGAGTGTCGGACAAGACATTAATATTTAGAGGCATTTTTATTCCTAATATATATAACTGTCATAATTGATTTAATTGTCTATTATTGTTATATATATATATGGATGCCTGATCTCTATGATTTATTGCCTTAAATATAAGCATGCTAGATTGCGTATTATATTTGGTATATTATATGCATGTATGTTGGAGTGTTGATCAAGTCAACTTATTTTTGGCAATTTATTTCCTTATATATAACTGCTATAATTGTTTTAATTGGTCAATTATTGTTATATATTTGGAAGTATGAGCATACTAGGTTGCATATTTTATTCTGAAATATTATATGCATGTAAAAACCTCGGTCTTAAATAACTAAGTGGGAGAGGGGATTGGTAATTAATTCCCGCGGCCTCCATTATTAGTTTGTAAGTGATGTGGGTAAACTTGCGCATTGGCAATAGAGCCTTCCTCCCTAACGGATGAGTTTATTCACGGATCACTAGTACAGACTTCTTTAAATAATTATTGTTTGTAATGTGATGCATATGGAATTGCGCGTTGGCTATAGTGCCTTCCTCCCTAACGGATGAGTTTATATGCAGTTCACTAGTACAAACTTATATAATTAATGGTTGTAGAAAGTTATCTGAGCGTGTGTGTACTTCTCCAACAGTAAGGCACATAAGCTTGGGCAGCGGACTTGGAATCAAATAATGGTGCACACTTAGATGTAAATAATTAGTATCCTCCCCAACGGAGTCACTGCTATTATTTGCATGGCTAAAGAGAAACCGACTATTAATTATTTTGTCATAAAGTTAGGTTGACAAATGAAATTAATGGGTAAAACCTTCTCTTGTAAATGTTCAGGTTTGTAAACGTCCACACTAACGTGGCTTGCAGACTCACGGTGCTTGAGATGTCGGTGAATTTTATTTTATATTGTTTTGAGGGAATCAATATAAAAGGATAAAATTTGAAGATTTGATTGGTATATTTATTTGTGATTCTCTGATTTTCAAATGGTTTTATCTCACTTATTATTAACTAAAAGAAATTATATTTACTTGTCCAAATTAGATGATTAGAAAAGAATCTTGATTTTGAATTTTACTGCTTAAGAAAATACATGTGTGTTCTCACAAAGGCGTCTCATGATGCCTATTAAAGTCTCTAATGAAGAGATGAGAGGTTCATAGAAATATGATGGTCTCATGTAACTCTTCGGATACTTGAGTAATTTAAAAGGCGGTAGGTCATGATTGAATTTGATGAATGAATTGGAAATACATGGAATAGAAGTTGAAGGGGAAACCTAAGTCAATTTTATTCTTCATAATTGCCTAGATGTTTTGAGTAAGTTTCTCATGAATTACAAGAGGTTGTATATGGTGGGAAACTTCTGACAAAACATGTGGTAAAGGAAATTCAATTTCATAAAAGGAGTGAACAAGGATAGAATCTTACTTACTAGTTGTTTAAACATGATTAGTGATGACATCTACTGACACGAAGTGTGTAGATACTGGAATCACTGAATGTTCATTACTAAGTGAGGATAAGATTGTTATGACATGGGTAAAACTACAAGAGTAGTGGCTATTGCAGTGGGAGTTGTCTATTTATCTAATGATATGAGTAGACGTTTGATTATGAGAAATTGTTTTACGTACGTTTTCATAGAAAGAATTTGATTTCGGTTTCTATTCATTAATAGATGGATACTCCATTTCATTTAAATGACATGGTCATTATAATGAATGATAGAGTTGTAATCTGTTATTGTACGTTGGTGAACAATTTGTATACTCTTAAATCATGTATATTCCACAGATGCAACAAATAGTAATTAATAATGAATCTTCTAATCTTAGTAAGAGAAAGATACCTTTGGATATGAACTAAACATATATTTGGCATCTAAGACTAGATCATTTTACTTGAGTAGGACTCAAAAGTTGATAGCAGATGGACCGTAAGGTTTATCTGAAGTGGAAACTATCGGACTTGCGAGTCTTACTTGGAAGTAAAAATGATTAATTACCTTTTCAAGGTAAAGGGGTGTAGAGCCAAAGATATATATGTTGGAATTGGTTCATTCTGATTCAAGCGGGCCTAATATTATCTAGGCGAGAGGTGGTTATGAATAATCGAAGATTATTCTAGATACCGATATATTTATTTGATGCACTGCATGTCTAAATTCTTTGATTTATTCAAGAATTACAAGGTTGGTACAGTAAAGCATCATGGAAAATATATCAAGTAATGATGATTTAATCGTCATTACGAGTACCTCTTAGGATAATTAGGAGCTATTAATCAGAGGTTGAGATTAAATCTCAAGTGGTCTACACCGGGCATGCCCCAGCTGATTGGTGTGGTGGATAGAAGGAATAAAACTCTTATGGTAATGATTAGATAGATGATGAATTATTTGGAATTACTTAATTCATTTTATGGATAAGCCCTAGAAATAGTAATTCATTTGAATGTTTGTCTGTTTGTGGGATATGCTATAAAAATGAAGGTGATTTATTTAGTCTAAAAGATCGAAGGGTGATTGTTAACACAAACACTAGATTTTTGGAAAGGGACTATGTAATAAATCACAAATCCATGTATGAGTTGTTCTAAAGGTAGTGAGAAGAAAACACAAAGTATAAGTACCAAGTGTACAAGAGGATATACCATAAGGTAAACTGCAATGCGTGTCACGTCTGATACACAATTACATGTAGTGCCTTGTCGCAGTGGGAGGATTATTCGACAACCCGTGAGATACATGTTTTGGGAAAGTCGTAAGACTTGATCCCTAGTAAACATGGTATTATCCCAGGGATACGACGTTGCACTACAAAATTAAAATGCGGAATCTTAGTAAATGCAATGAATATTAAAATAGAATCGATGGATTTTAAATTAGGTCTGGATGCTTGTTGAACCGCTAAATGGCGTAAAACCCATTGGAAGCGGGCATGCAAGAATAAAAGAGGATCGTAGAATAAGGTGAAAACCTTGGAAGCAAGCTTGTTGCGAAAAGGTATACTCAGAAAGAAAGGGTTCGATTATGAGAAAACCTGTTCGCCGGTAGCTATGCCTAAGTTGATCCGGACTCTTTTATTTGTTGCTACTCATATGAAATATGAGGGATAGCAAATAGATGTCGAGACAGCTTTCCTGATTGGAAGTCTTAAGGGAAACATCTATGTGAAGCAGCCAGAGTGATTCATTGCAAAGAGCTAAGAGCATTGTGACAGTGAGCTTAAAAGTGTCCATTAATGGACTAAAGTAAGCTTTAAGATCATGAAACATCCGTTTTGATGAGGTAATCCAGTGACATGGATCTAATCAATGATCGGATGGGTCTTGTGTATTGAAAAGAGTGATGGAAACGTCGTGGTATTTCTTGTAATATACGTAGATAGTATCTTGCTCATTGGAGATAGTGAAAGAGTATTGTCGGGCGTATGGGTATGGTTGATAAAGCGGTATGAGATGAAGGACTTAAGAAGAGCAAAAATATCCTTTTGATCACGGTAATACGGATCACAAGAAAGGATGTTATGCTTATCTCAAGTTTCATATAATGATACGATCCTTACTCGTTTAGCATGTGAATTTATCTAAGTGAATGTGTCTTGTGACACAAAAGTAGATAAAGAAGATGAAAGCAGTTCCTTATGCTTCGGCAAATGAGGAAGCTTAATCTAAGGAATGCTATGCACGAGATTGGATATCTGTTTTGCCGATGGCATGAACAGTGGGTATCAAGGTAACCCAAAATAAGAATGTTGAACTGTGGTAAGACATATACTTATGTACATGAAAAGGACTAGAAACTATATGTGGGCTTACCGAACAAATTCACTGATTCTTATGGGTTACATAGATTCAGATTTTTCAAATCTGATAGGGACGTCAGTAAATCCACCTCAAAGGTTATGCGTTTAATTTTAGGAAGTTGAGTCATAATGTGGAGGAGTGTTATATAGAAATATATTTCAGACTCCGGACTCCATCATGAAAAGATGATAAATTGGAGCCTATAAGGCAGCCAAAGTATCTGTATGACTCTAGAAACTTCAAGATGGACTTCGAAGTGTTTCTAAGTTTGCCCAAGGATATCACAATTTATATTGATGATATTGGTGCAGTTGCAAACTTGAAGGAATCACGAGCCCATAAGGAAATTAAACACATGGAGCGCGAGTACCACCTGTTACGAGAAATCGTATAATGAGGGGAAGGTTGTTGTCACCTAGATTGCATCAGATGATAACCTAGTAAATCCATTTACAAGGACCTTAAGGCGAGAGCTTTTGATAGTCGTGTAGTAGGAGTGGAAATCAGATGTATGGCGGAAGACATGACAGCATAGTCTTTTAGTATAAGTGGGAGATTGTTGGATTGTATACTAAAAGTCTAGCTTTTTGTATGAACAATGTTATAACAATTAATTTGAAATGAGAATCATATGATCAAATGATTGCATCTTATAATTTATTTATATGTTCGATGCAATAGTCCACTTACTTTATACTGTAGATAATATGTTGTGCGACAACACGCGGAAGATCATATTATCGATTTTCTTATAAAGTATAAACAGATGCTCACAACTGAGATAGACGGGGACTCTCTATCGGGATGGTTGTAGTGTGGTTTGGTATTAGCTTGTCTTGGTTATAGAATCACATTAGTGCACTTGTGTGTATTGAGCAGGACCGTTTGAGATCGTTCGACTTATACTGACTTATAGGAGAACTTGATCTCAGTTATTATGGAAGTTCATGCTCTTAATCCCTATACAATAACCTCGACACATAGGGCAGTATGTATTTCTTTGATTCATCAATGGGTGAGATTTACATGTTATTAAATCAACAAACTCGATGAGTTGGGAAGTAGTGCTGTCTCTATGGTGTGCTGTTGATTGTAGAAGGAATCTGTGTCCGTCATAGGTTGATGATGTCCCCTTGAGGAGCTCATAAGGATTATCATGTAAACCCTGCAGGTGGAATTTATTCCGACATGATAATGAGGTTGAGTGGTACTACTCTTGGATGAGATATTAATTAATTGAGTTGTCAGTAACTTAAATTAATTAATGGACATTGTATATCTTAAACATGGGGAGACTAACGGGCTCATAATAAGAAGGAGCCCAAAACGTAATTTTGGGATTGGTACGGTAGTGCAATAATAATATTTTAGTGGAATATATTATTATTATTGGACTTAAGTATAAGCTTTGGGCTAAGCTTGGATACTTAAGCCCAATGGAGGCCCAACCCAATTTCTCCTCCTGGTCCCTGCTGTAGCCTATGTATATAAGTCACCTCAGCTTATCTGGAACCCTAATCTGATCTAATTCATTATTCACGTGTGATGAGGGTTGAGAGCAGATTGAGGAGGTCTCGTAGATCGTCGCCCACACGACGTCGAGATCGGACTTGGGACATACAACAGAAGATCAGAAGGTAGTTTGCTGCTGCTGTCCACGACCTTGCGAAATTTGTATAAATTCGTATAGTGCTCAGAATTTGATGATCAATAAACTGACGGAAAGCCGTCGAAGAGAGGATCGTCTGAACGCAAAGATCACTCAATTCTGACATCAGACGAGGAAGTTATGGCCATTCTCATGGGACTGCACAGGCTGCCTGCGAGAATCAATCTTCATCAATATACCCTGGTGAACGGTAATCGTTTCTATGATTTATTGCTTCCGCTATGATAGAAACACATGATATTCTAACGGGTCACGTTAACCAATCGATCCAAGTGCCAACAACTTCATCGTGTTGCGTATTTCCTTCATCATGATGCTCATTTCCTTCTTCATGATGCTCATTTCCTACATTATGATGCTCATTTCCCTTTTCATGATGCTCATTTCATTCATTCGATGCATATTTCATTCATCATGATGTTCATTTCTTACATCATGCTTCATATTTCCTTCATCTCTATATCATTTCCAATACATCATGATGATCATTTTCTTCATCATGATGCAAATTTTTTTCATAATGATGCTTATTTCCTTTATCATGATGCGTATTTCCTTCATCATGATGCTCATTTCCATCATCATAGTTCTTATTTCCATCATCATGATGCATAAATCCTTCATCGTGATACTTATTTCCTTCATCATGATGCTCATTTCTATCATCATGATGCATGCTTCCTTCATCATGATGCTCGTTTCCTATATCTTGACCCAATTTCCTTCATCATGATGAATTTTCCTTCATCATAATGCTTATTTCCTACGTCACGATGCATATTCTCATCATCATGATGCTAATTTCTTTCATCATGATGCTCATTTCCTGTATCATGATGCTCCATTCCTTCATCATGATGCATATTTTTCTTCATCCTAATGTTCATTTCTTACATCGCGATGCATATTTCAATCATCATGATGCTCTTTTCATTCATCTTGATATTAATTTCCTTCGCCATGATGCATATTTCCCTCATCATGTAATCATTTTCATAATCATGATGCTAACATACTTCATCATGATGAGTATTTCCTTCATCATGATGCTCATTTCCTTCTTCATGATGCTCACTTCCTAAATTATGATGCTCATTTCCCTTTTCACGATACTCATTTCTTTCATCATAATTAATATTTCCTTCATCATGAATATCATTTCCTAAGTCATTATGGTCATTTCCTTCAATCATGAGGCTTATTTCATTCATCGTGATACATATTTCCATAATCAAGATGCTCATTTCCTATATCATGATACATATATCCTTCATCATGATGATATTTCCTTCATCGTGATGCTCATTTCTTACATCAATATGCTCTTTTCCTTCATCATGATGCATGTTTTCTTCATGATGATCCTCATTTCCATCACCATGATGTTAATTTCCTTCATCATGAAGCTCATTCACTACATCATGATGCTCATTTCATTCATTACGATGCATATTTCCTTCATCATGATGCTCATTTCTTACATCATGCTTCATATTTCCTTAATCTCTATGCTCATTTCCAACATCATGATGATCATTTCCTTCATCATGATGCAAATTTTCTTCATAATGATGCTCATTTCCTTTACCATGATGCATATTTCCTTCATCATGATGCTCATTTACTTCATCATAATTCTTATTTCCATCATCATGATGCATAAATCCTTCATTGTGGTACTTATTTCCTTCATCATGATGCTCATTTCTATCATCATGATGCTCATTTCCTATATCATGACTTAATTTACTTCATCATGATGCATATTTTACTTCATTATAATACTTATTTCCTAGGTCACGATGCATATTCTCATAATCATGATGCTCATTTCTTTCATCTTGATGCTCATTTCCTATATCATTATGCTCATTTCCTTCATCATGACGCATATTTTCCTTAATCATAATGCTTATTTCCTACATCACGATGCACATTTCAATCATCAAGATGCTCTTTTCCTTCATCTTGATGTTCATTTCCTTCGCCATGATGCATATTTCCTTCATAATGTAATCATTTACATCATCATGGTGCAAATATTCCTCATCATGATGCGTATTTCCTTCATCATGATGCTCATTTCCTTCTTCATGATGCTCATTTCCTACATTGTGATGCTCATTTCCCTTTTCATGATGCTCATTTCTTTCATAATAATGAATATTTCCTTCATCATGATTATCATTTCCTAAGTCATTGTGGTCATTTTCTTTAATCATGAGGCATATTTCATTCACCGTGATACATATTTCCTTAATCATGATGCTCATTTCCTTCATCATAATTCTTATTTCTATCATCATGATGCATAAATCCTTCATCGTGAAACTTAATTCCCTCATCATTATGCTCATTTCTATCATCATGATGCATGTTTCCTTCATCATGATGCCCATTTCCTATATCATGACCTAATTTCCTTCATCATGATGCATATTTTCCTTCATCATAATGCTCATTTCCTACGTCACGATGCATATTCTCATCATCATCATGATGCTAATTTCTTTCATCGTGATGCTTATTTTCTGTATCATGATGCTCATTTCCTTCATCATGATGCATATTTTCCTTCATCATAATGCTCATTTCCTATAACACAATGCAAATTTCAGTCATCATGATGCTCTTTTCCTTCATCTTGATCTTCATTTCCTTCGCCATGATGCATATTTCATTCATCATATAATCATTTACATCATCATGATGCTAATATACTTCATCATGATGCGTATTTCGTTCATCGTGATGCTCATTTCCTACATTATGATGCTCATTTCCCTTTTCATGATGCTCATTTCTTTCATCATAATGAATATTTCCATCATCATGATTATCATTTCCCAAGTCATTATCGTCGTTTCCTTTAATCATGAGGCTTATTTCATTCATCATGATACATATTTACTTAATCATTATGCTCATTTCCTACATCATGATACATATTTCCTTCATCATGGCGATATTTCCTTCATCAGGATGCTCATTTCTTACATCAATATGCTCTTTTCCTTCATCATGATGAATGTTTTCTTCATGATGATCCTCATTTCCATCACCATAATGTTGATTTCCTTCATCATGATGCGTATTTAATTCATCATGATGCTCATTCACTACATCATGATGCTCATTTCATTCATTACGATGCATATTTCCTTCATCATGATGCTCGTTTCTTACATCATGCTTCATATTTCCTTCATCTTTATGTTCATTTCCAACATCATGATGATAATTTCCTTCATCATGATGCAAATTTTCTTCATAATGATGCTTATTTGCTTTATCATGATGCGTATTTCCTTCATCATAATGCCCATTTCCTTCATCATAATTCTTATTTCCATCATCATGATGCATAAATCCTTCATCGTGATACTTATTTCCTTCATCATGATGCTCATTTCTATCATCATGATGCTCATTTCCTATATCATGACCTAATTTCCTCCATCATGATGCATATTTTCCTTCATCATAGTGCTCATTTCCTACGTCACGATGCATATTCTCATCATTATGATGCTCATTTCTTTCATCATGATGCTCATTTCCTGTATCATGATGCTTATTTCTTTCATCATGATGCATATTTTCCTTCATCATAATGCTCATTTCCTACATCACGATGCATATTTCAATCATCATGATGTTCTTTTCCTTCATCATGATGTTTTTTCCTTCGTCATGATACATATTTCCTTCATCATGTAATCATTTACATCATCATGATGCAAATATACTTCATCACGATACATATTTCCTTCATCATGATGCTCATTTCCTAAATTATGATGCTGATTTGCCTTTTCATGATGCTCATTTCTTTCATCATAATGAATATTTCCTTCACCATGATTATCATTTCCTAACTCATAATGGTCATTTCCTTTAATCATGAGGCTTATTTAATTCATCATGATACATATTTACTTAATCATGATGCTTATTTCCTACATCATGATACATATTTCCTTCATCATGGCGATATTTCCTTCATCGTGATGCTCTTTTCTTACATCAATATGCTCTTTTCCTTCATCATGATGCATGTTTTCTTCATGATGATCCTCATTTCCATCACCATGATGTTGATTTCCTTCATCATGAAGCGTATTTAATTCATCATGATGCTCATTCACTACATCATGTTGCTCATTTCATTCATTACGATGCATATTTTCTTCATCATGATGCTCATTTCTCACATCATGCTTCATATTTCCTTCATCCCTATAATTATTTCCAACCTCATGATGATAATTTCCTTCATCATGATGCAAATTTTCTTTATAATGATGCTTATTTCCTTTGTCATGATGCGTATTTCCTTCATCATAATGCTCATTTCCTTCATCATAATTCTTATTTCCATCATCATGATGCATAAATCCTTCATCGTGATACTTATTTCCTTCATCATTATGCTCATTTCTATCAACATGATGCTTGTTTCCTTCATCATGATGCTCATTTCCTATATCACGACCTAATTTCCTTCATCATGATGCATTTTTTTTTCATCATAATGCTCATTTCCTACGTCACGATGCATATTCTCATCATCATGATGCTCATTTCTTTCATCATGATGTTCATTTCATGTATCATGATACTCATTTCCTTCATCATGATGCATATTTTCCTTCATCATAATGCTCATTTCATATATCGCGATGCATATTTCAATCATCTTGATGCTCTTTTCCTTCATCTTGATGTTCATTTCCTTCGTCATGATGCATATTTCCTTCATCACGTAATCATTTACATAATCATGATGCTAATATACTTCATCATGATGCTCATTTCCTTCATCATGATGCTCATTTCTTTCATCATGCTTCATATTTCCTTCATCTCTATGTTCATATCCAACATCATGATGATCATTTCCTTCATCATGATGCAAATTTTCTTCATAATGATGCTTATTTCAATGATCATGATGTGTATTTCCTTCATCATGATGCTCATTTCCTTCATCATAATTCTTATTTACATCATCATGATGCATAAATCCTTTATCGTGATATTTATTTCCTTCATCATGATGCTCAGTTCTATCATCATGATGCATGTTTCCTTCATCATGATGCTCATTTCCTATATCATGACCTAATTTCCTTCATCATGATGCATATTTTCCTTCATTATAATGCTCATTTCCTACGTCACGTGCTTATTCTCATCATTATGATGCTCATTTCTTTAATCATGATGCTCATTTCCTGTATCATGATGCTCATTTCCTTTATCATGATGCATATTTTCCTTCATCATAATGCTTATTTCCTACATCATGATGCATATTTCAATCATCATGATGCTCTTTTCATTCATCTTGATGTTCATTTTCTTCGCCATGATGCATATTTCTTCATCATGTAATCATTTATATCATCATGATGCTAATATACTTCATCATGATGCGTATTTCCTTCATCATGATGCTCATTTCCTTCTTCATGATGCTCATTTCCTACATTATGATGCTTATTTCCCTTTTCATGATGCTCATTTCTTTCATCATAATGAATATTTCCATCATCATGATTATCATTTCCTAAGTCCTTATGGTCATTTCCTTTAATCAAGAGGCTTATTTCATTCATCGTGATACATATTTCCTTAATCATGATGCTTATTTCCTACATCATGAAACATATTTCCTTCATCATGGTGATATTTCCTTCATCGTGATGCTCATTTCTTACATCAATATGCTCTTTTCCTTTATCATGATGCATGTTTTCTTCATGATGATCCTCATTTCCATCACCATGATGTTAATTTTCTTCATCATGATGCGTATTTACTTCATCATGATGCTCATTCACTACATTGTGATGCTCATTTCATTCATTCGATGCATATTTCATTCATCATGATGTTCATTTCTTACATCATGCTTCATATTTCCTTCATCTCTATATCATTTCCAATACATCATGATGATCATTTCCTTCATCATGATGCAAATTTTCTTCATAATGATGCTTATTTCCTTTATCATGATGCGTATTTCCTTCATCATGATGCTTATTTCCTTCATCATAGTTCTTATTTCCATCATCATGATGCATAAATCCTTCATCGTGATACTTATTTCCTTCATCATGATGCTCATTTCGATCATCATGATGCATGTTTCCTTCATCATGATGCTCGTTACCAATATCTTGACCCAATTTTCTTCATCATGATGCATATTTTTCTTCATCATAATGCTCATTTCCTACGTCACGATGCATATTATCATCATCATGATGTTCATTTCTTTCATCATGATGCTTATTTCCTATATCATGATGCTCCATTCCTTCATCATGATGCATATTTTTCTTCATCCTAATGTTCATTTCTTACATCGCAATGCATATTTCAATCATCATGATGCTCTTTTCCTTCATCTTGATATTAATTTCCTTCGCCATGATGCATATTTCCCTCATCATGTAATCATTTACATAATCATGATGCTAATATACTTTATCATGATGAGTATTTCCTTCATCATGATGCTCATTTCCTTCTTCATGATGCTCATTTCCTACATTATGATGCTTATTTCCCTTTTCATGATGCTCATTTTTTTCATCATAATGAATATTTCCTTCATCATGATTATCATTTCCTAAGTCATTATGGTCATTTCCTTTAATCATGAGGCTTATTTCATTCATCGTGATACATATTTCCTTAATCATGATGCTCATTTCCTACATCATGATACATATTTCCTACATCATAGTGATATTTCCTTCATCGTGATGCTCATTTCTTACATCAATATGCTCTTTTCCTTCATCATGATGCAAGTTTTCTTCATGATGATCTTCATTTCCATCACCATGATGTTGATTTCCTTCATCATGATGCGTATTTAATTAATCATGATGCTCATATCTTACATCATGTTTCATATTTCCTTCATCTCTATGTTTATTTCCAACATCATGATGATAATTTCCTTCATCATGATGCAAATTTTCTTCATAATGATGCTTATTTCCTTTATCATGATGCGTATTTCCTTCATCATAATGCTCATTTCCTTCATCATAATTCTTATTTCCATCATCATGATGCATTAATCCTTTATCGTGATACTTATTTCCTTTATCATGATGCTCATTAATATCATCATGATGCTCATTTCCTATATCATGACCTAATTTCCTTCATCATGATGCATATTTTCTTTCATCATAATGCTCACTTCTTATGTCATGATACATATTCTCATCATTATGATGCTCATTTCTTTCATCATGATGCTCATTTCCTGTATCATGATGCTCATTTCCTTCATCATGATGCATATTTTCTATAATATCTTAGCCTAACTAGATTATTTTTTTTAGAAAGCCCAAAACCTATTTATTTATTTTTGGCCCAAGTTGACCTAGATTTGTTTTTAAAGCCCAAAACCTATTTATTTATTTTTGGCCCAAGTTGACCTAGATTTGTTTTTAGAGCCCAAAACCTATTTATTTATTTATTTGGCCCAAGTCCAGCCCACTTAAATGGCATAACATGGAAATAAGCCCATCCCATTCTAATAGCCTCAACACATATAAAAAAAAGAAAAGAAAGAAAGAAGAGTACGGGAGAAGAAAAGTGAGAAGAACAAAAGAGGGGAAAGAAGAGAGTGAAGAGGAGAAACCCTTGTTGATCAAATTCTCCCTTACAACCCTCATCCTAGGTGGTTTCTAAGTTGTTTTGAGGTAAGTAATAGGTTAATTAAGCTTCCTTTCTCCAAGATTTTGTGATTTTGTTGGGTTTTCTTCCTTATATGAGGAAATTCGTAGCTACTGTTCGAACTACTTTCGACATAGCTATTGATCTCTGAAATTTGTAAACTCAATTTCTATACGTAGTTGAACTCGTTAGCTTTCCGTAGCCACCTGAAACGCCTCCATCCGATTTTTCTACAATTAGTTATGATTTTTCTCGTAAACTGCTGCTAGGTAATTCGCAGCTGCTGTTCGAACTGATTTTGACATAGCTACTGACCTCAGAAGTTTACAAACTCAATTTCTGTATGTAGTTGAACGTGTTAGCTTTCTGTAGCCACTTGAAACACCATGATTCGATTTTTCTACAATTAGTTATGATTTTTCTTGTAAACTGCCGCTAGCTGGAAATTTCAGAATAGTTATGTCGAATTCAAATTTACTTCCTATCGTTTTGTTTAAGAAATGATCTGAAACGGGTTATGTGAGATTGGGAGATGATGTTGAGGAGATACGGGCTGTTCTTATTTAATATCGACTCGCTCAAGCTCGATTAAGATTTATTTTGACAATGAAAGACGATGTTACCGCTAATAGTTAGTTATATTTGATTTGTCTTTAATTGCTCATCTCCTTTCTAAGTAAAGAACCGTCGATGAAGGGCAAAGGACCTACTTCAGACTCCGGAGAGAGTTAATCACTTCCTTGTGAGTTGATAATTCAGGAACGCCTTCTCTTGTGGGAAGTGTGGACCCTCGTTAAATTTGCATTCATTTTATTTTTAGTTAATTGATAACAAAATTATTTTGGTAGTGTGTTATGTGGTAAAGAGTCTGATTGGGTCGATTGTTCTAGTTAGAGCCTGATTGGCCTAAGATGGTCCATTGATTATCTTATATTATTTCATATGGGTATTGTTGATTTTTAACTTATGTTGAAGAGCCTTGCCGGCTCGATATTTGATAGTCTTTATTGCGAATTATTTGCAGATTGATTTCTGGTTATTCATGTGTGCCATTTAGACTCTAACTTGAGTCGTTATTCATCTTATGATGCATATGCATATGTATACCTGGTACCAAGGTTAAGTACCCCGAATTGGTCACGGTTCGGGTGAGTTGGAGCGACATTGATTAAGTAGCCCGAATTGTCGCGGTTCGGGTGAGTTAGAGTGACAATCAAGTTGCCCATGGCTTGGCAAACCCGGGTGAGTTAGATCTAACGGGGCACCTGTCCATTTGCCAAATACTCATACTTTGGAAGGTGATCGTTAGATGAATTAGTCTATTGTAGGCTCAGCCAACGTCACCGGTGTGGACATGCATGTCATATATGTTTATATATTTTCATTTCAAGTATTCACATCGATATTGAATTGTGAACTTTAGCATTTGGCATGTTGAGAAAGAACATTAATGTACATTTTATCTAGAGTAACGGTGACGGGCTCGGACTGACTCTCGACGGAGAGATCAGCTTGAGGAGGATATTGGCTACCCACGCGTCTTTTATGTGATAACATCTTGTTTGAACTAATTGTGTATTTGTAAATGCATTCATAGGTTGTATTTTTGTTAAGTTGTATATTAAGTAAACATAATAATTGATGTGGAACGATATTGGATTTTATGTTATGAACCGCGAGTGGGAGTACATGCTTCGTATAAGGGTTGGGGTGACCGGCTTATCACCTCACTGAGCTAGTGGTTTTGCTCACCCCCATCATTTCCTTCCTTTTCAGGCTATTGATATCGTTTTGGTTGGAGGTTTGCCTATCGTTTGCTCATCATTCGATCGGGGTTTTGGGTACTTTCTCTTTTATGTAAATTGACGGATCCATTGGCGAGATTGTATATTTTATATTTTGTGATCCCCCTTGATGTTCTTTTTGTACTTTCGCGATGTTATATCGCTCATGTATATTTTCTTCAAACTAAGTTACATCGTGGTATTTTGTACCTTTGTAAATCCTTGTTGATACTTTATGTAATGATGTCCTTGGGTTGTACCCGTAGTTATCAGTTGTTCAATTCTACAGGTACTTGATAGCAAGCCTTACGTTTTCTATAAACTTTGTGGAGTGGAGTGCACCCATTTCACGAAATTTATGGTTAACGTGGCGGTTGTCGCGTTCCGCCTGCGGGTTGGGGCGTGACAACTTTCTTGGTATCAGAGCCTGGTTATATGATTCTCATTCTTTTTGAGTCGAGCTAATGGATCCAATTTTATTTCTATGTCATCCTAAGGTATCGTATTACCTTAATGTTGACCTTGCATTTTCTTTCCCTTCTTTCTTTCAGTCATTATGGCACCTCCAGTTCGTCGTCGAGGTCGAGGACACGTTCCTCGTGATCCTCTGAGTCCTCTACTCTCTTCTGTTCCTCGTGGACCTCGAGGACATGTTTCTTCTGATCATGCCGTTCATCCGACATTTACGGACCCTATCAATTCTGATCATAGGGTGCCGGTTACCTAGGTAGAGCAACCACGGGCCAGTTGCGTGTTGAGCACATGATGACCCCAGAGCAGTACCAGTTGTATTATGATCACATTCGAGTACATGGTGTTCCACCACCTACGACGACTCCTACCACTACAACTGTCACTGAGGATGTTCTTCGTGCTAATGAACTAATTCGACCCACATCTCATGTACCAGTTTCTACTCCAGAAATGGCTTTAGTAGGTCCTACTTCTCGAGGTGCACTTTTCATACCTGATTTAGTGAAAGCTGTTGAAAACATGGGGACTTCGAAATTTGACGGTACAAGAGATGCTTCTAAAGCGGGGGCGTGGTTAAAGGAGATTACAGAGACCTTTGACACCTTGATGATTGAAGAATGTTATCGTGTGGTCATTGCGACCAAGCTGTTAGGCCCAGACGCACGACGATGGTGGCAGAATCTAAAAGAGACATATTCGGTTACTATTACGTGGGCTATCTTTGTGGAACGATTCAAAGATCGATACTTCTCTCAGTACATCAAGGATCAGAAGAGAAAGGAGTTCTTCAACCTCTTTCAAGGCACTATGTCGGTTGTGGAGTATGAAAGCAAATTTCTAGAATTGCGAGAATTCGCTCCTGAGTCATATACGATGAGAGACTTATGCAAGAGATTTGAAGATGGTCTTAATCTAAATATTCGAGATCGCATCAAGTCCGGAGACAAGTATGAGAGTCTTGACGAGCTCGTAGAAGAAGCCCTGAGGGTAGAAAGTTTAGTTCAGGCGAGACATAAGCTTGCAGAACGATCTCAAAAGAAAAGGCAAGGGAGCGCATTTCCAGGAAATGCATCGAAGGTGTATAGGGGTGTGGGATCTTCGCGTGGCGCACCAAGTTCAGTGTCTATTAGTTTTCCTCAACCTCGGGAGCAGTTTAGTAGAGGCAGGAGCAATGTCTCGGGATCGGTTGGTGAAAATCGCAAGTGCCAGAATTGCTTAAAGTATCATGACGGCCCTTGTAAGGCTCCTCAAGTATGTTTTCAGTGTCGACAGCCGGGCCATATGCGAAGTTCTTGTCCTCAACTTATGGGAGCGAGTAGTCAGAGTTCTGGTCAGCCTCGTGGTAGACTAACATATTCTACACCTAGAGATACTCGATCTGCAGCTACCAGAGTGCCTGAAGCCTCAAGCGGCCCTAGTACTCGATCACCTATGCAAGGAAGGAATCAAACTAGAGTATTTCATATTTCCCAGGAAGAGGCTCGCTCAGATCCGAAGGTTGTGACAGGTAATTTATAATCCGAGTATTTTCACATGTTAGATCTAACCCCGCCTTGTTATGCCACTTGATTACAAATAAAACATTCGTAAGAAATTTTATCTTTCCGGATTTTTAAATCACAATCTCACCTAATATTGCTTCTTTAGGCCATGTGTTTGTGGGAGACCATCAGGTCTACACTTTATTTGACCCAGGTTCTGATAGATCTTATATTCGGGATGATCTTGCTGCGATCTTAGATTATCCTATCTCTCATTTGTCACCTGAAATCATAGTTCATACCCCTCTTGGAGAGCATCTAATTCGTGATTCGGTATTCCTTGGTTGTCCATTGAAGATCAAAGATGTCATTCTAGAGGCTGAATTGATACCATTGCCTTTGATTGATCTCGATGTTATTCTTGGCATGGATTGGCTTTCTTCTCATCATGCAATTCTCGACTGCCACGAGAAGCTTGTTATTTTTCATAGACCAGGATTCTCAGAACTTGTTTTTGAAGGTGAACTTCAAACGAGATCCCTTTCTTTTATTTCAATGTTGACTGCGCATAAATTAATACGTAAGGGTTATGAGGCATTCTTGGCATTTGTCGTCGATAATTCTCTTTCTGAGACTAAACTAGATGACATCCCGATCGCTAATGAATTTCCTGATGTCTTTCCCGAAGACTTACCAGGACAGCCTCCGAATCGAGAGATCGATTTTTCCATTGACGTACTTCCTGGAATCACACCTATATCGATTACTCCATATCGAATGTCGCCAGCTGAGCTCAAGGAACTCCAGAAACAACTTGGAGAATTATTGGAGAAGGGATTCATACGACCTAGCACATCTCCTTGGGGTGCTCCAGTTCTTTTTGTCAAGAAGAAAGATGGATCATTTCGCCTATGTGTCGACTACCGTCAATTGAACAAGGTGACAATCAAGAACAAATATCCTCTTCCGAGAATCGATGATCTATTTGATCAATTGCAAGGAGCAACTGTGTTCACAAAAATTGATTTGCTGTCTGGTTATCACCAACTCAAGATTAGGGAATCTGATATCCCTAAGTCTGCTTTTCGAACCAGATACGGTCATTTTGAATTCTGTGTTATGCCTTTTGGACTCACAAATGCTCCTGCAGCTTTTATGGATCTTATGAATCGGGTCTTTCGGCCGTATTTAGATATGTTTGTCATCATTTTCATTGATGACATTCTTATTTATTCTAAATCAGATGACGATCATTCTCATCATCTAAGAATTGCTCTGAACATTCTTAGAGAAAATCAGCTTTATGCTAAATTTTCGAAGTGTGAATTTTGGCTTCGTGAGGTAAGCTTTTTGGGTCATCACATTTCTAAAGAAGGAATCTACGTCGATCCAGTGAAGATTCAAGCTATACTAGATTGGGAGCATCCAAAGAACGTGACAGAGATTCGTAGTTTTCTGGGATTAGCTGGATATTATCGACGGTTTGTCAAAGACTTTTCGTTGTTGGCTTCATCTTTGACTAAATTGACTCGGAAAGGGGTAAAATTTTGAATGGAGTGAAGAATGCGAGGAAGCATTTCAAGAATTGAAAAGACGACTCGTTTCAGCTCCTATTCTTGCTTTGCCAGACCCAGCGATTGGAGAATTTACCATTTATAGCGACGCCTCGAGACAAGGATTAGGATGCGTTCTCATGCAAGTAGGAAAGGTTATTGCCTACGCTTCAAGGCAATTGAAGAAGAACGAAGAAAATTATCCTACACACGATTTAGAGTTGGCTGCAATCGTCTTTGCATTGAAGATCTGGAGACATTATCTGTATGGTGCCACTTGTCGGGTTTTCACTGATCACAAGAGCTTAAAGTATATCACCACACAAAAGGAGCTCAACCTCAGGCAAAGGCGATGGATGGAGTTGATTAGTGACTATGACTTAGTCATCGATTATCATCCTGGCAAGGCGAACGTTGTTGCAGATGCTCTGAGTAGAAAGTCTTCTACCTCACTTGCTTCGATTCAATCTTTTTATCTTCCTATGTTGGAGCAATTTAAATCTTTACACATTTCGCTCGATTGTGAAAAGTCTAATGATTACGCCTTAATTGCCAAATTTGAGGTTAGACCTACCTTGTTCGAGCAAATTCGAGAAAGACAATCACACGATGTTCATTTACAACAAAAGATGGTGAAGCTAAATCAAGGAAAAGAACCAGAATTTCAAATTCGGGATGACGGACTCCTTACTTTTAAAAATCGTGTTTGTGTTCCATCAGAACTTGATGTTCGTAGAGCTATTCTTGAGGAAGCCCATTCTTCAGCCTATGCTATGCATCCTGGTAGTACCAAAATGTACAGAACACTTCGGGAGCATTATTGGTGGCCAGGTATGAAACGGGACATTGCTGAATTTGTATCAAAGTGCTTATCATGCCAACAGATTAAAGCGGAACACCAAAAACCAGCCGGCATGCTTCAACCACTACCTATTCCTGAGTGGAAATGGGAGAACATCACGATGGATTTTGTTTCCGGTTTACCTCGAACCCAAAAGGGTCATGACTCAATCTGGGTCATTGTCGATCGTCTGACGAAATCGGCACATTTCCTTCCAGTGCATACCAACGAATATTTAGAGAAACTTGCCAAGTTATATGTCGATGAGATCGTGAGATTGCACGGAGTACCAGTGTCAATCATATCTGATCGTGATCCAAGATTCACTTCCCATTTTTGGCCTAGTCTGCAGAAAGCACTAGGTACAAAATTACTATTCAGTACCTCGTTTCATCCACAGACTGATGGACAGTCAGAGAGAACTATACAGACACTAGAAGACATGTTACGTGCAGTGGTGTTGAATTTAGGAGGTAGCTGGGATAAGTACGTGACTTTGGTGGAGTTCGCTTATAACAACAGTTATCATTCAAGCATTGGAATGCCCCCGTACGAAGCTCTATATGGCCGAAAGTGTCGAACACCGCTCTTTTGGGATGAGGTTGGCGAGAGACAAATCGAACAAGTAGAGCTTATCGAAGATGCGAAGGAAAAAATACAACTTATTTGAGACAGACTTAAGGCAGCGCAAGATCGACAAAAAAGCTACGCAGATAATAGGAGGCGCGATTTGGAGTTTAATGAAGGAGATAAAGTTTTTTCTAAAAGTTTCTCCGTGGAAGGGCGTGTTACGATTTCGTCGTCGAGGAAAGTTAAGTCCAAGGTATATTGGCCCGTTTACGATCGTGCAAAGGATTGGTCGTGTCGCGTATCGACTTGAGCTACCATCCGAATTGTCAAAGATTCACGATGTTTTCCATGTCTCTATGCTTAGAAAATATGAACCCGATCCTTCGCACGTGCTCGAATATCCCCCGTTGTATTAAAGGAGAATCTATCGTACGAAGTACAACCTGTTCAAATTGTAGATTGCCGAGAGAAAATGCTTCGTAATAAATCCATTCCTATGGTGAGAGTTCTATGGAGAAGTGATCGAATTGAAGAAGAAACGTGGGAACCAGAGTTAGTCATGCGTCAACAACATCCACATCTCTTTTCATCTCTAGGTACGTTTACGTTTCGAGGACGAAACTTTTTAGAGGAGGGGATACTTTATAATATCTTAGCCTAACTAGATTATTTTTTTTAGAAAGCCCAAAACCTATTTATTTATTTTTGGCCCAAGTTGACCTAGATTTGTTTTTAAAGCCCAAAACCTATTTATTTATTTTTGGCCCAAGTTGACCTAGATTTGTTTTTAGAGCCCAAAACCTATTTATTTATTTATTTGGCCCAAGTCCAGCCCACTTAAATGGCATAACATGGAAATAAGCCCAGCCCATTCTAATAGCCTCAACACATATAAAAAAAAGAAAAGAAAGAAAGAAGAGTACGGGAGAAGAAAAGTGAGAAGAACAAAAGAGGGGAAAGAAGAGAGTGAAGAGGAGAAACCCTTGTTGATCAAATTCTCCCTTACAACCCTCATCCTAGGTGGTTTCTAAGTTGTTTTGAGGTAAGTAATAGGTTAATTAAGCTTCCTTTCTCCAAGATTTTGTGATTTTGTTGGGTTTTCTTCCTTATATGAGGAAATTCGTAGCTACTGTTCGAACTACTTTCGACATAGCTATTGATCTCTGAAATTTATAAACTCAATTTCTATACGTAGTTGAACTCGTTAGCTTTCCGTAGCCACCTGAAACGCCTCCATCCGATTTTTCTACAATTAGTTATGATTTTTCTCGTAAACTGCTGCTAGGTAATTCGCAGCTGCTGTTCGAACTGATTTTGACATAGCTACTGACCTCAGAAGTTTACAAACTCAATTTCTGTATGTAGCTGAACGTGTTAGATTTCTGTAGCCACTTGAAACACCATGATTCGATTTTTCTACAATTAGTTATGATTTTTCTTGTAAACTGCCGCTAGCTGGAAATTTCAGAATAGTTATGTCGAATTCAAATTTACTTCCTATCGTTTTGTTTAAGAAATGATCTGAAACGGGTTATGTGAGATTGGGAGATGATGTTGAGGAGATACGGGCTGTTCTTATTTAATATCGACTCGCTCAAGCTCGATTAAGATTTATTTTGACAATGAAAGACGATGTTACCGCTAATAGTTAGTTATATTTGATTTGTCTTTAATTGCTCATCTCCTTTCTAAGTAAAGAACCGTCGATGAAGGGCAAAGGACCTACTTCAGACTCCGGAGAGAGTTAATCACTTCCTTGTGAGTTGATAATTCGGGAACGCCTTCTCTTGTGGGAAGTGTGGACCCTCGTTAAATTTGCATTCATTTTATTTTTAGTTAATTGATAACAAAATTATTTTGGTAGTGTGTTGTGTGGTAAAGAGTCTGATTGGCTCGATTGTTCTAGTTAGAGCCTGATTGGCCTAAGATGGTCCATTGATTATCTTATATTATTTCATATGGGTATTGTTGATTTTTAACTTATGTTGAAGAGCCTTGCCGGCTCGATATTTGATAGTCTTTATTGCGAATTATTTGCAGATTGATTTCTGGTTATTCATGTGTGCCATTTAGACTCTAACTTGAGTCGTTATTCATCTTATGATGCATATGCATATGTATACCTGGTACCAAGGTTAAGTAGCCCGAATTGGTCACGGTTCGGGTGAGTTGGAGCGACATTGATTAAGTAGCCCGAATTGTCGCGGTTCGGGTGAGTTAGAGTGACAATCAAGTTGCCCATGGCTTGGCAAACCCGGGTGAGTTAGATCTAACGGGGCACCTGTCCATTTGCCAAATACTCATACTTTGGAAGGTGATCGTTAGATGAATCAGTCTATTGTAGGCTCAGCCAACGTCACCGGTGTGGACATGCATGTCATATATGTTTATATATTTTCATTTCAAGTATTCACATCGATATTGAATTGTGAACTTTAGCATTTGGCATGTTGAGAAAGAACATTAATGTGCATTTTATCTAGACTAACGGTGACGGGCTCGGACTGACTCTCGACGGAGAGATCAGTTTGAGGAGAATATTGGCTACCCACGCGTCTTTTATGTGATAACATCTTGTTTGAACTAATTGTGTATTTGTAAATGCATTCATAGGTTGTATTTTTGTTAAGTTGTATATTAAGTAAACATAATAATTGATGTGGAACGATATTGGATTTTATGTTATGAACCGCGAGTGGGAGTACATGCTTCGTATAAGGGTTGGGGTGACCGGCTTATCACCTCACTGAGCTAGTGGTTTTGCTCACCCCCATCATTTCCTTCCTTTTCAGGCTATTGATATCGTTTTGGTTGGAGGTTTGCCTATCGTTTGCTCATCATTCGATCGGGGTTTTGGGTACTTTCTCTTTTATGTAAATTGACGGATCCATTGGCGAGATTGTATATTTTATATTTTGTGATCCCCCTTGATGTTCTTTTTGTACTTTCGCGATGTTATATCGCTCATGTATATTTTCTTCAAACTAAGTTACATCGTGGTATTTTGTACCTTTGTAAATCCTTGTTGATACTTTATGTAATGATGTCCTTGGGTTGTACCCGTAGTTATCAGTTGTTCAATTCTACAGGTACTTGATAGCAAGCCTTACGTTTTCTATAAACTTTGTGGAGTGGAGTGCACCCATTTCACGAAATTTATGGTTAACGTGGCGGTTGTCGCGTTCCGCCTGCGGGTTGGGGCGTGACAATTTTCCTTCATCAAAATGCTCATTTCCTACATCAAGATGCATATTTCAATCATCATGATGCTATTTTCCTTCATCTTGATGTTCATTTCCTTCGCCATGATGCATATTTCCTTTATCATGTAATCATTTACATCATCATGATGCTAATATACTTCATCATGATGCTCATTCCTTTCATCATGATGCTCATTTCTTACATCATGCTTCATATTTCCTTCATCTCTATGTTCATTTCCAATATCATGATGATCATTTCCTTTATCATGATGCAAATTTTCTTCATAATGATGCTTATTTTCTTTGTCATGATTCGTATTTCCTTCTTCATGATGCTCATTTCCTTCATCATAATTCTTATTTCCATCATCATGATGCATAAATCCTTCATCGTGATACTTATTTCCTTCATCATGATGCTCATTTCTATCATCATGATGCATGTTTCCTTCATCATGATGCTCATTTCCTATATCATGACCTAATTTCCTTCATCATGATGCATATTTTCCTTCAACATAATGCTCATTTCCTACATCACGATGCTTATTCTCATCATCATGATGCTCATTTCTTTCATCATGATGCTAATTTCCTGTATCATGATGCTCATTTCTT
The DNA here is from genome assembly GCA_023678885.1 of Pogostemon cablin. Lineage (NCBI taxonomy): Eukaryota > Viridiplantae > Streptophyta > Magnoliopsida > Lamiales > Lamiaceae > Pogostemon > Pogostemon cablin. Next base: position 15,177,187 of record CM042975.1, on the reverse strand, counting down.
TCATCATGATGCATATTTTCCTTCATCATAATGCTCATTTCCTACATCACGATGCATATTTCAATCATCATGATACTCTTTTCCTTCATCTTGATGTTCATTTCCTTCGTCATGATGCATATTTCCTTTATCATGTAATCATTTACATCATCATGATGCTAATATACTTCATCATGATGCGTATTTCCTTCATCATAAAGCTCATTTCCATCTTCATGATGCTCATTTCCTACATTATGATGCTCATTTTCCTTTTTCAAGATGCTCATTTTCTTTCATCATAATGAATATTTCCTTCATCAAGATTATCATTTCCTAAGTCATTATGGTCATTTCCTTTAATCATGAGGCTTATTTTATTCATCGTGATACATATTTTCTTAATCATGATGCTCATTTCATACATTATGATGCTCATTTTCCTTTTCATGATGCTCATTTTCTTTCATCATAATGAATATTTCCTTCATCAAGATTATCATTTCCTAAGTCATTATGGTCATTTCCTTTAATCATGAGGCTTATTTCATTCATCGTGATACATATTTTCTTAATCATGATGCTCATTTTCTACATTATGATGCTCATTTTCCTTTTCATGATGCTCATTTGTTTCATCATAATGAATATTTCCTTCATCAAGATTATCATTTCCTAAGTCATTATGGTCATTTCCTTTAATCATGAGGCTTATTTCATTCATCGTGATACATATTTACTCAATTATGATACTCATTTCCTACATCATGGTACATATTTCCTTCATCATGATGATATTTCCTTCATCGTGATGCTCATTTCTTACATCAATATGGTCTTTTCCTTCATCATGATGCATGTTTTCTTCATGATGATCCTCATTTCTATCACCATGATGTTGATTTCCTTCATCATGACGCGTATTTAATTCATCATGATGCTCATTCACTACATCATGATGCTCTTTTCATTCATTACGATGCATATTTTCTTCATCATGATTCTCATTTCTCACATCATGCTTCATATTTCCTTCATCCCTATGATTATTTCCAACCTCATGATGATAATTTCCATCATCATGATGCAAATTTTCTTCATAATGATGCTTATTTCCTTTATCATGATGCGTATTTCCTTCATCATAATGCTCATTTCCTTCATCATAATTCTTATTTCCATCATCATGATGCATAAATCCTTCATCGTAAAACTTATTTCCTTCATCATGATGCTCATTTCTATCATCATGATGCATGTTTCCTTCATCATGATGCTCATTTCCTATATCATGACATAATTTTCTTCATCATGATGCATATTTTCCTTCGTCATAATGCTCATTTCCTACGTCACGATGCATATTCTCATCATCATGATGCTCATTTCCTGGATCATGATGCTCATTTCTTTCATCATAATGAATATTTCCTTCATCATGATTATCATTTCCTAAGTCATTATGGTCATTTCCTTTAATCATGAGGCTTATTTCATTCATCGTGATACATACTTCCTTAATCATGATGCTCATTTCCTATATCATGATACATATATCCTTCATCATGATGATATTTCCTTCATCGTGATGCTCATTTCTTACATCAATATGCTCTTTTCCTTCATCATGATGCATGTTTTCTTCATGATGATCCTCATTTCCATCACCATGATGTTGATTTCCTTCATCATGAAGCTCATTCACTACATCATGATGCTCATTTCATTCATTACGATGCATATTTCCTTCATCATGATGCTCATTTCTTACATCATGCTTCATATTTCCTTAATCTCTATGCTCATTTCCAACATCATGATGATCATTTCCTTCATCATGATGCAAATTTTCTTCATAATGATGCTCATTTCCTTTATCATGATGCATATTTCCTTCATCATGATGCTCATTTACTTCATCATAATTCTTATTTCCATCATCATGATGCATAAATCCTTCATTGTGGTACTTATTTCCTTCATCATGATGCTCATTTCCTATATCATGACTTAATTTCCTTCATCATGATGCATATTTTGCTTCATTATAAAACTTATTTCCTAGGCCACGATGCATATTCTCATAATCATGATGCTCATTTCTTTCATCATGATGCTCATTTCCTGTATCATTATGCTCATTTCCTTCATCATTATGCTCATTTCCTGTATCATGATGCTCATTTCCTGTATCATCGCATTTCTAAAGAAGGAATCTACGTTGATCCAGTGAAGATTCAAGGTATACTGAATTGGGAGCGTCCAAAGAACGTGACAGAGATTCGTAACTTTCTGGGATTAGCCGGATATTATCGACGATTTGTCAAAGACTTTTCGTTGCTGGCTTCATCTTTGACTAAATTGACTCGGAAAGGGGTAAAATTTGAATGGAGTGAAGAGTGTGAGGAGGCCTTTCAAGAATTGAAAAGACAACTCGTTTCAGCCCCTATTCTTGGTTTGCTAGACCCGGCAATTGAAGAATTTACCATTTATAGCGACGCCTTGCGACAAAGGTTAGGATGTGTTCTAATGCAAGAAGGAAAGGTTATTGCCTACTCTTCAAGGCAATTGAAGAAGAATGAAGAAAATTATCCCACACACGATTTGGAGTTGGCTGCAATCATCTTTGCATTGAAAATATGGAGGCACTATCTTTATGGTGCAACTTGTAGAATTTTTACTGATCACAAAAGCTTAAAGTATATCACCATGCAAAAAGAACTCAACCACCGGCAAAGGCGATGGATGGAGTTGATTAGTGACTATGACTTAGTCATTGATTATCATCCTGGCAAGGCAAACGTTGTTGCAGATGCTCTGAGTAGAAAGTTTTCTACCTCACTTGCTTCGAATCGATCTTCTTATCTTTCTATGTTGGAGCAGTTTAAATCTTTGCGCATTTCACTCGATTGTGAAAAGTCTAATGATTCTGCTCTAATCGCCAAATTTGAGGTTCGACCTACTTTGTTCGAGCAAATTCGAGAAAGACAATCACATGATGTTCATTTACAACAGAAGATGGCGAAGCTAAAGCAAGGAAAAGAAATAGAATTTCATATTCGGGATGACGGACTCCTTACTTTTAAAAATCGTGTTTGTGTTCCATCAGAACTTGATATTCGAAGAGCTATTCTTGAGGAAGCCCATTCTTCAGCTTATGCGATGCATCCTGGTAGTACCAAAATGTACAGAACGCTTCGGGAGCATTATTGGTGGCCAGGTATGAAACGGGACGTTGCTGAATTCGTATCAAAATGTTTATCATGCCAACAGATACAAGCGGAACACCAAAGACCAGCCGGTATGCTTCAACCACTACCTATTCCTGAGTGGAAATGGGAGAACATCACGATGGACTTTGTTTCCAGTTTGCCTCGAACGCAAAAGGGTCATGACTCAATCTGGGTCATTGTTGATCGTTTGACGAAATCGGCACATTTCCTTCCGCTACACACCAATGACTCTTTAGAGAAACTTGCCAAGTTATATGTGGATGAAATCGTGAGATTGCATGGAGTACCAGTGTCAATCATATCAGATCGAGATCCACGATTCACTTCACGTTTTTGGCCTAGTCTACAAAGGGCGTTGGGTACGAAACTTCTACTCAGTACTTAGTTTCATCCACAGACTGATGGAGAGTCAGAGAGAACTATACAGACGCTAGAAGACATGCTACGTGCAGTGGTGTTGAATTTAGGAGTTAGCTGGGATAGGTACGTGACTTTGGTGGAGTTCGCTTATAACAACAGTTATCATTCAAGCATTGGAATGCCCCCGTACGAAGCTCTTTATGGCCAAAAGTGTCGGACACCACTCTTTTGGGATGAGATTGGTGAGAGACAAATCGAACAAGTAGAGCTTATCGAAGATGCAAAGGAAAAAGTACAACTTATTCGAGACAGACTTAAAGCAGCACAAGATCGACAGAAAAGCTATGCAGATAATAGGAGGCGCGAGTTGGAGTTTAATGTAGGAGACAAAGTGTTTCTGAAAGTTTATCCGTGGAAGGGCGTGCTGCGATTCCACCATCGAGGAAAATTAAGTCCGAGGTATATTGGCCCGTTTACGATCTTCAAAGGATTGGTCGTGTCGCGTATCGACTTGATCTACCATCAGAATTGTCAAAGATTCACGATGTCTTCCATGTCTCTATGCTTAGAAAATATGATTAGATCCTTCACATGTGCTCAAATGTCCCCCAGTTGCATTAAAGGAAAATCTATCGTACGAAGTCCAACCTGTTCAAATTGTGGATCGCCAAGAGAAAATGCTTCATAATAAATCCATTCCTATGGTGAGGGTTCTATGGAGAAGTGATCGAATTGAAGAAGAAACATTGGAGCCAGAGTCTGTTATGCGTCAACAACATCCACATCTCTTTTCATCTCTAGGTACGTTTATGTTTCGAGGACGAAACTTTTTAGAGGAGGGGATACCTTATAATGTCTTGCCTCAACTTTTAAAAGCCCAAAATAATTTATTTATATTTGGCCCAAACCTTATAATATATTAGCCCCAAACTAGAATTTGTTTTTAGAGCCCAAAATCTATTTAATTATTATTAGCCCAACTAGAATTTGCTTTTAGAGCCCAAAATCTATATATTTATTTTCGGCCCAAAGTCTAACTCACTTAAATGGCTTAATCTATTAATAAGCCCAGCCCATCAATAGCCCCAACAATATATGCCAAAAATAGAATAAAAAAGAGAAAGGAAGATAAGAAATAAGAAAGGGCTTCTAGAACATCCAAGAGGGGGAAAGAAGAGAAAGGAAGAGGAGAAACCCTTGTGATCAAATTCTCCCATACAACTCTCATTTTAGTTGGTGTATAAGTGTGTTAAGGTAAGTAATATGTCAATTAAGCTTCCTTTCTCCATGATTTTTTGATTTTGTTGGGTTTCTTCCTAGTAATGGGAAATTCGTATGCTTCAGTTCGACCTACTTTTGACATAGCTATTGATCTTAGAAAGTTGCAAACTTAATTTCTGTACGTAGCAGGATTCGTTAGCTTTCCGTAGCCACTTGAAACACCTCAATCCGATTTTTCTACAATTAGTTATGAATTTTTTCGTAAACTGCCTCTAGGTGATTCGCAGCCACTGTCCGAACTGATTTTGGCATATCTATTGCCCGCAGAAATTTGCAAACTCAATTTCTGTATGTAGCTGAGTTTGTTATCTTTCCGTAGCCACTTGAAACGCCTCAATCCGAGTTATATACAATTAGTTATGACTTTTTTCGTGAACTGCCGCAGGCTGGAAATTTCAGAAATTGTTATGTCAAATTCAAATTTATTTCCTATCGTTTCGTTTGAGAAATGATATGAACCGGGTTATGTGAGACTCGGAGTTGGTGTTGAGGAGTTACGAGCTGCCCTTTATTTAATATCAACTCCTATATATATTGATTTGTATTCATTTGCTTATCTACTTTTTAGGTAAAGATCAATCGTCGAAGGACAAGGGAATAACTTCAGATTTCGGAGAGAGTTAATCATTTCCTTGTGAGTTGATAATTCGGGAATACCTTCTCTTGTGGGAAGTGTGGACCCTTGACAAGTTTGCATTCATTTTCTTTACTTACTTGATAAGAAAATTACTTGGTGATGTGTTATGTGGTAAAGAGGCTGATTGGCTCAATTGCTCTAGGTTGAGCCTGATTGGCATGATATGGTCCATTGATTATCTTATATTATTTCATATAGAGTCCTGTCAGCCATGTATTACGGGTATTGTTTGTTTTAATTTATAGAGCCTTGCTGGCTCGATATATGATATCATTTGTTGTGAAGTATTTGAGGATTAATTTATTGATAATCTTGTGACTTGAGTTGTTATGCATTTGATGATTTATATGCATACCTGGTACCAAGGTTAAGTAGCCCGAATTGGTCACGGTTCGGGTGAGTTGGAGCGACATTGATTAAGTAGCCCGAATAGTCGCGGTTCGGGTGAGTTAGAGTGACAAACTAATCGCCCGTGACTTGGCAAACCTGGGTGAGTTAGATCTAACGAGGCACCTGTCCATTTGCCAAATATTGATACTCTGGAAGGTGATCGTTAGATGGATCAGCCTATTATAGGCTCAGTCAACGTCACCGGTGTGGGACACGCATGTTATATATGTTTACATGTTTTATCATTTCAAGGATCTCATTGATATTAAATTGTGGTACTTGGTATATGTTGAGAAAGAGCATTAACCTTCATTTTATCTAGAGTAACGGTGACGGACTCGGACTGACTCTCGACGGAGAGCTCAGTTCGAGGAGGATATTGGCTACCCATGCGTCTTTTATGTGTTAACATGTTGTTTGAATTAAATGTGTTATTTTTTAAATGCGTATAGAGGTTTTATTTTCATTAATATGTATATTGTGTAAGAAATACTTGATGTGGAACGCAAATGTTGGATTTTAAGTTATAAGTCTTGAACGTGAGTACATACTCCATATAAGGGTTGGCGTGATCGGCTTATCACCTCACTGAGCTAGTGGTTTTGCTCACCCCCCACCATTCCTTTCCTTTTCAGGCAGTTGATATTTTTTGGTTGGAGGTTTGCCTATCTTTTGCTCGTCATCCGATCAGTGCTTGGGTACTCTTCTTTTTGTGTATAAATTGGCGGATCCATTGGCGAGATTGTATAGTTCATATCTGGTACCCCTTGATATTTTTTTACTTTCGCGATGTTATATCGCTTGTGTATATTTTCTTCAGACCGAGTTACATCATTGTATTTTGTTTCTTTGTAAATCTTTGGTGGTATGTTATGAAAATGATGTCCTCGGGTAGTACTCGTTATCATCAGTTGTTCTATCCTACGGGTATTTGATAGCAAGCCTTACATTTTCTATAAATTTTCGAAGTGGAGTGCACCCATTCCATGAAATTTATGGTTAACGTGGCGGTTGTCGCGTTCTGTCTACGGTCAGGGCGTGACAACTTTCTTGGTATCAGAGCCTGGTTATATGAGTCTCATTCTCTTTGAGTCGAGCCAATGGATCCAATTTTGTTTCTATGTCCTTCTAAGGTATCGTATTACCTTGATGTTTACATTGCATTTTTCTTTCAGTCTTTATGGCACCTCCAGTTCGACGTCGAGGACGCACCCCTCGTGATCCTTCGAGTCCTCGAGGACATGTTTCTTCTGATCATGTCGTTCATCCGATTTCTACGGACCCTATCAATTCTGATCATAGGGTGCCGGTTACCCAGGTAGAGCAACCACGAGCTCAGTTGCGTGTTGAGCACATAATGACACCAGAGCAGTACAAGTTGTATTATGACCACATTCCTTTGTAAATCTTTGGTGGTATGTTATGAAAATGATGTCCTCGGGTAGTACTCGTTATCATCAGTTGTTCTGTCCTACGGGTATTTGATAGCAAGCCTTACATTTTCTATAAATTTTCGAAGTGGAGTGCACCCATTCCATGAAATTTATGGTTAACGTGGCGGTTGTCGCGTTCTGTCTACAGTCAGGGCGTGACAACTTTCTTGGTATCAGAGCCTGGTTATATGAGTCTCATTCTCTTTGAGTCGAGCCAATGGATCCAATTTTGTTTCTATGTCCTTCTAAGGTATCGTATTACCTTGATGTTTACATTGCATTTTTCTTTCAGTCTTTATGGCACCTCCAGTTCGACGTCGAGGACGCACCCCTCGTGATCCTTCGAGTCCTCGAGGACATGTTTCTTCTGATCATGTCGTTCATCCGATTTCTACGGACCCTATCAATTCTGATCATAGGGTGCCGGTTACCCAGGTAGAGCAACCACGAGCTCAGTTGCGTGTTGAGCACATGATGACACCAGAGCAGTACAAGTTGTATTATGACCACATTCGAATACATGGTGTTCCACCAACTACGACGGCTCCTACGACTACGACTGTCACTGAGGACGTTATTCGCGCTAATGAACCGATTCAACCCACATCCAATGTCCCATTTTCTACCCCAGGAATGGCTTTAGGAGGTTCTACTTCTCGAGGTGCACTTTTTATACCTGATTTGGTGAAAGCAGTTGAGAGCATGGGAACTTCAAAATTTGACGGTGCAAGAGATGCTTCTAAAGCGGGCGCATGGTTAAAGGAGATTACAGAGACCTTTGATACCCTGATGATTGAAGAATGTTATCGTGTGGTCATTGCGACCAAGCTATTAGGCCCAGACGCACGACGATGGTGGCAGAATCTAAAGGAGACAACTTCTATTACTATTACGTGGCCTATCTTTGTGGAACGATTCAAAGATCGATACTTCTCTCAGTACATCAAGGATCAGAAGAGGAAAGAGTTCTTCAACCTCTTTCAAGGCACTATGTCGGTCGTGGATTACGAAAGTAAGTTTCTTGAATTGCGAGAATTTGCTCCTGAGTCATATACGACGAGAGACTTATGCAAGAGATTTGAAGATGGTCTTAATCTAAATATTCGAGATCGCATCAAGTGTGGAGACAAGTACGAGAGTCTTGACGAGCTCGTAGAAGAAGCTCTAAGGGTAGAAGGTTTAGTTCAAGCGAGACATAAGCTTGCAGAGCGAACTCAAAAGAAAAGGCAAGGGAGCGCAATTCCATGAAATGCATTGAAGATGTATAGGGGTGTGGGATCTTCGCGTAGCGCACCTAATTCGGTATCCACTAGTTTTCCTCAGCCTCGAGAGCAGTTTAATAGATGTGGGAGCAATGTCTTGGGATCGGTTGGTGCAAATCGTAAGTGCTAGAATTGCTTAAATTATCACGACGGCCCCTGCAAGGCTCCTAAGGTATGTTATCAGTGTCGACAACCGGGGCATATGCGAGGTTCTTGTCCCCAGCTTACGGGAGCGAGCGGTCAGAGTTCTAGTCAGCCTCGTGGTAGACCAGTATATTCTACACCCAGAGATACTCGATCAGCAGCTGCCAGAGTACCTGATACCATAAGCGGCCCTAGAACTCGATCACCTATGCAAGGAAAGAATCAAACTAGAGTATTTCATATTTCCCAGGAAGAGGCTCGATCAGATCCGAAGGTGGTGACACGTAATTTATAATTCGAGTATTTTTACATGCTTGATCTAACCCCTGCCTTGTTATGCCACTTGATTACGAATAAGACATTCGTAAGAAATTTTATCGTTCCGAACTTTTAACTCATAATCTTATGTAATCTTACTTCTTTAGGCCATGTGTCTGTTGGAGACCACCAGTTCTATGATTTATTTGATCCAGGTTCTGATAGGTCTTATATACGGGATGACCTTGTTGCGATCTTAAATTATCCTATCTCTTATTTGTCACCTGAAATCATAGTTCATACCCCTCTTGGAGAGCGTCTAATTCGTGATTCGGTGTTCCTTGGTTGCCCATTGAAGATTAAGGATGTCATTCTAGAAGCTGAATTGATACCATCGCCTTTGATCGATCTCGATGTTATTCTTGGTATGGATTGGCTTTCTTCTCATCATGCGATTCTCGATTGCCACGAGAAGCTTGTTATTTTCCGTAGACCAGGATTTCCAGAACTTGTTTTTAAAGGTGAACTTCAAAAGAGACCACTCTCTTTTATTTCAATGTTGTCTGCGCATAAATTAATGCGCAAGGGTTGTGAGGCATTTTTGGCATTTATCATCGACACTTCTCTTCCTGAGACTAAACTAGAGGACATCCCGATCGTGAACGAATTTTCTGATGTCTTTCCCGAAGACTTACCAGGAAAGCCTCCGAATCGAGAGATTGATTTTTCCATTGACGTACTTCCTGGAATCACACCTATATCGATTACTCCATATCGAATGTCGCCAGCTGAGCTCAAGGAACTCAAGACACAACTTGGGGAATTATTGGAGAAGGGGTTCATACGACCTAGCACATCTCCATGGGGTGCTCCAGTTCTTTATGTCAAGAAGAAAGACGGATCACTTCGCCTATGCGTCGACTACCGTCAGTTGAATAAAGTGACAATCAAGAACAAATATCCTCTTTCGAGAATCGATGATCTATTTCATTAATTGCAAGGAGCAACTGTGTTCTCAAAAATTGATTTGCGATCTGGTTATCACGAACTCAGGATTAGGGAATCTGATAACCCTATGTCTGCTTTCCGAACCAGATACGGTCATTTTGAATTATGTGTTATGCCTTTTGGACTAACAAATGCTCCTGCAGCTTTTATGGATCTTATGAATCAGGACTTTCGGCCGTACTTAGATAAGTTTATCATCGTCTTCATTGATGACATCCTTATTTATTCTAAATCAGACAACGAGCACTCTCATCATCTAAGAATTGTTTTGAATGTTCTTAGAGAAAATCAGCTTTATGCTAAATTTTCGAAGTGTGAATTTTGGCTTCGTGAGGTAAGCTTTTTGGGTCATCGCATTTCTAAAGAAGGAATCTACGTCGATCCAGTGAAGATTCAAGCTATACTGAATTGGGAGCGTCCAAAGAACGTGACAGAGATTCGTAGCTTTCTGGGATTAGCTGGATATTATCAACGATTTGTCAAAGACTTTTCGTTGCTGGCTTCATCTTTGACTAAATTGACTCGGAAAGGGGTAAAATTTGAATGGAGTGAAGAGCGTGAGGAGGCATTTCAAGAATTGAAAAGACGACTCGTTTCAGCCCCTATTCTTAGTTTGCCAGACCTGGAAATTGAAGAATTTACCATTTATAGTGATGCCTCGCGACAAGGGTTAGGATGTGTTATAATGCAAGAAGGAAAGGTTATTGCCTACGCTTCAAGACAATTGAAGAAGAATGAAGAAAATTATCCCACACACGATTTGGAGTTGGCCGCAATCATCTTTGCGTTGAAAATATGGAGGCACTATCTTTATGGTGCAACTTGTAGAATTTTCACTGATCACAAAAGCTTAAAGTATATCACCATGCAAAAGGAACTCAACCTCCGGCAAAGGCGATGGATGGAGTTGATTAGTGACTATGACTTAGTCATTGATTATCATCCTAGCAAGGCAAACGTTGTTGCAGATGCTCTGAGTAGAAAGTTTTCTACCTCACTTGCTTCGATTCGATCTTCTTATCTTCCTATGTTGGAGCAGTTTAAATCTTTACGCATTTCACTCGATTGTGAAAAGTCTAATGATTCTGCTCTAATTGCCAAATTTGAGGTTCGACCTACTTTGTTCGAGCAAATTCGAGAAAGACAATCACATGATGTTCATTTACAACAGAAGATGGCGAAGCTAAAGCAAGGAAAAGAAACAGAATTTCAGATTCGGGATGACGGACTCCTTACTTTTAAAAATCGTGTTTGTGTTCCATCAGAACTTGATATTCGAAGAGCTATTCTTGAGGAATCCCATTCTTCAGCTTATGCGATGCATCCTGGTAGTACCAAAATGTACAGAACGCTTCGGGAGCATTATTGGTGGCCAGGTATGAAACGGGACGTTGCTGAATTCGTATCAAAATGTTTATCATGCCAACAGATACAAGCGGAACACCAAAGACCAGCCGGTATGCTTCAACCACTACCTATTCCTGAGTGGAAATGGGAGAACATCACGATGGACTTTGTTTCCGGTTTGCCTCGAACGCAAAAGGGTCATGACTCAATCTGGGTCATTGTTGATCGTTTGACGAAATCGGCACATTTCCTTCCGCTACACACCAATGACTCTTTAGAGAAACTTGCCAAGTTATATGTGGATGAAATCGTGAGATTGCATGGAGTACCAGTGTCAATCATATCAGATCGAGATCCACGATTCACTTCACGTTTTTGGCCTAGTCTGCAAAGGGCGTTGGGTACGAAACTTCTACTCAGTACTTAGTTTCATCCACAGACTGATGGACAGTCAGAGAGAACTATACAGACGCTAGAAGACATGCTACGTTCAGTGGTGTTGAATTTGGGAGGTAGCTGGGATAGGTACGTGACTTTGGTGGAGTTCGCTTATAACAACAATTATCATTCAAGCATTGGAATGCCCCCGTACGAAGCTCTTTATGGCCGAAAGTGTCGGACACCACTCTTTTGGGATGAGGTTGGTGAGAGACAAGTCGAACAAGTAGAGCTTATCGAAGATGCAAAGGAAAAAGTACAAGTTATTCGAGACAGACTTAAAGCAGCACAAGATCGACAGAAAAGCTATGCAGATAATAGGAGGCGTGAGTTGGAGTTTAATGTAGGAGACAAAGTGTTTCTGAAAGTTTCTCCGTGGAAGGGCGTGCTGCGATTCCACCATCGAGGAAAGTTAAGTCCGAGGTATATTGGCCCGTTTACGATCTTGCAAAGGATTGGTCGTGTCGCGTATCAACTTGAGCTACCATCAGAATTGTCAAAGATTCACGATGTCTTCCATGTCTCTATGCTTAGAAAATATGAACCAGATCCTTCACATGTGCTCAAATGTCCCCCAGTTGCATTAAAAAAAATCTATCGTACGAAGTCCAACCTGTTCAAATTGTGGATCGCCGAGAGAAAATGCTTCATAATAAATCCATTCCTATGGTGAGGGTTCTATGGAGAAGTGATCGAATTGAAAAAGAAACATGGGAGCCAGAGTCTGTTATGCATCAACAACATCCACATCTCTTTCATCTCTAGGTACGTTTACGTTTCGAGGACGAAACTTTTTAGAGGAGGGGATACCTTATAATGTCTTGCCTCAACTTTTAAAAGCCCAAAATAATTTATTTATCTTTAGCCCAAACCTTATAATATATCAGCCTCAAACTAGAATTTGTTTTTAGAGCCCAAAATATATTTAATTATTATTAGCCCAACTAGAATTTGCTTTTAGAGCCCAAAATCTATATATTTATTTTTGGCCCAAAGTCTAACTCACTTAAATGGCTTAATCTATTAATAAGCCCAGCCCATCAATAGCCCCAACAATATATGTCAAAAATAGAATAAAAAGGAGAAAGGAAGATAAGAAATAAGAAAGGGCTTCTAGAACATCCAATAGGGGGAAAGAAGAGAAAGGAAGAGGAGAAACCCTTGTGATCAAATTCTCCCATACAACTCTCATTTTAGTTGGTGTATAAGTGTGTTAAGGTAAGTAATATGTCAATTAAGCTTCCTTTCTCCATGATTTTGTGATTTTGTTGGGTTTCTTCCTAGTAAAGGGAAATTCGTATGCTTCTGTTCGACCTACTTTCGACATAGCTATTGATCTTAGAAAGTTACAAACTTAATTTCTATACGTAGCTGGATTCGTTAGCTTTCCGTAGCCATTTGAAACACCTCAATCCGATTTTTCTATAATTAGTTATGAATTTTTTCGTAAACTGCCTCTAGGTGATTCGCAGCCACTGTCCGAACTGATTTTGGTATATCTATTGCCCTCAGAAATTTTCAAACTCAATTTCTGTATGTAGCTGAGTTTGTTAGCTTTCCGTAGCCACTTGAAACGCCTCAATCCGAGTTATATACAATTAGTTATGACTTTTTTCGTGAACTGCCGCAGTCTGGAAATTTTCAGAATTTGTTATGTCAAATTCAAATTTATTTCCAAACGTTTCGTTTGAGAAATGATATGAACTGGGTTATGTGAGACTCGGAGTTGGTGTTGAGGAGTTACGAGCTGCCCTTTATTTAATATCAACTCCTATGTATATTGATTTGTATTCATTTGCTTATCTACTTTTTAGGTAAAGATCAATCGTCGAAGAGCAAGGAAATAACTTCAGATTTCGGAGAGAGTTAATCATTTCCTTGTGAGTTGATAATTCGGGAACGCCTTCTCTTGTGGGAAGTGTGGACCTTGACAAGTTTGCATTCATTTTCTTTACTTACTTGATAAGAAAATTACTTGGTGATGTGTTATGTGGTAAAGAGGCTGATTGGCTCAATTGCTCTAGGTTGAGCCTGATTGGCATGATATGGTCCATTGATTATATTATATTATTTCATATAGAGTCCTGTCAGCCATATATTACGGGTATTGTTTGTTTTAATTTATAGAGCCTTGCTGGCTCGATATATGATATCATTTGTTGTGAAGTATTTGAGGATTAATCTATTGATAATCTTGTGACTTGAGTAGTTATGCATTTGTTGATTTATATGCATACCTGGTACCAAGGTTAAGTAGCCCGAATTGGTCACGGTTCGGGTGAGTTGGAGCGACATTGATTAAGTAGCCCGAATAGTCGCGGTTCGGGTGAGTTAGAGTGACAAACTAATCGCCCATGGCTTGACAAACCTGGGTGAGTTAGATCTAACGAGGCACCTGTCCATTTGCCAAATATTGATACTCTAGAAGGTGATCGTTAGATGGATCAGCCTATTATAGGCTCAGTCAACGTCACCGGTGTGGGGCACGCATGTTATATATGTTTACATGTTTTATCATTTCAAGGATCTCATTAATATTAAATTGTGGTACTTGGTATATGTTGAGAAAGAGCATTAACCTTCATTTTGTCTAGAGTAACGGTGACGGGTTCGGACTGACTCTCGACGGAGAGCTCAATTCGAGGAGGATATTGGCTACCCACGCGTCTTTTATGTGTTAACATGTTGTTTGAACTAAATGTGTTATTTTTTAAATGCGTATAGAGGTTTTATTTTCATTAATTTGTATATTGTGTAAGAAATACTTGATGTGGAACGTAAATGTTGGATTTTAAGTTATAAGTCTTGAACGTGAGTACATACTTCGTATAAGGGTTGGCGTGATCGGCTTATATCACCTCACTGAGCTAGTGGTTTTGCTCACCCCCCACCATTCCTTTTCTTTTCAGGCGGCTGATATCTTTTGGTTGGAGGTTTACCTATCTTTTGCTCGTCATCCGATCAGTGCTTGGGTACTCTTCTTTTTGTATATAAATTGGCGGATTCATTGGCAAGATTGTATAGTTCATATCTGGTACCCCTTGATGTTTTTTTTACTTTCACGATGTTATATCGCTTGTGTATATTTTCTTCAGACCGAGTTACATCATTGTATTTTGTTCCTTTGTAAATCTTTGGTGGTATGTTATGAAAATGATGTCCTGGGTAGTACTCGTTATCATCAGTTGTTCTGTCCTATGGGTATTTGATAGCAAGCCTTACGTTTTCTATAAATTTTCGGAGTGGAGTGCACCCATTCCGTGAAATTTATGGTTAACGTGGCGGTTGTCGCGTTCTGTCTACGGTTGGGGCGTGACAACTTTCTTGGTATCAGAGCCTGGTTATATGAGTCTCATTCTTTTTGAGTCGAGCCAATGGATCCAATTTTATTTCTATGTCCTTCTAAGGTATCGTATTACCTTGATGTTTACATTGCATTTTTCTTTCAGTCTTTATGGTACCTCCAGTTCGACGTCGAGGACGCACCCCTCGTGATCCTTCGAGTCCTCGAGGACATGTTTCTTCTGATCATGTCATTCATCCGATTTCTACGGACCCTATCAATTCTGATCATAGGGTGCCGGTTACCCAGGTAGAGCAACCACGAGCTCAGTTGCGTGTTGAGCACATGATGACACCAGAGCAGTACAAGTTGTATTATGATCACATTCGAATACATGGTGTTCCACCAACTACGATGGCTCCTACGACTACGACTGTCACTGAGGATGTTTTTCGCGCTAATGAACCGATTCAACCCACATCCAATGTCCCAGTTTCTACCCCAGGAATGGCTTTAGGAGGTTCTACTTCTCGAGGTGCACTTTTTATACCTGATTTGGTGAAAGCAGTTGAGAGCATGGGAACTTCAAAATTTGACGGTGCAAGAGATGCTTCTAAAGCGGGCGCATGGTTAAAGGAGATTACAGAGACCTTTGATACCCTGATGATTGAAGAATGTTATCGTGTGGTCATTGCGACCAAGCTATTAGGCCTAGACGCACGACAATGGTGGCAGAATCTAAAGGAGACAACTTCATTACTATTACGTGGCCTATCTTTGTGGAACGATTCAAAGATCGGTACTTCTCTCAGTACATCAAGGATCAGAAGAGGAAAGAGTTCTTCAACCTCTTTCAAGGCACTATGTCGGTCGTTGATTATGAAAGTAAGTTTCTTGATTTGCGAGAATTTGCTCCTGAGTCATATACGACGAGAGACTTATGCAAGAGATTTGAAGATGGTCTTAATCTAAATATTTGAGATCGCATCAAGTGTGGAGACAAGTACGAGAGTCTTGACGCGCTCGTAGAAGAAGCTCTAAGGGTAGAAGGTTTAGTTCAAGCGAGACATAAGCTTGCAGAGCGAACTCAAAAGAAAAGGCAAGGGAGCGCAATTCCAGGAAATGCATTGAAGATGTATAGGGGTGTGGGATCTTCGCGTAGCGCACCTAATTCGGTATCCACTAATTTTCCTCAGCCTCGAGAGCAGTTTAATAGATGTGGGAGCAATGTCTCGGGATCGGTTGGTGCAAATCGCAAGTGCCAGAATTGCTTAAATTATCATGACGGCCCCTGCACGGCTCCTCAGGTATGTTATCAGTGTCGAGAACCGGGGCATATGCGAGGTTCTTGTCCCCAGCTTTCGGGAGCGAGCGGTCAGAGTTCTAGCCAGCCTCGTGGTAGACCAGTATATTCTACACCCAGAGATACTCGATCAGCAGCTGCCAGAGTACCTGATACGATAAGCGGCCTTAGAACTCGATCACCTATGCAAGGAAAGAATCAAAGTAGAGTATTTCATATTTCTCAGGAAGAGGCTCGATCAGATCCGAAGGTGGTGACAGGTAATTTATAATTCGAGTATTTTTACATGCTTGATCTAACCCCTGCCTCGTTATGCCACTTGATTACGAATAAGACATTCGTAAGAAATTTTATCGTTCCAAACTTTTAACTCATAATCTTATGTAATCTTACTTCTTTAGGCCATGTGTCTGTTGGAGACCACCAGGTCTATGCTTTATTTGATCCAAGTTCTGATAGGTCTTATATACGGGATGACCTTGCTGCGATCTTAAATTATCCTATCTCTTATTTGTCACCTGAAATCATAGTTCATACCCCTCTTGGAGAGCGTCTAATTCGTGATTCGGTGTTCCTTGGTTGCCCATTGAAGATTAAGGATGTCATTCTAGAAGCTGAATTGATACCATTGCCTTTGATCGATCTCGATGTTATTCTTGGTATGGATTGGCTTTCTTCTCATCATGCGATTCTCGATTGCCACGAGAAGCTTGTAATTTTCCATAGACCAGGATTCCCAGAACTTGTTTTTAAAGGTGAACTTCAAAAGAGACCACTCTCTTTTATTTCAATGTTGTCTGCGCATAAATTAATGCGCAAGGGTTGTGAGGCATTTTTGGCATTTATCATCGACACTTCTCTTCCTGAGACTAAACTAGAGGACATCCCGATCGTGAACGATTTTTTGATGTCTTTCCCGAAGACTTACCAGGAAAGCCTTCGAATCGAGAGATTGATTTTTCCATTGACGTACTTCCTGGAATCACACCTATATCGATTACTCCATATCGAATGTCGCCAGCTGAGCTCAAGGAACTCAAGACACAACTTGGGGAATTATTGGAGAAGGGGTTCATACGACCTAGCACATCTCCGTGGGGTGCTCCAGTTCTTTTTGTCAAGAAGAAAGACGGATCACTTCGCCTATGCGTCGACTACCGTCAGTTGAATAAAGTGACAATCAAGATCAAATATCCTCTTTCGAGAATCGATGATCTATTTGATTAATTGCAAGGAGCAACTGTGTTCTCAAAAATTGATTTGCGATCTGGTTATCACCAAGTCAGGATTAGGGAATCTAATATCCCTAAGTCTGCTTTCCGAACCAGATACGGTCATTTTGAATTCTGTGTTATGCCTTTTGGACTAACAAATGCTCCTGCGCTTTTATGGATCTTATGAATCAGGTCTTTCGGCCGTACTTAGATAAGTTTGTCATCGTCTTCATTAATGACATCCTTATTTATTCTAAATCAGACGACGAACACTCATCATCATCTAAGAATTATTTTGAATGTTCTTAGAGAAAATCAGCTTTATGCTAAATTTTCGAAGTGTGAATTTTGGCTTCGTGAGGTAAGCTTTTTGGGTCATCGCATTTCTAAAGAAGGAATTGTTGGCAATTGGATCGTGCGGTTCAACGTGATCCGTTAGAATTACAGATAAACAATAACAGCGGAAGCAATTAGAATTATTTACCGTACTTCTGGGTTGGTGTAGAGGATGATCTGTAGAGAACTACCTCTGATCTTCTACTGTATGTCCCAAGTGTGATCCTGCTGTTGTGTGGGCAACAGTCTGCAGGATCTCTCAATCTTCTTCTTCCCTTGTCTCACCAAAAGAGGCGCAGGAAAACTTAGGGTTCCAAGAGGCTGAGTTCACTTATATACTGGGCTACAGCAGGGATCAGGAGGAGAATTGGAGTTGGGCCTCCATTGGATTAAATATCCAAGCTTAACCCAAAGCTTATATTTAATCCAATAATAATAATAAATTCCACTAAATTATTATTACTGCACTACCCACTCCAACCCAAAATTACGTTTTGGGCTCCTTCTTATTATGAGCCCGAAGTCTCCCCATGTTTAAGATATACAATGCCCATTAATTAATTAAGTTACTGACAACTCAAATTAATTAATATCTCATCCACTCAACCTTATTATCATGCCGGAAATTAATCCACTTGCAAGATTTACATGATAAACCTTATGAGCTCCTCAAGGGGACATCATCAACCTATGTCGGACATGGATTCCTTCTACAATCAACAGCACACCATAGATACATCACTATTTCCCAACTCACCGAGTTTGTTGATTTAATACTTATAAATCTCACCCATTGATGAATCAAAGAAATACATACTGCCCTACGTGTCGAGGTTATTGTATAGAGATTAAGAGCACAAACTTCCATAATAACAGAGATCAAGTTCTACTATATAGTCAGTATAAGAAGAACGATCTCAGGCGATCCTACTCAATACACACGAGTGCACTAATGTGATTCTATAGCCAAGACAAGCTAATACCGAACCACACTACAACCATACCGATGGAGAGTCCCCGTCTATCTCAGTTGTGAGTATCTGTTTATACTTTATAAGGAAACCGATAATATGATCTTCCGCGTGTTGTCGCACAACATATTATCTACAGTATAAAGTAAATGGACTATTGCATCATGCATATAAAATAAATTATAAGATGCAATCATTTGATCATATAATTCTCATTTCAAATATTGTTGTGACATTGTTCATACTAAAGCTAGACTTTTAGTATACAATCCAACAATCTCCCACTTATAATAAAAGACTATGCTGTCATGTGTTCTGCCATACATCTGATTCCTACTCCCACTACACGACCATTAAAAGCTCTCGCCTTAAGGTCCTTGTAAATGGATTACTCGGTCATCATCCGATGCAATCTAGGCAACAACAACCTTTCCCTAATCATACGATTTCTCGTAACAGGTGGTACTCACGCTCCATATGTTTAATTGCCTTATGGACTCGTGATTCCTTCAAGTTTGCAACTGCACCAATATCATCAATGTAAATTGTGATTACCTTGGGCAAACTTAGAAACACTTCAAAGTCCATCATGAAGTCTCTAGAGTCATATAGATACTTTGACTGCCTCATAGGCTCCAATTTATCATCTTTCCATGATGGAGTCCGGAGTCTGAAATATATTTCTATATAACACTCCTCCATATTATGACTCTACTTCCTAAAATTAAACACATAACCTTTGAGGAGAATTTACTACCATCCAATCTGACTAAAAAATTCGAATCTACGTAATCCACAAGAAGCAGCGAATCTGCTCAGTAAGTCTATATATGATTTCCAGTCCTTCTCAGGCACTTCATATATGTCTTACCACAATTCATCATTCTTGTTCTGGGTTACGTTGATACCCACTGTTCATGCATCCAGCAAAACAGGTATCCAACTTCGTTCATAGCATTCCTTAGATTAAGCTTCCTTATTCGCCGAAGTATAAGGAACCGCTTTCATCTTCTTTATCTTCTTTTTGTGTCTTAAGACACAATCACTAAGATAAATTCACATGCTAAACGAGTATGGACTGTATCATTTTATGAAACTTGAGATAAGCATAACATCCTTTCTTGTGATCCGTATTACCGTGATCAAAATGATGTATTTTGCCTTTCTTAAGTCCTTCATCACTACCACTTTATTAACCATACCCATACACTCGATAATACTCTTTCATTGTCTCCAATGAGCAAGATACTATCTACGTATAGTACAAGAAACACCACCACGTTTCCGTTACTCTTTACAACACACAAGACTTATCCGCTTATTGATTTAAATCCATGCCACTGGATTACCTAATCAAAACAGATGCTTCACGATCTCAAAGCTTGCTTTAGTCCATCGCTGGACAATTTTAAGCTTACTATCAAAATGCTATTAGTACTTTGCAATGAATTACTCTGGTTGCTTCACATAGATGTTTTCCTCAAGACTTCCAATCAGAAAAGCTGTCTTTGACATCTATTTGCTGTTCCTCATAGCAGCAATAAAAGAATCCGGATCAACATAAGCATAGCTACCAGCGAACATGTTTCCTCATAATCGAACCATTTCTTTCTGAGTACACTTTTTCGCAACAAGCTTTGCTTCCAAGGTTTTCACCTTTCCATATGATCCTCTTTTATTTCCTTTGACCACTTGCAATGGCTTTTACACCATTTAGTGGTCATACAAGTTCCCAGACTTAATATAGAATCCGTAGATTCTATTTCAACATTCATTGCAACTTACTAAGATTCCACATTTTCATCTTGTAGTGCTACGTCGTATCCATGGGATAATACCATGTTCACTAGGGATCAAGTCTCACGACTCTCCCAAAACATATATTTATGGGTTGTCATACAACCCTCCCACTATGACAAGGCACTACATGTAATTGTGTATCAGACGTGACACGCGTTGCAGTTTACCTTGTGGTATATCCTCTTGTACACTTGGTACTTTTACTTCGTGTTTTCCTCTCACTTCCTTTAGAACAACTCATACATGGGTTTGTGATTTATTACATAGTCCATTTCCAAAAAATCTGGTGTTTGTATTAACAATTACCCTTCGATCTTTTGGACTAAATAAATCACCCTCCATTTTTCTAGGATATCCCATATACAGAAAATGTTTCACGAATTACTGTATCTAGGGCATATCCATAAAATGAATTTAATTATTCTAAATAATTCATCATCTATCTAATCATAACCATAAGAGCCTTATACCTTCTACCCACCACACCATTCAGCTGGGGCATGCCCGGTGTAGTCAACTTGAGATTTAATCTCAACTTCTGATTATTAGTTCCTAACTATCCTAGGAGGTTTTCGTCATCACGATTGAATCGTAATGATATGATATATTTTCCATGACGCTTCACTGTACCAGCCTTACAATTCTTGAATTAATCCAATAACTTAGACATGCAGTGCATCAAATAAATATATCGGTTTTCAGAATAATCTTTGAATATTCATAACCACCTCTCGCCTGGATATTGTTAGGTTCGCTTGAATCAGAATGAACTAATTCCAACATACATATCTTTGGCTCTAAACCCCACAGCCTTGAAAAGGCAGTGAATCATTTTTACTTACAAGCAAGACTCGCAAGTCCGATAGTTTCCACTTCAGATAAACCTTACGGTCTATCGGCTATCAACTTTTGAATCCTACTCATGTAAAATGAACTATCTTAGAAGCCAAATGTATGTTTAGTCATCTTTGAAGGTTCCTTTCTCTTACTAATATTAGAAGATGCATTATTAATTACTATTTGTTGCATCTGTGGGATGTTCATGATTTAAGAGTTTACATATTATCTACCAACGTACTATAACAGATTATAGCCCCATTCCTCATCACTATGACCATGTCATTTAAATGAAATGAAGTATCCATCCGTTAATGCATAGAAACCAAAATTAAATTCTTTTTATGAAACGTACGTAAAGATAATTTCTCATAATCAATCGTTTATTCTTATCATGAGATAAATAAACAACTCCCACTGCAATAGCTACTACCTTTGTAGTTTTACCCATGTCATAACTATCTTATCCTTACTCAGTGATAAATATTTAGTGATTCCAGTATCTATGCACTTCGTGTCAGTAGATGCTATCACTAATCATATTAAAACAACTAGTGAATAAGATATTAAGTTTGTTCACTTTATGATGAAAATGGCTTTCCTTTGCCACATGTTTTGTCATAAGTTTCCCACCATATACATCCTCTTGTAATTCAGGTGGAACTTACTCAAAACATCTAGACAATTATGGAGAATAAAATTGACTTAGGTTTCCCCTTCAACTTTTATTCCCTGTATTTCCAATTCATTCATCAAATTCTATCATGATCTTGCACCTTTTAAATTACTCAAGTATTCGAAGAGTTACATGAGACCATCATATTTCTATGAACCTCTCATCTCTTCACTAGAGACTTTAATAGGCATCATGAGACGTCCTTTATGAGAATACACATGTATTTTCTTAAGCAGTAATTTTCAAAACCAAGATTATTTTCTAATCATCTAATTTGGACAAGTAAATATAATGTCTTTTAGTTAACAATTAGTGAAATAAAACCATTCGAAATTCAGAGAATCACAAATAAATATTCCGATCAAATCTTCGAATTTTATCCTTTTATATTGTTTCCCTCAAAAATAATATAAAAATAAAATTCATCGACATCTCAAGCACCGTGAGTCTGCAAGCCACGTTAGTGTGGACGTTTACAAACCCGAACATTTACAAGAGAAGGTTTTACCCATTAATTTCATTTGTCAACCTAACTTTTATGACAAAATAATTAATAGTCGGTTCCTCTTTAGCCATGCAAATAATAGCAGTGACTCCGTTGGGGAGGATACTAATTATTTACACCTAAGTGTGTACCATTATTTGATCCCAAGTCCACTGCGCGAGCTTGTGTGCCTTATAGTTGGAGAAGTACACACGCGCTCGGATAGCTTCCTACAATCATCAATTATAAGTTTGTACTAGTAAACTGTACACAAACTCATCCGTTAGGGAGGAAGGCCTATTGCCAACACGCAAGTTTATGCGCCACATTACAAACAATAATTATTTAATGAAGTTTGTACCAGTGATCCGTGAATAAACTCATCCGTTAGGGAGGAAGGCCTATTGCCAACACGTAAGTTTACTCACATCACTTACAAACCAATAATGGAGGCGCGGGAATTAATTATACCAATCCCCTCTCCCACTTAGTTATTTAATACCGAGGGTTTTTAACATGTATATAATATTCCAGAATAAAATATACAACTTAGACATGCTTCTATTAACAGCAATTTAAATAAATAAATCACATAGAACATGCCTTTCATATACAATAATTAATTGTAAAGCTAAAACAATTAAACCAATTATATATCATTAATTAATTGCATAAAATGTTGGATCAATTAAATAGGCCCAGCTGACCCAAACATCATTAGCATAAAATAAGCAGCCCATTAGTAAAATAATTAAGCCCATTTACCCTGCCAATTTATGCATTAAGGTCTAGCCCAATATTTAACCTGGCCCAACATCATACCCACAATTAATTAAAAACCAGGATTGGCCCAGCAGCCCATTACCATTTAATTAAAATTGGGTCCATAACCACAGCCCAAAACCATTTAATTAAAATAAAGGCCCAACTGAGACAACCATATACTGCCCAAAACGGCCCAGCAACAGCTGAATAACCCAGCAGGCCCAATAACCAAAAAAATTGAATTAAGCCCAATTATCCAACATTAAAATAGCCCTACAGCCTTTATGAAAATTGGGCCCTGCAACCTTTATGAAAATTGGGCCCTGCAACATAGGCCCAAAACAGAAGCCCACACATAGCTGCTGCCCTAGATTCTTCCAGCCGCAACAAGAAGCAAACACCCAGCCTGCACCGGCGCTACCGGTCGCCTCTGCCGCCGCCGGCCGCGCCAGCATCCGGCGCCAACAGCGCCGCCGCCCGCTTTGTCGCCACCCTCACTGCCAGCTATCGTCTATCACCGCTAGAGCCGCCACCAGCTGCCGCACGCCGCCGCTCGAGGACAACACAGGCGCTCGATTAGGAAAACGAGCGCCTCACCGTGCATTCATCCGAGTGGGGCTGCCCGGTTGGCCGCTTGCCGAGACGTGCCCGCCACCACCAATCATCTGTGCAACCAAAGACGTCGTTGCAGCCGGCGCCAGAGCCTACAGCCAACTAAAAAAAATGCCGCAAACTGCCCATCAGCGCCGCCGCCGACCGGTAGTCTCGAAAAGACGCAGGCACACCCGGTGAGAGGACCAGCTCGCCTAGTATCCACGATGATCGAGTCCCACGTCTAGATCCCACACATAGTCGCCCAGAAAAAGTAGCATGCAGAGCCAAGCATCGCCTCGATCCTGTCGCTCAGCCAACACACTCCGCCAGATTAGCGCCAATCTGCTCCGATCGACAGGGATTGTGTTGAACTCTCTCGCATCCCCTTCTGACTCGAATTAATCAACTGGCAACCCATCTTTGCACCTGCAATCGGGAGTTGCAGAGGTGCCCCATCCAATGCCAGTCAGCGTCTTCCCCGTGCAGTCGCCTCCGCATAGGCTTCCAGCCATCACGCGCCGCCATCATCAGTACCGTTCGCCGTTGATTTCGATCCAGTCGATGCCTCTCGCTCCATGCTTTGATCGTCACCAGTCATCGATTACAT
The DNA here is from genome assembly GCA_023678885.1 of Pogostemon cablin. NCBI lineage: Eukaryota > Viridiplantae > Streptophyta > Magnoliopsida > Lamiales > Lamiaceae > Pogostemon > Pogostemon cablin. Next base: position 15,152,547 of record CM042975.1, on the reverse strand, counting down.
CGACTGCTCCAAAAGGCGTTCAACGTCGCCGACAACCACCGCTACAATAGGCTGTTTGACTGATTGATTGATGTTCTTGTGTGCCAGATAGTCATTATTGCATATTCCATCGTTCTTCTCGACTCCACCATCATCAGTACCGCGTGTGTGGGTGTTTAGATGTGTCCAGTGTGATAGTTGGGAGATTGAGAGTTTGAACAGCAATAAACAATCAGCAGTAATCACACATACCAAATTGGATACCATATTGAAAAACAATAACAGTGTAAAACTCATGTGATTATATCCAGATTTAACTATATAATCAAATAACCAGATTCATACATGCTATCAATCCGACTAAAACCACACGCGTAAGGCTGAAACCCTTATCTAACGTCCCATGTTTCACCACGAAACCAACGCTCTGATACCAATTGTTGGCAATTGGATCATGCGGTTTAACGTGAACCGTTAGAATTATAGATAAACAATAACAGCGGAAGCAATTATAATTGTTTACCGTACTTCTGGGTTGGTGTAGAGGATGATCTGTAGAGAACTACCTCTGATCTTCTACTGTATGTCCCAAGTGTGATCCTGCTGTTGTGTGGGCAACAGTCTGCAGGATCTCTCAATCTTCTTCTTCCCTTGTCTCACCAAAAGAGGCGCAGAAAAACTTAGGGTTCCAAGAGGCTGAGTTCACTTATATACTGGGCTACAGCAGGGATCAGGAGGAGAATTGGAGTTGGGCCTCCATTGGATTAAATATCCAAGCTTAGCCCAAAGCTTATATTTAATCCAATAATAATAATAAATTCCACTAAATTATTATTACTGCACTACCCACTCCAACCCAAAATTACGTTTTGGGCTCCTTCTTATTATGAGCCCGAAGTCTCCCCATGTTTAAGATATACAATGCCCATTAATTAATTAAGTTACTGACAACTCAAATTAATTAATATCTCATCCGAAAGTAGTACCACTCAACCTTATTATCATGCCGGAAATTAATCCACTTGCAAGATTTACATGATAAACCTTATGAGCTCCTCAAGGGGATATCATCAACCTATGTCGGACATGGATTCCTTCTACAATCAACAGCACACCATAGATACAACACTATTTCCCAACTCACCGAGTTTGTTGGTTTAATACTTATAAATCTCACCCATTGATGAATCAAAGAAATACATACTGCCCTACGTGTCGAGGTTATTGTATAGGGATTAAGAGCACAAACTTCCATAATAACAGAGATCAAGTTCTACTATATAGTCAGTATAAGAAGAACGATCTCAGGCAATCCTACTCAATACACAAGAGTGCACTAATGTGATTCTATAGCCAAGACAAGCTAATACCGAACCACACTACAACCATACCGATAGAGAGTCCCCGTCTATCTCAGTTGTGAGTATCTGTTTATACTTTATAAGGAAACCGATAATATGATCTTCCGCTTGTTGTCGCACAACATATTATCTACAGTATAAAGTAAATGGACTATTACATCATGCATATAAAATAAATTATAAGATGCAATCATTTGATCATATGATTCTCATTTCAAATATTGTTGTGATATTGTTCATACTAAAGCTAGACTTTTAGTATACAATCCAACAGGAATCTACGTCGATCCAGTGAAGATTCGAGCTATACTGAATTGGGAGCGTCCAAAGAACGTGACAGAGATTCGTAGCTTTCTGGGATTAGCTGGATATTATCGACGATTTGTCAAAGACTTTTCGTTGCTGGCTTCATCTTTGACTAAATTGACTCGGAAAGGGGTAAAATTTGAATGGAGTGAAGAGTGTGAGGAGGCATTTTAAGAATTGAAAAGACGACTCGTTTCAGCCCCTATTCTTGGTTTGCCAGACCCGGTAATTGAAGAATTTACCATTTATAGCGACGCCTCGCGACAAGGGTTAGGATGTGTTCTAATGCAAGAAGAAAAGATTATTGCCTACGCTTCAAGGCAATTGAAGAAGAATGAAGAAAATTATCTCACACACGATTTGGAGTTGGCTGCAATCATCTTTGCGTTGAAAATATGGAGGCACTATCTTTATGGTGCAACTTGTAGAATTTTCACTGATCACAAAAGCTTAAAGTATATCACCATGCAAAAGGAACTCAACTTCCGGCAAAGGCGATGGATGGAGTTGATTAGTGACACTGACTTAGTCATTGATTATCATCCTGGCAAGGCAAACGTTGTTGCAGATGCTCTGAGTAGAAAGTTTTCTACCTCACTTGCTTCGATTCGATCTTCTTATCTTCCTATGTTGGAGCAGTTTAAATCTTTGCGCATTTCACTCGATTGTGAAAAGTCTAATAATTCTGCTCTAATCGCCAAATTTGAGGTTCGACCTACTTTGTTCGAGCAAATTCGAGAAAGACAATCACATGATGTTCATTTACAACAGAAGATGGTGAAGCTAAAGCAAGGAAAAGAAATAGAATTTCAGATTTGGGATGACGGACTCCTTACTTTTAGAAATCGTGTTTGTGTTCCATCAGAACTTGATATTCGAAGAGCTATTCTTGAGGAAGCCCATTCTTCAGCTTACGTGATGCATCCTGATAGTACCAAAATATACAGAACACTTCTGGCGCATTATTGGTGGCCAAGTATGAAACGGGGCATTGCTGAATTCGTATCAAAATGTTTATCATGCCAACAGATAAAAGCGGAATACCAAAGACCAGCCAGTATGCTTCAACCACTACCTATTCCTGAGTGGAAATAGGAGAACATCACGATGGACTTTGTTTTCGGTTTGCCTCGAACGCAAAAGGGTCATGACTCAATCTGGGTCATTGTTGATCGTTTGACGAAATCGGCACATTTCCTTCCGGGACACACCAATGACTCTTTGGAGAAACTTGCCAAGTTATATATGGACGAAATCGTGAGATTGCATGGAGTACCAGTGTCAATCATATCTGATCGAGATCCACGATTCACTTCACGTTTTTGGCCTAGTCTGCAAAGGACGTTGGGTGCGAAACTTCTATTCAGTACTTAGTTTCATCCACAGACTGATGGACAGTCAGAGAGAACTATACAGATGCTAGAAGACATGCTACGTGCAGTGGTGTTGAATTTGGGAGGTAGCTGGGATAGGTACGTGACTTTGGTAGAGTTCGCTTATAACAACAGTTATCATTCAAGCATTGGAATGCCCCCGTACGAAGCTCTTTATGGCCAAAAGTGTCGGACACCACTCTTTTGGGATGAGGTTGGTGAGAGATAAATCGAACAAGTAGAGCTTATCGAAGATGCAAAGGAAAAAGTACAACTTATTCGAGACAGACTTAAAGCAGCACAAGATCGACAGAAAAGCTATGCAGATAATAGGAGGCGCGAGTTGGAGTTTAATGTAGGAGAGAAAGTGTTTCTGAAAGTTTCTCCATGGAAGGGCGTGCTGCGATTCCACCATCGAGGAAAGTTAAGTCTGAGGTATATTGGCCCATTTACGATCTTCCAAAGGATTGGTCGTGTCACGTATCGACTTGAGATACCATCAGAATTGTCAAAGATTCACGATGTCTTCCATGTCTCTATGCTTAGAAAATATGAACCAGATCCTTCACATGTGCTCAAATGTCCCCCAGTTGCATTAAAGGAAAATCTATCGTACGAAGTCCAACCTGTTCAAATTGTGGATCGCCGAGAGAAAATGCTTCATAATAAATCTATTCTTATGGTGAGGGTTCTATGGAGAAGTGATCGAATTGAAGAAGAAACATGGGAGCCAGAGTCTGTTATGCGTCAACAACATCCACATCTCTTTCATCTCTAGGTACGTTTACGTTTCGAGGACGAAACTTTTTAGAGGAGGGTATACCTTATAATGTCTTGCCCCAACTTTTAAAATCCCAAAATAATTTATTTATCTTTGGCCCAAACCTTATAATATATCAGCCCCAAACTAGAATTTGTTTTTAGAGCCCAAAATCTATTTAATTATTATTAGCCCAACTAGAATTTGCTTTTAGAGCCCAAAATCTATATATTTATTTTTGGCCCAAAGTCTAACTCACTTAAATGGCTTAATCTATTAATAAGCCCAGCCCATCAATAGCCCCAACAATATATGTCAAAAATAGAATAAAAAGGAGAAAGGAAGATAAGAAATAAGAAAGGGCTTCTAAAACATCCAATAGGGGGAAAGAAGAGAAAGAAAGAGGAGAAACCCTTGTGATCAAATTCTCCCATACAACTCTCATTTTAGTTGGTGTATAAGCGTGTTAAGGTAAGTAATATGTCAATTAAGCTTCCTTTCTCCATGATTTTGTGATTTTGTTGGGTTTCTTCCTAGTAAAGGGAAATTCGTATGCTTCTGTTCGACCTACTTTTGAAATAGCTATTGACATTAGAAAGTTGCAAACTTAATTTCTATACGTAGCTGGATTCGTTAGCTTTCCATAGCCACTTGAAACACCTCAATCCGAGTTTTCTACAATTAGTTATGAATTTTTTCGTAAACTGCCTCTAGGTGATTCGCAGCCACTGTCCGAACTGATTTTGGTAAATCTATTGCCCTCAGCAATTTTCAAACTCAATTTCTGTATGTAGCTGAGTTTGTTAGCTTTCCGTAGCCAATTGAAACGCCTCAATTCGAGTTATATACAATTAGTTATGACTTTTTTCGTGAACTGCCGCAGTCTGGAAAGTTTCAGAATTTGTTATGTCAAATTCAAATTTATTTCCAAACTTTCGTTTGAGAAATGATATGAACGGGGTTATGTGAGACTCGGAGTTGGTGTTGAGGAGTTACGAGCTGCCCTTTATTTAATATCAACTCCTATGTATATTGATTTGTATTCATTTGGTTATCTACTTTTTAGGTAAAGATCAATCGTCGAAGAGCAAGGAAATAACTTCAGATTTCGGAGAGAGTTAATCATTTCCTTGTGAGTTGATAATTCGGGAACGCCTTCTCTTGTGGGAAGTGTGGACCCTTGACAAGTTTGCATTCATTTTCTTTACTTACTTGATAAGAAAATTACTTGGTGATGTGTTATGTGGTAAAGAGGCTGATTGGCTCAATTGCTCTAGGTTGAGCCTGATTGGCATGATATGGTCCATTGATTATCTTATATTATTTCATATAGAGTCCTGTCAGTCATGTATTACGGGTATTGTTTATTTTAATTTATGGAGCCTTGCTGGCTCGATATATGATATCATTTGTTGTGAAGTATTTGAGGATTAATCTATTGATAATCTTGTGACTTGAGTTGTTATGCATTTGATGATTTATATGCATACCTAGCCCGAATTGGTCACGGTTCGGGTGAGTTGGAGCGACATTGATTAAGTAACCCGAATAGTCGCGGTTTGGGTGAGTTAGAGTGACAAACTAATCGCCCGTGGCTTGGCAAACCTGGGTGAGTTAGATCTAACGAGGCACCTATCCATTTGCCAAATATTGATACTCTGGAAGGTGATCGTTAGATGGATCAGCCTATTATAGGCTCAGTCAACGTCACCGGTGTGGGACACACATGTTATATATATTTACATGTTTTATCATTTCAAGGATCTTATTGATATTAAATTGTGTTACTTGGTATATGTTGAGAAAGAGCATTAACCTTCATTTTTTCTAGAGTAACGGTGACGGGCTCGGACTGACTCTCGACGGAGAGCTCAGTTCGAGGAGGATATTGGCTACCCACGCGTCTTTTATGTGTTAACATGTTGTTTGAACTAAATGTGTTATTTTTTAAATGCGTATAGAGGTTTTATTTTCATTAATTTGTATATTGTGTAAGAAATACTTGATGTGGAACGCAAATGTTGGATTTTAAGTTATAAGTCTTGAACGTGAGTACATACTTCGTATAAGGATTAGCGTTATCGGCTTATTACCTCACTGAGCTAGTGATTTTGCTCACCCCCCACCATTCCTCTCCTTTTCAGGCGGTTGATATCTTTTGGTTGGAGGTTTGCCTATCTTTTGCTCGTCATCTGATCAGTGCTTAGGTACTCTTCTTTTTGTGTATAAATTGGCGGATCCGTTGGCGAGATTGTATAGTTCATATCTGGTACCCCTTGATGTTTTTTTTTACTTTCGCGATGTTATATCGCTTGTGTATATTTTCTTCAGACCGAGTTACATCATTGTATTTTGTTTCTTTGTAAATCTTTGGTGGTATGTTATGAAAATGATGTCCTCGGGTAGTACTCATTATCATCAGTTGTTCTGTCCTACGGGTATTTGATAGCAAGCCTTACGTTTTCTATAAATTTTCGGAGTGGAGTGCACCCATTCCGTGAAATTTATGGTTAACGTGGCGGTTGTCGCGTTCTGTCTACGGTCGGGGCGTGACAATATACCTCATCATGATGCGTATTTCCTTCATCATGATGCTCATTTCCTTCTTCATGATGCTCATTTCCTACATTGTGATACTCATTTCCCTTTTCATGATGCTCATTTCTTTCATAATAATGAATATTTCCTTCATCATGATTATCATTTCCTGTCATTATGGTCATTTCCTTTAATCATGAGGCATATTTCATTCACCGTGATACATATTTCCTTAATCATGATGCTCATTTCCTTCATCATAATTCTTATTTCCATCATCATGATGCATAAATCCTTCATCGTGAAACTTATTTCCTTCATCATTATGCTCATTTCTATCATCATGATGCATGTTTCCTTCATCATGATGCCCATTTCCTATATCATAACCTAATTTCCTTCATCATGATGCACATTTTCCTTCATCATAATGCTTATTTCCTACGTCACGATGCATATTCTCATCATCATGATGATTATTTCTTTCATCGTGATGCTCATTTCCTGTATCATGATGCTCATTTCCTTCATCATGATGCATATTTTCCTTCAGTATAATGCTCATTTCCTACAACACAATGCAGATTTCAATCATCATGATACTCTTTTCCTTCATCTAGATCTTCATTTCCTTCGCCATGATGCATATTTCATTCATCATGTAATCATTTACATCATCATGATGCTAATATACTTCATCATGATGCGTATTTCGTTCATCATGATGCTCATTTCCAACATTATGATGCTCATTTCCCTTTTCATAATGCTCATTTCTTTCATCATAATGAATATTTCCTTCATCATGATTATCATTTCCCAAGTCATTATCGTCATTTCCTTTAATCATGAGGCTTATTTCATTCATCATGATACATATTTACTTAATCATGATGCTCATTTCCTACATCATGATACATATTTCCTTCATCATGGCGATATTTCCTCCATCGTGATGCTCATTTCTTACATCAATATGCTCTTTTCCTTCATCATGATGAATGTTTTCTTCTTGATGATCCTCATTTCCATCACCATGATGTTGATTTCCTTCATCATGATGCGTATTTAATTCATCATGATGCTCATTCACTACATCATGATTCTCATTTCATTCATTACGATGCATATTTCCTTCATCATGATGCTCGTTTCTTACATCATGCTTCATATTTCCTTCATCTCTATGTTCATTTCCAACATCATGATGATCATTTCCTTCATCATGATGTAAATTTTCTTCATAATGATGCTTATTTGCTTTATCATGATGCGTATTTCCTTCATCATAATGCTCATTTCCTTCATCATAATTCTTATTTCCATCATCATTATGCATAAATCCTTCATCGTGATACTTATTTCCTTCATCATGATGCATGTTTCCTTCATCATGATGCTCATTTCAAATATCATGACCTAATTTTCTTCATCATGATGCATATTTTCCTTCATCATAATGCTCATTTCCTACGTCACCATGCTTATTCTCATTATCTTGATGCTCATTTCTTTCATCATGATGCTCATTTCCTGTATCATGATGCTCATTTCCTTCATCATGATGCATATTTTCCTTCATCATAATGCTCAATTCCTACATCACGATGCATATTTCAATCATCATGATGCTCTTTTCCTTCATCTTGATGTTCATTTCCTTCGCCATGATGCATATTTCCTTCATCATGTAATCATTTACATCATCATGATGCTAATATACTTCATCATGATGCGTATTTCCTTCATCATGATGCTCATTTCCATCTTCATGATGCTCATTTCCTACGTTATGATGCTCATTTCCCTTTTCATGATGCTCATTTCTTTCATCATAATGAATATTTCATTCATCATGATTATCATTTCCTAAGTCATTATGGTCATTTCCTTTAATCATGAGCCTTATTACATTCATCGTGATACATATTTCCTTAATCATGATGCTCATTTCCTACATCATGATACTTATTTCCTTCATCATGGTGATATTTCCTTCATCTTAATGCTCATTCCTTACATCAATATGCTCTTTTCCTTCATCATGATGCATATTTTCTTCATGATGATCCTCATTTTCATCCCCATGATGTTAATTTTCTTCATCATGATGTGTATTTACTTCATCATGATGTTCATTCACTACATTGTGATGCTCATTTCATTCATTCGATGCATATTTCATTCATCATGATGTTCATTTCTTACATCATGCTTCATATTTCCTTCATCTCTATATCATTCCCAACATCATGATGATCATTTCCTTCATCACGATGCAAATTTTCTTCATAATGCTGCTTATTTACTTTATCATGATGCGTATTTTCTTCATCATGATGCTCATTTCCTTCATCATAAATCTTATTTCCATCATCGTGATGCATAAATTCTTCATCGTGATACATATTTCCTTCATCATGATGCATCATTTCTATCATGATGTTCATTTCATTCATTACGATGCATATTACATTCATCATGATGTTCATTTCTTACATCGTGCTTCATATTTCATTCATCTCTATGTTCATTTCCAACATCATGATGATCATTTCCTTTATCATGATGCAAATTTTCTTCATAATGATGCTTATTTCCTTTATCATGATGCGTATTTCCTTCATCATGATGCTCATTTCCTTCATCATAATTCTTATTACCATCATCATGATGCATAAATCCTTCATCGTGATACTTATTTCCTTCATCATGATGCTCATTTCTATCATCATGATGCGTGTTTCCTTCATCATGATGCTCATTTCCTATATCATGACCTAATTTCCTTCATCATGATGCATATTTTCCTTCATCATAGTGCTCATTTCCTACGTCACGATGCTTATTCTTATTATCATGATGCTCATTTCTTTCATCATGATGCTCATTTCCTGTATCATGATGCTCATTTCCTTCATCATGATGCATATTTTCCTTCATCATAATGCTCATTTCCTACATCACGATGCATATTTTAATCATCATGATGCTCTTTTCCTTCATCTTGATGTTCATTTCCTTCGCCATGATGCATATTTACTTCATCATGTAATCATTTACGTAATCATGATGCTAATATACTTCATCATGATGCGTATTTCCTTCATCATGTAATCATTTACATAATCATGATGCTAACATACTTCATCATGATGCGTATTTTCTTTATCATGATGCTCATTTCCTTCTTCATGATGCTCATTTCCTACATTATGATGCTCATTTCTTTCATCATAATGAATATTTCCTTCATCATGATTATCATTTCCTAAGTCATTATGGTCATTTCCTTTAATCATGAGGCTTATTTCATTAATCATGATACATATTTCCTTAATCATGATGCTCATTTCCTACATCATGATACATATTTCCTTCATCATGGTGATATTCCCTTCATCGTGATTCTCATTTCTTACATCAATATGCTCTTTTCCTTCATCATGATGCATGTTTTCTTCATGATGATCCTCATTTCCATCACCATGATGTTAATTTTCTTAATCATGATGCGTATTTACTTCATCATGATGCTCATTCACTACATTGTGACGCTCATTTCATTCATTACGATGCATATTTCATTCATCATGATGTTCATTTCTTACATCAAGCTTCATATTTCCTTCATCTCTATGTTCATTTACTACATCATGATGATCATTTCCTTCATCATGATGCAAATTTTATTCATAATGATGCTTATTTCCTTTATCATGATGCGTATTTCCTTCATCATGATGCTCATTTCCTTCATCATAATTCTTATTTCCATCATGATGATGCATAAATCCTTCATCGTGATACTTATTTCCTTCATCATGATGCTCATTTCTATCATCATGATGCATGTTTCCTTCATCATGATGCTCATTTCATATATCATGACCTAATTTTCTTCACCTTGATGCATATTTTCCTTCATCATAATGCTCATTTCCTACGTCACCATGCTTATTCTCATTATCATGATGCTCATTTCTTTCATCATGATGCTCATTTCCTGTATCATGATGCTCATTTTCTACATCACGATGCATATTTCAATCATCATGATGCTCTTTTCCTTCATCTTGATGTTCATTTCCTTCGCCATGATGCATATTTCCTTCATCATGTAATCATTTACATCATCATGATGCGTATTATACTTCATCATGATGCGTATTTCCTTCTTCATGATGCTGATTTCCTTCTTCATGATGCTTATTTCCTACATTATGATGCTCGTTTCCCTTTTCATGATGCTCATTTCTTTCATCATAATGAATATTTCCTTCATCTTGATTATCATTTCCTAAGTCATTATGGTCATTTCCTTTAATCATGAGGCTTATTACATTCATCGTGAGACATATTTTCTTAATCATGATGCTCATTTCCTACATCATGATACTTATTTCCTTCATCATGGTGATATTTCCTTCATCGTAATGCTCATTCCTTACATCAATATGCTCTTTTCCTTCATCATGATGCATGTTTTCTTCATGATGATCCTCATTTCCATCCCATTGATGTTAATTTTCTTCATCATGATGCGTATTTACTTCATCATGATGTTCATTCACTATATTGTGATGCTCATTTCATTCATTCGATGCATATTTCATTCATCATGATGTTCATTTCTTACATCATGCTTCATATTTCCTTAATCTCTATATCATTTCCAACATCATGATGATCATTTCCTTCATCACGATGCAAATTTTCTTCATAATGATGCTTATTTACTTTATCATGATGCGTATTTTCTTCATCTTGATGCTCATTTTCTTCATCATAAATCTTATTCCATCATCATGATGCATAAATTCTTCATCATGATACTTATTTCCTTCATCATGATGCATCATTTCTATCATCATGATGCATGTTTCCTTCATCATGATGCTAATATCCTATATCATGACCTAATTTCCTTCATCATGATGCATATTTTCCTTCATCATAATGCTCATTTCCTACGTCACGATGCATATTCCCATCATCATGATGCTCATTTCTATCATCATGATGCTCATTTCCTGTGTCATGATGCTCATTTTCTTCATCATGATGCATATTTTCCTTCATCATAATGCTCATTTCCTACATCACGATTCATATTTCAATTATCATGATGCTCTTTTCCTTCATCTTGATGTTCATTTCCTTCGTCATGATGCATATTTCCTTCATCATGTAATAATTTACATCATCATGATGCTAATATACTTCATCATGATGCGTATTTTCTTCATCATGATGCTCATTTCCTTCTTCATGATGCTCATTTCTTACATTATGATGCTCATTTTCTTCTTCATGATGCTCATTACTTTCATCATAATGTATATTTCCTTATCTTGATTATCATTTCCTAAGTCATTATGGTCTTTTCCTTTAATCATGGAGCTTATTTCATTCATCGTGATACATACTTACTTAATCATGATGCTCATTACCTACATCATGATACATATTTACTTCATCATGAAGCATAATTTCCTTCATCATGATACATATTTTCCTTCATCATAATGCTCATTTACTACGTCACGATGCATATTCCCATCATCATGATGCTCATTTCTATCATCATGATGCTCATTTCCTGTATCATGATGCTCATTTTCTTCATCATGATGCATATTTTCCTTCATCATAATGCTCATTTCCTACATCACGATTCATATTTCAATTATCATGATGCTCTTTTCCGTCATCTTGATGTTCATTTCCTTCGCCATGATGCATATTTCCTTCATCATGTAATAATTTACATCATCATGATGCTAATATACTTCATCATGATGCGTATTTTCTTCATCATGATGCTCATTTCCTTCTTCATGATGCTCATTTCTTACATTATGATGCTCATTTTCTTCTTCATGATGCTCATTACTTTCATCATAATGTATATTTCCTTCTCTTGATTATCATTTCCTAAGTCATTATGGTCTTTTCCTTTAATCATGGAGCTTATTTCATTCATCGTGATACATACTTACTTAATCATGATGCTCATTTCCTACATCATGATACATATTTACTTCATCATGAAGCATAATTTCCTTCATCATGATACATATTTTCCTTCATCATAATGCTCATTTACTACGTCACGATGCATATTCCCATCATCATGATGCTCATTTCTATCATCATGATGCTCATTTCCTGTATCATGATGCTCATTTTCTTCATCATGATGCATATTTTCCTTCATCAGAATGCTCATTTCCTACATCACGATTCATATTTCAATCATCATGATGCTATTTTCCTTCATCTTGATGTTCATTTCCTTCGCCATGATACATATTTCCTTCATCATGTAATCATTTACATCATCATGATGCTAATATACTTCATCATGATGCGTATTTCCTTCATCATGATGCGCATTTCCTTCTTCATAATGCTCATTTCCTACATTATGATGCTCATTTTCTTCTTCATGATGCTCATTTCTTTCATCATAATGTATATTTCCTTCTCTTGATTATCATTTCCTAAGTCATTATGGTCTTTTCCTTTAATCATGGGGCTTATTTCATTCATTGTGAAACATACTTACTTAATCATGATGCCCATTTCCTACATCATGATACATATTTACTTCATCATGGTGATATTTCCTTCATCGTGATGCTCATTTCTTACATCAATATGCTATTTTCCTTGATCATGATGCATGTTTTCTTCTTGATGATCCTCATTTCCATCACCATGATGTTGATTTCCTTCATCATGATGCGTATTTACTTCATCATGATGCTCATGTTGGATTATATACTATAAGTCTAGCTTTTTGTATGAACAATGTTATAACAATTAATTTGAAATGAGAATCATATGATCAAATGATTGCATCTTATAATTTATTTATATGTTCGATGCAATAGTCCACTTACTTTATACTGTAGATAATATGTTGTGCGACAACACGCGGAAGATCATATTATCGGTTTCCTTATAAAGTATAAACATATGCTCACAATCGAGATAGACGGGGACTCTCTATCGGGATGGTTGTAGTGTGGTTTGGTATTAGCTTGTCTTGGCTATAGAATCACATTAGTGCACTTGTGTGTATTTAGCAGGACCGCTTGAGATCGTTCGACTTATACTGACTTATAGGAGAACTTGATCTCAGTTATTATGGAAGTTCGTACTCTTAATCCCTATATAATAACCTCGACACGTAGGGCAGTATGTATTTCTTTGATTCATCAATGGTTGAGGTTTACATGTAATTAAATTAACAAACTCGATGAGTTAGGAAGTAGTGCTGTCTCTATGGTGTGCTGTTGATTGTAGAAGGAATCCGTATCCATCATAGGTTGATGATGTCCCCTTGAGGAGCTCATAAGGATTATCATGTAAACCCTGCAGGTGGAATTTATTCTGGCATGATAATGAGGTTGAGTGGTACTACTCTTGGATGAGATATTAATTAATTGAGTTGTCAGTAACTTAAATTAATTAATGGACATTGTATATCTTAAACATGGGGAAACTAACGGGCTCATAATAAGAAGGAGCCCAAAATGTAATTTTGGGATTGGAAAGGCAGTGCAGTAATAATATTTTAGTGGAATATATTATTATTATTGGACTTAAGTATAAGCTTTGGGCTAAGCTTGGTTACTTAAGCCCAATGGAGGCCCAACCCAATTTCTCCTCTTGGTCCCTGCTGTACCCCATGTATATAAGTCACCTCAGCTTATCTGGAACCCTAATCTAATTTATTATTCACGTGTGATGAGGGTTGAGAGCAGATTGAGGAGGTCTCGTAGATCGTCGGCCACACGATGTCGAAATCGGACTTGGGACATACGGCAGAAGATCAGAAGGTAGTTTGCTGCTGCTGTCCGCCAGCGATAATGATGCATGTGGGACTGCACAGTCTGCCAGCGATAATCCTTCATCTTCTACATACCCTGGTGAACGGTAATCGTTTCTATGATTTATTGCTGCTTGATGTATATGATGATTTGTGTGATTAATTGTCATGGGCATGTGATTAGATTGAGAAATCAATTATGTGTTTAGGATAGTTCATTGAATCATTTCATCATACACTTCATGTGCATTAATTTAGAATGAGATAGAGATATCCTTCTAGATTTAGAACCCTTGATAGAACATTTGATTAGCTTAATCGAGAGATTGGTTGATTAGGTGAGGAGAACCAATCCATTAGTAAATTCATAGTACCTTAAAAGGGAATATTGCCTATGATTTAGTACCTAATTAGGGAACTCATAGAGTAATTAGTACCTAGTGGGAGGTGTTTGCTATGATCTCGATCCTATGTGCTTTTGGGAGTCTTGTTGAGGGCCTACATCCTATCCATCTCGAGAGAGAGTTTAGGTGGAATTAGTGATCGCTTCTATACCTTGTCCATGAGAGATTATAATTAGTTGCATGATTACTTAATTATCTATGCCATGATTGTTGTTAATCTCATCCTTTCATCATTTGGACCCCTTTTATCTTTGCATTCATTTTATCTTTATTTCTTTCATTAGTGTAAACACCTCCTTATAAAATCACGATAAATTTGAGATCGCTTAAACTCTAGTACCTTCCTCCATGTGGTTCGATAATTTCTTTAATTGGTCATGCCCACTATATTATGGCTAACCAAATGGCGACGTTGCCGGGGACGCACAACACTTTAAGTTTGGGGGTGTGATGAGTGATATTTTCACCTAGATTTTAGTGTCTTTTTATATGTGTTTTCGTATTATTTTATCCGTATTTGTGAATTATTTGGTTGTGTTTTGTGTTTTTATTGAAATGTGTGTGAATGAGCTTAAACCTACGATTTTCACCTTTTATTGGATGCTAGAGATGATAAGGAAGGCATAGGAAAAAACGGATCTCAATTCGGAGTTGAAGCGAGAAAGAACGAGCCAAAACAGTGAAGCAGACAGCACAACATGGCCAGCCGAGCCTGGAAACACGACCCGTGTCCAGTGCAGAAACACGGGCCGTGTACCAAACACGGGCCTGTAACGAAAGCCGTGCGCGGACACCAGATTACACAACACGGCCACCCCTGTGGCCGTTTGCAAAGCACGAGCCGTGTAGGTGTAAATTCTGTAAAAAATCAGAATCCTTCTAGAAGCTTCCCAAGGGGTATAAATACCCAATACTTCAATTTTGGATCAGATTTTGGCCAAGGTTTCGACTGTTCACATAGATCACACACTATTTCCTCCATTTTTCACCTTTATCTTCATCCATTCTTCATCCACCCATCTACACTTGATCCCCTCCATCAAATCCACCATCCAAGTGATCAAGGAAACAAGGGAGAGTGAGATCACAATAAGAAGAAGGAGATCTCCATTGAAGCGCTTCAAAGGGGGAATCTAATTCTAATTTTTGTGCATTTCTTTATAGATTGATCATGGTTTGTAAGGATTTTAATGTCTATGTTGAATTTCTTGTAACTATGAGAGGCTAATCTCCTTTGTGAGATTAGCTCCATGATTGGTGTTGGATAATTTAGTTTTTATGCAAATTGATTTTAATCTTGAATGGGCTTTGTGTTATTTCTATCATTGATTGTTGATTGCTTGATGTATATGATGATTTGTGTGATTAATTGTCATGGGCATGTGATTAGATTGAGAAATCAATTATGTGTTTAGGATAGTTCATTGAATCATTTCATCATACACTTCATGTGCATTAATTTAGAATGAGATAGAGATATCCTTCTAGATTTAGAACCCTTTGATAGAACATTTGATTAGCTTAATCGAGAGATTGGTTGATTAGGTGAGGAGAACCAATCCATTAGTAAATTCATAGTACCTTAAAAGGGAATATTGCCTATGATTTAGTACCTAATTAGGGAACTCATAGAGTAATTAGTACCTAGTGGGAGGTGTTTGCTATGATCTCGATCCTATGTGCTTTTGGGAGTCTTGTTGAGGGCCTACATCCTATCCATCTCGAGAGAGAGTTTAGGTGGAATTAGTAATCGCTTCTATACCTTGTCCATGAGAGATTATAATTAATTGCATGATTACTTAATTATCTATGCCATGATTGTTGTTAATCTCATCCTTTCATCATTTGGACCCCTTTTATCTTTGCATTCATTTTATCTTTATTTCTTTCATTAGTGTAATTGCATTTTTTTTGCATCATATCCTCTCTTCCGTCGTCCTTATAAAATCACGATAAACTTGAGATCGCTTAAACTCTAGTACCTTCCTCCATGTGGTTCGATAATTTCTTTAATTGGTCATGCCCACTATATTATGGCTAACCAAATGGCGCCGTTGCCGGGGACGCACAACACTTTAAGTTTGGGGGTGTGATGAGTGATATTTTCACCTAGATTTTAGTGTCTTTTTATATGTGTTTTCGTATTATTTTATCCGTATTTGTGTATTATTTGGTTGTGTTTTGTGTTTTTATTGAAATGTGTGTGAATGAGCTTAAACATACGATTTTCACCTTTTATTGGATGCTAGAGATGATAAGGAAGGCATAGAAAAAAACGGATCTCAATTCGGAGTTGAAGCGAGAAAGAACGAGCCAAAACAGTGAAGCAGACAGCACAACACGGCCAGCCGAGCCCGGAAACACGACCCGTGTCCAGTGCAGAAACACGGGCCGTGTACCAAACACGGGCCTGTAACGAAAGCCGTGCGCGGACACCAGATTACACAACACGGCCACCCCTGTGGCCGTGTACAGAGCACGAGCCGTGTAGGTGTAAATTCTGTAAAAAATCAGAATCCTTCTAGAAGCTTCCCAAGGGGTATAAATACCCAATACTTCAATTTTGGATCAGATTTTGGCCAAGGTTTCGACTGTTCACATAGATCACACACTATTTCCTCCATTTTTCACCTTTATCTTCATCCATTCTTCATCCACCCATCTACACTTGATCCCCTCCATCAAATCCACCATCCAAGTGATCAAGGAAGCAAGGGAGAGTGAGATCACAAGAAGAAGAAGGAGATCTCCATTGAAGCACTTCAAAGGGGGAATCTAATTCTAATTTTTGTGTATTTCTTTATAGATTGATCATGGTTTGTAAGGATTTTAATGTCTATGTTGAATTTCATGTAACTATGAGAGGCTAATCTCCTTTGTGAGATTAGCTCCATGATTGGTGTTGGATAATTTAGTTTTTATGCAAATTGATTTTAATCTTGAATGGGCTTTGTGTTATTTCTATCATTGATTGTTGATTGCTTGATGTATATGATGATTTGTGTGATTAATTGTCATGGGCATGTGATTAGATTGAGAAATCAATTATGTGTTTAGGATAGTTCATTGAATCATTTCATCATACACTTCATGTGCATTAATTTAGAATGAGATAGAGATATCCTTCTAGATTTAGAACCCTTTGATAGAACATTTGATTAGCTTAATCGAGAGATTGGTTGATTAGGTGAGGAGAACCAATCCATTAGTAAATTCATAGTACCTTAAAAGGGAATATTGCCTATGATTTAGTACCTAATTAGGGAACTCATAGAGTAATTAGTACCTAGTGGGAGGTGTTTGCTATGATCTCGATCCTATGTGCTTTTGGGAGTCTTGTTGAGGGCCTACATCCTATCCATCTCGAGAGAGAGTTTAGGTGGAATTAGTAATCGCTTCTATACCTTGTCCATGAGAGATTATAATTAATTGCATGATTACTTAATTATCTATGCCATGATTGTTGTTAATCTCATCCTTTCATCATTTGGACCCCTTTTATCTTTGCATTCATTTTATCTTTATTTCTTTCATTAGTGTAATTGCATTTTTTTTGCATCATATCCTCTCTTCCGTCATCCTTATAAAATCACGATAAACTTGAGATCGCTTAAACTCTAGTACCTTCCTCCATGTGGTTCGATAATTTCTTTAATTGGTCATGCCCACTATATTATGGCTAACCAAATGGCGCCGTTGCCGGGGACGCACAACACTTTAAGTTTGGGGGTGTGATGAGTGATATTTTCACCTAGATTTTAGTGTCTTTTTGTATGTGTTTTCGTATTATTTTATCCGTATTTGTGTATTATTTGGTTGTGTTTTGTGTTTTTATTGAAATGTGTGTGAATGAGCTTAAACCTACGATTTTCACCTTTTATTGGATGCTAGAGATGATAAGGAAGGCATAGGAAAATACGGATCTCAATTCGGAGTTGAAGCGAGAAAGAACGAGCCAAAACAGTGAAGCAGACAGCACAACACGGCCAGCCGAGCCCGGAAACACGACCCGTGTCCAGTGCAGAAACACGGGCCGTGTACCAAACACGGGCCTGTAACGAATGCCGTGCGCGGATACCAGATTACACAACACGGCCACCCCTGTGGCCGTGTGCAGAGCACGAGCCGTGTAGGTGTAAATTCTGTAAAAAATCAGAATCCTTCTAGAAGCTTCCCAAGGGGTATAAATACCCAATACTTCAATTTTGGATCAGATTTTGGCCAAGGTTTCGACTGTTCACATAGATCACACACTATTTCCTCCATTTTTCACCTTTATCTTCATCCATTCTTCATCCACCCATCTACACTTGATCCCCTCCATCAAATCCACCATCCAAGTGATCAAGGAAGCAAGGGAGAGTGAGATCACAAGAAGAAGAAGGAGATCTCCATTGAAGCACTTCAAAGGGGGAATCTAATTCTAATTTTTGTGTATTTCTTTATAGATTGATCATGGTTTGTAAGGATTTTAATGTCTATGTTGAATTTCTTGTAACTATGAGAGGCTAATCTCCTTTGTGAGATTAGCTCCATGATTGGTGTTGGATAATTTAGTTTTTATGCAAATTGATTTTAATCTTGAATGGGCTTTGTGTTATTTCTATCATTGATTGTTGATTGCTTGATGTATATGATGATTTGTGTGATTAATTGTCATGGGCATGTGATTAGATTGAGAAATCAATTATGTGTTTAGGATAGTTCATTGAATCATTTCATCATACACTTCATGTGCATTAATTTAGAATGAGATAGAGATATCCTTCTAGATTTAGAACCCTTTGATAGAACATTTGATTAGCTTAATCGAGAGATTGGTTGATTAGGTGAGGAGAACCAATCCATTAGTAAATTCATAGTACCTTAAAAGGGAATATTGCCTATGATTTAGTACCTAATTAGGGAACTCATAGAGTAATTAGTACCTAGTGGGAGGTGTTTGCTATGATCTCGATCCTATGTGCTTTTGGGAGTCTTGTTGAGGGCCTACATCCTATCCATCTCGAGAGAGAGTTTAGGTGGAATTAGTAATCGCTTCTATACCTTGTCCATGAGAGATTATAATTAATTGCATGATTACTTAATTATCTATGCCATGATTGTTGTTAATCTCATCCTTTCATCATTTGGACCCCTTTTATCTTTGCATTCATTTTATCTTTATTTCTTTCATTAGTGTAATTGCATTTTTTTTGCATCATATCCTCTCTTCCGTCGTCCTTATAAAATCACGATAAACTTGAGATCGCTTCAACTCTAGTACCTTCCTCCATGTGGTTCGATAATTTCTTTAATTGGTCATGCCCACTATATTATGGCTAACCAAATGGCGCCGTTGCCGGGGACGCACAACACTTTAAGTTTGGGGGTGTGATGAGTGATATTTTCACCTAGATTTTAGTGTCTTTTTGTATGTGTTTTCGTATTATTTTATCCGTATTTGTGTATTATTTGGTTGTGTTTTGTGTTTTTATTGAAATGTGTGTGAATGAGCTTAAACCTACGATTTTCACCTTTTATTGGATGCTAGAGATGATAAGGAAGGCATAGGAAAAAACGGATCTCAATTCGGAGTTGAAGCGAGAAAGAACGAGCCAAAACAGTGAAGCAGACAGCACAACACGGCCAGCCGAGCCCGGAAACACGACCCGTGTCCAGTGCAGAAACACGGGCCGTGTACCAAACACGGGCCTGTAACGAAAGCCGTGCGCGGATACCAGATTACACAACACGGCCACCCCTGTGGCCGTGTGCAGAGCACGAGCCGTGTAGGTGTAAATTCTGTAAAAAATCAGAATCCTTCTAGAAGCTTCCCAAGGGGTATAAATACCCAATACTTCAATTTTGGATCAGATTTTGGCCAAGGTTTCGACTGTTCACATAGATCACACACTATTTCCTCCATTTTTCACCTTTATCTTCATCCATTCTTCATCCACCCATCTACACTTGATCCCCTCCATCAAATCCACCATCCAAGTGATCAAGGAAGCAAGGGAGAGTGAGATCACAAGAAGAAGAAGGAGATCTCCATTGAAGCACTTCAAAGGGGGAATCTAATTCTAATTTTTGTGTATTTCTTTATAGATTGATCATGGTTTGTAAGGATTTTAATGTCTATGTTGAATTTCTTGTAACTATGAGAGGCTAATCTCCTTTGTGAGATTAGCTCCATGATTGGTGTTGGATAATTTAGTTTTTATGCAAATTGATTTTAATCTTGAATGGGCTTTGTGTTATTTCTATCATTGATTGTTGATTGCTTGATGTATATGATGATTTGTGTGATTAATTGTCATGGGCATGTGATTAGATTGAGAAATCAATTATGTGTTTAGGATAGTTCATTGAATCATTTCATCATACACTTCATGTGCATTAATTTAGAATGAGATAGAGATATCCTTCTAGATTTAGAACCCTTTGATAGAACATTTGATTAGCTTAATCGAGAGATTGGTTGATTAGGTGAGGAGAACCAATCCATTAGTAAATTCATAGTACCTTAAAAGGGAATATTGCCTATGATTTAGTACCTAATTAGGGAACTCATAGAGTAATTAGTACCTAGTGGGAGGTGTTTGCTATGATCTCGATCCTATGTGCTTTTGGGAGTCTTGTTGAGGGCCTACATCCTATCCATCTCGAGAGAGAGTTTAGGTGGAATTAGTAATCGCTTCTATACCTTGTCCATGAGAGATTATAATTAATTGCATGATTACTTAATTATCTATGCCATGATTGTTGTTAATCTCATCCTTTCATCATTTGGACCCCTTTTATCTTTGCATTCATTTTATCTTTATTTCTTTCATTAGTGCAATTGCATTTTTTTTGCATCATATCCTCTCTTCCGTCGTCCTTATAAAATCACGATAAACTTGAGATCGCTTAAACTCTAGTACCTTCCTCCATGTGGTTCGATAATTTCTTTAATTGGTCATGCCCACTATATTATGGCTAACCAAATGGCGCCGTTGCCGGGGACGCACAACACTTTAAGTTTGGGGGTGTGATGAGTGATATTTTCACCTAGATTTTAGTGTCTTTTTGTATGTGTTTTCGTATTATTTTATCCGTATTTGTGTATTATTTGGTTGTGTTTTGTGTTTTTATTGAAATGTGTGTGAATGAGCTTAAACCTACGATTTTCACCTTTTATTGGATGCTAGAGATGATAAGGAAGGCATAGGAAAAAACGGATCTCAATTCGGAGTTGAAGCGAGAAAGAACGAGCCAAAACAGTGAAGCAGACAGCACAACACGGCCAGCCGAGCCCGGAAACACGACCCGTGTCCAGTGCAGAAACACGGGCCGTGTACCAAACACGGGCCTGTAACGAAAGCCGTGCGCGGATACCAGATTACACAACACGGCCACCCCTGTGGCCGTGTGCAGAGCACGAGCCGTGTAGGTGTAAATTCTGTAAAAAATCAGAATCCTTCTAGAAGCTTCCCAAGGGGTATAAATACCCAATACTTCAATTTTGGATCAGATTTTGGCCAAGGTTTCGACTGTTCACATAGATCACACACTATTTCCTCCATTTTTCACCTTTATCTTCATCCATTCTTCATCCACCCATCTACACTTGATCCCCTCCATCAAATCCACCATCCAAGTGATCAAGGAAGCAAGGGAGAGTGAGATCACAAGAAGAAGAAGGAGATCTCCATTGAAGCACTTCAAAGGGGGAATCTAATTCTAATTTTTGTGTATTTCTTTATAGATTGATCATGGTTTGTAAGGATTTTAATGTCTATGTTGAATTTCTTGTAACTATGAGAGGCTAATCTCCTTTGTGAGATTAGCTCCATGATTGGTGTTGGATAATTTAGTTTTTATGCAAATTGATTTTAATCTTGAATGGGCTTTGTGTTATTTCTATCATTGATTGTTGATTGCTTGATGTATATGATGATTTGTGTGATTAATTGTCATGGGCATGTGATTAGATTGAGAAATCAATTATGTGTTTAGGATAGTTCATTGAATCATTTCATCATACACTTCATGTGCATTAATTTAGAATGAGATAGAGATATCCTTCTAGATTTAGAACCCTTTGATAGAACATTTGATTAGCTTAATCGAGAGATTGGTTGATTAGGTGAGGAGAACCAATCCATTAGTAAATTCATAGTACCTTAAAAGGGAATATTGCCTATGATTTAGTACCTAATTAGGGAACTCATAGAGTAATTAGTACCTAGTGGGAGGTGTTTGCTATGATCTCGATCCTATGTGCTTTTGGGAGTCTTGTTGAGGGCCTACATCCTATCCATCTCGAGAGAGAGTTTAGGTGGAATTAGTAATCGCTTCTATACCTTGTCCATGAGAGATTATAATTAATTGCATGATTACTTAATTATCTATGCCATGATTGTTTGTTAATCTCACCCTTTCATCATTTGGACCCCTTTTATCTTTGCATTCATTTTATCTTTATTTCTTTCATTAGTGTAATTGCATTTTTTTTGCATCATATCCTCTCTTCCGTCGTCCTTATAAAATCACGATAAACTTGAGATCGCTTAAACTCTAGTACCTTCCTCCATGTGGTTCGATAATTTCTTTAATTGGTCATGCCCACTATATTATGGCTAACCAAATGGCGCCGTTGCCGGGGACGCACAACACTTTAAGTTTGGGGGTGTGATGAGTGATATTTTCACCTAGATTTTAGTGTCTTTTTGTATGTGTTTTCGTATTATTTTATCCGTATTTGTGTATTATTTGGTTGTGTTTTGTGTTTTTATTGAAATGTCTGTGAATGAGCTTAAACCTACGATTTTCACCTTTTATTGGATGCTAGAGATGATAAGGAAGGCATAGGAAAAAACGGATCTCAATTCGGAGTTGAAGCGAGAAAGAACGAGCCAAAACAGTGAAGCAGACAGCACAACACGGCCAGCCGAGCCCGGAAACACGACCCGTGTCCAGTGCAGAAACACGGGCCGTGTACCAAACACGGGCCTGTAACGAAAGCCGTGCGCGGATACCAGATTACACAACACGGCCACCCCTGTGGCCGTGTGCAGAGCACGAGCCGTGTAGGTGTAAATTCTGTAAAAAATCAGAATCCTTCTAGAAGCTTCCCAAGGGGTATAAATACCCAATACTTCAATTTTGGATCAGATTTTGGCCAAGGTTTCGACTGTTCACATAGATCACACACTATTTCCTCCATTTTTCACCTTTATCTTCATCCATTCTTCATCCACCCATCTACACTTGATCCCCTCCATCAAATCCACCATCCAAGTGATCAAGGAAGCAAGGGAGAGTGAGATCACAAGAAGAAGAAGGAGATCTCCATTGAAGCACTTCAAAGGGGGAATCTAATTCTAATTTTTGTGTATTTCTTTATAGATTGATCATGGTTTGTAAGGATTTTAATGTCTATGTTGAATTTCTTGTAACTATGAGAGGCTAATCTCCTTTGTGAGATTAGCTCCATGATTGGTGTTGGATAATTTAGTTTTTATGCAAATTGATTTTAATCTTGAATGGGCTTTGTGTTATTTCTATCATTGATTGTTGATTGCTTGATGTATATGATGATTTGTGTGATTAATTGTCATGGGCATGTGATTAGATTGAGAAATCAATTATGTGTTTAGGATAGTTCATTGAATCATTTCATCATACACTTCATGTGCATTAATTTAGAATGAGATAGAGATATCCTTCTAGATTTAGAACCGTTTGATAGAACATTTGATTAGCTTAATCGAGAGATTGGTTGATTAGGTGAGGAGAACCAATCCATTAGTAAATTCATAGTACCTTAAAAGGGAATATTGCCTATGATTTAGTACCTAATTAGGGAACTCATAGAGTAATTAGTACCTAATGGGAGGTGTTTGCTATAATCTCGATCCTATGTGCTTTTGGGAGTCTTGTTGAGGGCCTACATCCTATCCATCTCGAGAGAGAGTTTAGGTGGAATTAGTGATCGCTTCTATACCTTGTCCATGAGAGATTATAATTAATTGCATGATTACTTAATTATCTATGCCATGATTGTTGTTAATCTCATCCTTTCATCATTTGGACCCCTTTTATCTTTGCATTCATTTTATCTTTATTTCTTTCATTAGTGTAATTGCATTTTTTTGCATCATATCCTCTCTACCGTCGTCCTTATAAAATCACGATAAACTTGAGATCGCTTAAACTCTAGTACCTTCCTCCATGTGGTTCGATAATTTCTTTAATTGGTCATGCCCACTATATTATGGCTAACCAAATGGCGCCGTTGCCGGGGACGCACAACACTTTAAGTTTGGGGGTGTGATGAGTGATATTTTCACCTAGATTTTAGTGTCTTTTTATATGTGTTTTCGTATTATTTTATCCGTATTTGTGTATTATTTGGTTGTGTTTTGTGTTTTTATTGAAATGTGTGTGAATGAGCTTAAACCTACGATTTTCACCTTTTATTGGATGCTAGAGATGATAAGGAAGGCATAGGAAAAAACGGATCTCAATTCGGAGTTGAAGCGAGAAAGAACGAGCCAAAACAGTGAAGCAGACAGCACAACACGGCCAGCCGAGCCCGGAAACACGACCCGTGTCCAGTGCAGAAACACGGGCCGTGTACCAAACACGGGCCTGTAACGAAAGCCGTGCGCGGATACCAGATTACACAACACGGCCACCCCTGTGGCCGTGTGCAGAGCACGAGCCGTGTAGGTGTAAATTCTGTAAAAAATCAGAATCCTTCTAGAAACTTCCCAAGGGGTATAAATACCCAATACTTCAATTTTGGATCAGATTTTGGCCAAGGTTTCGACTGTTCACATAGATCACACACCATTTCATCCATTTTTCACCTTTATCTTCATCCATTCTTCATCCACCCATCTACACTTGATCCCCTCCATCAAATCCACCATCCAAGTGATCAAGGAAGCAAGGGAGAGTGAGATCACAAGAAGAAGAAGGAGATCTCCATTGAAGCACTTCAAAGGGGGAATCTAATTCTAATTTTTGTGTATTTCTTTATAGATTGATCATGGTTTGTAAGGATTTTAATGTCTATGTTGAATTTCTTGTAACTATGAGAGGCTAATCTCCTTTGTGAGATTAGCTCCATGATTGGTGTTGGATAATTTAGTTTTTATGCAAATTGATTTTAATCTTGAATGGGCTTTGTGTTATTTCTATCATTGATTGTTGATTGCTTGATGTATATGATGATTTGTGTGATTAATTGTCATGGGCATGTGATTAGATTGAGAAATCAATTATGTGTTTAGGATAGTTCATTGAATCATTTCATCATACACTTCATGTGCATTAATTTAGAATGAGATAGAGATATCCTTCTAGATTTAGAACCGTTTGATAGAACATTTGATTAGCTTAATCGAGAGATTGGTTGATTAGGTGAGGAGAACCAATCCATTAGTAAATTCATAGTACCTTAAAAGGGAATATTGCCTATGATTTAGTACCTAATTAGGGAACTCATAGAGTAATTAGTACCTAATGGGAGGTGTTTGCTATAATCTCGATCCTATGTGCTTTTGGGAGTCTTGTTGAGGGCCTACATCCTATCCATCTCGAGAGAGAGTTTAGGTGGAATTAGTGATCGCTTCTATACCTTGTCCATGAGAGATTATAATTAATTGCATGATTACTTAATTATCTATGCCATGATTGTTGTTAATCTCATCCTTTCATCATTTGGACCCCTTTTATCTTTGCATTCATTTTATCTTTATTTCTTTCATTAGTGTAATTGCATTTTTTTGCATCATATCCTCTCTACCGTCGTCCTTATAAAATCACGATAAACTTGAGATCGCTTAAACTCTAGTACCTTCCTCCATGTGGTTCGATAATTTCTTTAATTGGTCATGCCCACTATATTATGGCTAACCAAATGGCGCCGTTGCCGGGGACGCACAACACTTTAAGTTTGGGGTGTGATGAGTGATATTTTCACCTAGATTTTAGTGTCTTTTTATATGTGTTTTCGTATTATTTTATCCGTATTTGTGTATTATTTGGTTGTGTTTTGTGTTTTTATTGAAATGTGTGTGAATGAGCTTAAACCTACGATTTTCACCTTTTATTAGATGCTAGAGATGATAAGGAAGGCATAGGAAAAAGCGGATCTCAATTCGGAGTTGAAGCGAGAAAGAACGAGCCAAAACAGTAAAGCAGACAGAACAACACGGCCAGCCGAGCCCGGAAACACGACCCGTGTCCAGTGCAGAAACACGGACCGTGTACCAAACACGGGCCTGTAACGAAAGCCGTGCGCGGACACCAGATTACACAACACGGCCACCCCTGTGGCCGTGTGCAGAGCACGAGCTGTGTAGGTGTAAATTCTGTAAAAAATCAGAATCCTTCTAGAAGCTTCCCAAGGGGTATAAATACCCAATACTTCAATTTTGGATCAGATTTTGGCCAGGGTTTCGACTGTTCACATAGATCACATACCATTTCCTCTATTTTTCACCTTTATCTTCATCCATTCTTCATCCACCCATCTACACTTGATCCCCTCCATCAAATCCACCATCCATGTGATCAAGGAAGCAAGGGAGAGTGAGATCACAAGAAGAAGAAGGAGATCTCCATTGAAGCACTTCAAAGGGGGAATCTAATTCTAATTTTTGTGCATTTCTTTATAGATTGATCATAGTTTGTAAGGATTTTAATGTCTATGTTGAATTTCTTGTAACTATGAGAGGCTAATCTCCTTTGTGAGATTAGCTCCATGATTGGTGTTGGATAATTTAGTTTTTATGCAAATTGATTTTAATCTTGAATGGGTTTTGTGTTATTTCTATCATTGATTGTTGATTGCTTGATGTATATGATGATTTGTGTGATTAATTGTCATGGGCATGTGATTAGATTGAGAAATCAATTATGTGTTTAGGATAGTTTATTGAATCATTTCATCATACACTTCATGTGCATTAATTTAGAATGAGATAGAGATATCCTTCTAGATTTAGAACCGTTTGATAGAACATTTGATTAGCTTAATCGAGAGATTGGTTGATTAGGTGAGGAGAACCAATCCATTAGTAAATTCATAGTACCTTAAAAGGGAATATTGCCTATGATTTAGTACCTAATTAGGGAACTCATAGAGTAATTAGTACCTAGTGGGAGGTGTTTGCTATGATCTCGATCCTATGTGCTTTTGGGAGTCTTGTTGAGGGCCTACATCCTATCCATCTCGAGAGAGAGTTTAGGTGGAATTAATGATCGCTTCTATACCTTGTCCATGAGAGATTATAATTAATTGCATGATTACTTAATTATCTATGCCATGATTGTTGTTAATCTCATCCTTTCATCATTTGGACCCCTTTTATCTTTGCATTCATTTTATCTTTATTTCTTTCATTAGTGTAATTGCATTTTTTTGCATCATATCCTCTCTTCCGTCGTCCTTATAAAATCACGATAAACTTGAGATCGTTTAAACTCTAGTACCTTCCTCCATGTGGTTCGATAATTTCTTTAATTGGTCATGCCCACTATATTATGGCTAACCAAATGGCGCCGTTGCCGGGGACGCATAACACTTTAAGTTTGGGGGTGTGATGAGTGATATTTTCACCTAGATTTAGTATCTTTTTATATGTGTTTTCGTATTATTTTATCCGTATTTGTGTATTATTTGGTTGTGTTTTATGTTTTTATTGAAATGTGTGTGAATGAGCTTAAACCTACGATTTTCACCTTTTATTAGATGCTAGAGATGATAAGGAAGGCATAGGAAAAAGCGGATCTCAATTCGGAGTTGAAGCGAGAAAGAACGAGCCAAAACAGTAAAGCAGACAGAACAACACGGCCAGCCGAGCCCGGAAACACGACCCGTGTCCAGTGCAGAAACACGGACCGTGTACCAAACACGGGCCTGTAACGAAAGCCGTGCGTGGATACCAGATTACGCAACACGGCCACCCCTGTGGCCGTGTGCAGAGCATGAGCCGTGTAGGTGTAAATTCTGTAAAAAATCAGAATCCTTCTAGAAGCTTCCCAAGGGGTATAAATACCCAATACTTCAATTTTGGATCAGATTTTGGCCAGGGTTTCGACTGTTCACATAGATCACATACCATTTCCTCTATTTTTCACCTTTATCTTCATCCATTCTTCATCCACCCATCTACACTTGATCCCCTCCATCAAATCCACCATCCATGTGATCAAGGAAGCAAGGGAGAGTGAGATCACAAGAAGAAGAAGGAGATCTCCATTGAAGCACTTCAAAGGGGGAATCTAATTCTAATTTTTGTGCATTTCTTTATAGATTGATCATAGTTTGTAAGGATTTTAATGTCTATGTTGAATTTCTTGTAACTATGAGAGGCTAATCTACTTTGTGAGATTAGCTCCATGATTGGTGTTGGATAATTTAGTTTTTATGCAAATTGATTTTAATCTTGAATGGGCTTTGTGTTATTTCTATCATTGATTGTTGATTGCTTGATGTATATGATGATTTGTGTGATTAATTGTCATGGGCATGTGATTAGATTGAGAAATCAATTATTTGTTTAGGATAGTTCATTGAATCATTTCATCATACACTTCATGTGCATTAATTTAGAATGAGATAGAGATATCCTTCTAGATTTAGAACCGTTTGATAGAACATTTGATTAGCTTAATCGAGAGATTGGTTGATTAGGTGAGGAGAACCAATCCATTAGTAAATTCATAGTACCTTAAAAGGGAATATTGCCTATGATTTAGTACCTAATTAGGGAACTCATAGAGTAATTAGTACCTAGTGGGAGGTGTTTGCTATGATCTCGATCCTACGTGCTTTTGGGAGTCTTGTTGAGGGCCTACATCCAATCCATCTCGAGAGAGAGTTTAGGTGGAATTAGTGATCGCTTCTATAACTTGTCCATGAGAGATTATAATTAATTGCATGATTACTTAATTATCTATGCCATGATTGTTGTTAATCTCATCCTTTCATCATTTGGACCCCTTTTATCTTTGCATTCATTTTATCTTTATTTCTTTCATTAGTGTAATTGCATTTTTTTTGCATCATATCCTCTCTTCCGTCGTCCTTATAAAATCACGATAAACTTGAGATCGCTTAAACTCTAGTACCTTCCTCCCTGTGGTTCGATAATTTCTTTAATTGGTCATGCCCACTATATTATGGCAAACCAAATGGCGCCGTTGCCGGGGACGCACAACACTTTAAGTTTGGGGGTGTGATGAGTGATATTTTCACCTAGATTTAGTATCTTTTTATATGTGTTTTCGTATTATTTTATCCGTATTTGTGTATTATTTGGTTGTGTTTTATGTTTTTATTGAAATGTGTGTGAATGAGCTTAAACCTACGATTTTCACCTTTTATTGGATGCTAGAGATGATAAGGAAGGCATAGGAAAAAGCGGATCTCAATTCGGAGTTGAAGCGAGAAAGAACGAGCCAAAACAGTGAAGCAGACAGAACAACACGGCCAGCCGAGCCCGGAAACACGACCCGTGTCCAGTGCAGAAACACGGACCGTGTACCAAACACAGGCCTGTAACAAAAGCCGTGCACGGATACCAGATTACACAACACGGCCACCCCTGTGGCCGTGTGCAGAGCACGAGCCGTGTAGGTGTAAATTCTGTAAAAAATCAGAATCCTTCTAGAAGCTTACCAAGGGGTATAAATACCCAATACTTCAATTTTGGATCAGATTTTGGCCAGGGTTTCGACTGTTCACATAGATCACATACCATTTCCTCTATTTTTCACCTTTATCTTCATCCATTCTTCATCCACCCATCTACACTTGATCCCCTCCATCAAATCCACCATCCAAGTGATCAAGGAAGCAAGGGAGAGTGAGATCACAAGAAGAAGAAGGAGATCTCCATTGAAGCACTTCAAAGGGGGAATCTAATTCTAATTTTTGTGCATTTCTTTATAGATTGATCATAGTTTGTAAGGATTTTAATGTCTATGTCGAATTTCTTGTAACTATGAGAGGCTAATCTCCTTTGTGAGATTAGCTCCATGATTGGTGTTGGATAATTTAGTTTTTATGCAAATTGATTTTAATCTTGAATGGACTTTGTGTTATTTCTATCATTGATTGTTGATTGCTTGATGTATATGATGATTTGTGTGATTAATTGTCATGGGCATGTGATTAGATTGAGAAATCAATTATGTGTTTAGGATAGTTCATTGAATCATTTCATCATACACTTCATGTGCATTAATTTAGAATGAGATAGAGATATCCTTCTAGATTTAGAACCCTTTGATAGAACATTTGATTAGCTTAATCGAGAGATTGGTTGATTAGGTGAGGAGAACCAATCCATTAGTAAATTCATAGTACCTTAAAAGGGAATATTGCCTATGATTTAGTACCTAATTAGGGAACTCATAGAGTAATTAGTACCTAGTGGGAGGTGTTTGCTATGATCTCGATCCTATGTGCTTTTGGGAGTCTTGTTGAGGGCCTACATCCTATCCATCTCGAGAGAGAGTTTAGGTGGAATTAGTAATCGCTTCTATACCTTGTCCATGAGAGATTATAATTAATTGCATGATTACTTAATTATCTATGCCATGATTGTTGTTAATCTCATCCTTTCATCATTTGGACCCCTTTTATCTTTGCATTCATTTTATCTTTATTTCTTTCATTAGTGTAATTGCATTTTTTTTGCATCATATCCTCTCTTCCGTTGTCCTTATAAAATCACGATAAACTTGAGATCGCTTAAACTCTAGTACCTTCCTCCCTGTGGTTCGATAATTTCTTTAATTGGTCATGCCCACTATATTATGGCTAACCAAATAGCGCCGTTGCCGGGGACGCACAACACTTTAAGTTTGGGGGTGTGCTGAGTGATATTTTCACCTAAATTTTAGTGTCTTTTTATCTGTGTTTTCGTATTATTTTATCCGTATTTGTGTATTATTTGGTTATGTTTTGTGTTTTTATTGAAATGTGTGTGAATGAGCTTAAACCTACGATTTTCACCTTTTATTGGATGCTAGAGATGATAAGGAAGGCATAGGAAAAAGCGGATCTCAATTCGGAGTTGAAGCGAGAAAGAACGAGCCAAAACAGTGAAGCAGACAGAACAACACGGCCAGCCGAGCCCGGAAACACGACCCGTGTCCAGTGCAGAAACACGGACCGTGTACCAAACACAGGCCTGTAACAAAAGCCGTGCACGGATACCAGATTACACAACACGGCCACCCCTGTGGCCGTGTGCAGAGCACGAGCCGTGTAGGTGTAAATTCTGTAAAAAATCAGAATCCTTCTGGAAGCTTACCAAGGGGTATAAATACCCAATACTTCAATTTTGGATCAGATTTTGGCCAGGGTTTCGACTGTTCACATAGATCACATACCATTTCCTCTATTTTTCACCTTTATCTTCATCCATTCTTCATCCACCCATCTACACTTGATCCCCTCCATCAAATCCACCATCCAAGTGATCAAGGAAGCAAGGGAGAGTGAGATCACAAGAAGAAGAAGGAGATCTCCATTGAAGCACTTCAAAGGGGGAATCTAATTCTAATTTTTGTGCATTTCTTTATAGATTGATCATAGTTTGTAAGGATTTTAATGTCTATGTCGAATTTCTTGTAACTATGAGAGGCTAATCTCCTTTGTGAGATTAGCTCCATGATTGGTGTTGGATAATTTAGTTTTTATGCAAATTGATTTTAATCTTGAATGGACTTTGTGTTATTTCTATCATTGATTGTTGATTGCTTGATGTATATGATGATTTGTGTGATTAATTGTCATGGGCATGTGATTAGATTGAGAAATCAATTATGTGTTTAGGATAGTTCATTGAATCATTTCATCATACACTTCATGTGCATTAATTTAGAATGAGATAGAGATATCCTTCTAGATTTAGAACCCTTTGATAGAACATTTGATTAGCTTAATCGAGAGATTGGTTGATTAGGTGAGGAGAACCAATCCATTAGTAAATTCATAGTACCTTAAAAGGGAATATTGCCTATGATTTAGTACCTAATTAGGGAACTCATAGAGTAATTAGTACCTAGTGGGAGGTGTTTGCTATGATCTCGATCCTATGTGCTTTTGGGAGTCTTGTTGAGGGCCTACATCCTATCCATCTCGAGAGAGAGTTTAGGTGGAATTAGTAATCGCTTCTATACCTTGTCCATGAGAGATTATAATTAATTGCATGATTACTTAATTATCTATGCCATGATTGTTGTTAATCTCATCCTTTCATCATTTGGACCCCTTTTATCTTTGCATTCATTTTATCTTTATTTCTTTCATTAGTGTAATTGCATTTTTTTTGCATCATATCCTCTCTTCCGTTGTCCTTATAAAATCACGATAAACTTGAGATCGCTTAAACTCTAGTACCTTCCTCCCTGTGGTTCGATAATTTCTTTAATTGGTCATGCCCACTATATTATGGCTAACCAAATAGCGCCGTTGCCGGGGACGCACAACACTTTAAGTTTGGGGGTGTGCTGAGTGATATTTTCACCTAAATTTTAGTGTCTTTTTATCTGTGTTTTCGTATTATTTTATCCGTATTTGTGTATTATTTGGTTATGTTTTGTGTTTTTATTGAAATGTGTGTGAATGAGCTTAAACCTACGATTTTCACCTTTTATTGGATGCTAGAGATGATAAGGAAGGCATAGGAAAAAGCGGATCTCAATTCGGAGTTGAAGCGAGAAAGAACGAGCCAAAACAGTGAAGCAGACAGAACAACACGGCCAGCCGAGCCCGGAAACACGACCCGTGTCCAGTGCAGAAACACGGACCGTGTACTAAACACGGGCCTGTAACGAAAGCCGTGCGTGGATACCAGATTACGCAACACGGCCACCCCTGTGGCCGTGTGCAGAGCACGAGCCGTGTAGGTGTAAATTCTGTAAAAAATCAGAATCCTTCTAGAAGCTTCCCAAGGGGTATAAATACCCAATACTTCAATTTTGGATCAGATTTTGGCCAGGGTTTCGACTGTTTACATAGATCACATACCATTTCCTCTATTTTTCGCCTTTATCTTCATCCATTCTTCATCCACCCATCTACACTTGATCCCCTCCATCAAATCCACCATCCAAGTGATCAAGGAAGCAAGGGAGAGTGAGATCACAAGAAGAAGAAGGAGATCTCCATTGAAGCACTTCAAAGGGGGTATCTAATTCTAAATTTTGTGCATTTCTTTATAGATTGATCATAGTTTGTAAGGATTTTAATGTCTATGTCGAATTTCTTGTAACTATGAGAGGCTAATCTCCTTTGTGAGATTAGCTCCATGATTGGTGTTGGATAATTTAGTTTTTATGCAAATTGATTTTAATCTTGAATGGGCTTTGTGTTATTTCTATCATTGATTGTTGATTGCTTGATGTATATGATGATTTGTGTGATTAATTATCATGGGCATGTGATTAGATTGAGAAATCAATTATGTGTTTAGGATAGTTCATTGAATCATTTCATCATACACTTCATGTGCATTAATTTAGAATGAGATAGAGATATCCTTCTAGATTTAGAACCCTTTGATAGAACATTTGATTAGCTTAATCGAGAGATTGGTTGATTAGGTGAGGAGAACCGATCTATTAGTAAATTCATAGTACCTTAAAAGGGAATATTGCCTATGATTTAGTACCTAATTAGGGAACTCATAGAGTAATTAGTACCTAGTGGGAGGTGTTTGCTATGATCTCGATCCTATGTGCTTTTGGGAGTCTTGTTGAGGGCCTACATCCTATCCATCTCGAGAGAGAGTTTAGGTGGAATTAGTAATCGCTTCTATACCTTGTCCATGAGAGATTATAATTAATTGCATGATTACTTAATTATCTATGCCATGATTGTTGTTAATCTCATCCTTTCATCATTTGGACCCCTTTTATCTTTGCATTCATTTTATCTTTATTTCTTTCATTAGTGTAATTGCATTTTTTTTGCATCATATCCTCTCTTCCGTCGTCCTTATAAAATCACGATAAACTTGAGATCGCTTAAACTCTAGTACCTTCCTCCCTGTGGTTCGATAATTTCTTTAATTAGTCATGCCCACTATATTATGGCTAACCAAATGGCGCCGTTGCCGGGGACGCACAACACTTTAAGTTTGGGGGTGTGCTGAGTGATATATTCACCTAAATTTTAGTGTCTTTTTATCTGTGTTTTCGTATTATTTTATCCGTATTTGTGTATTATTTGGTTATGTTTTGTGTTTTTATTGAAATGTGTGTGAATGAGCTTAAACCTACGATTTTCACCTTTTATTGGATGCTAGAGATGATAAGGAAGACATAGGAAAAAGCGGATCTCAATTCGGAGTTGAAGCGAGAAAGAACGAGCCAAAACAGTGAAGCAGACAGCACAACACGGCCAGCCGAGCCCGGAAACACGACCCGTGTCCAGTGCAGAAACACGGGCCGTGTAGCAAACACGGGCCTGTAACGAAAGCCGTGCGCGGACACCATATTACACAACACGGCCACCCCTGTGGCCGTGTCAGAGCACGAGCCGTGTAGGTGTAAATTCTGTAAAAAATCAGAATCCTTCTAGAAGCTTCCAAGGGGGTATAAATACCCAATACTTCAATTTTGGATCAGATTTTGGCCAGGGTTTCGACTGTTCACATAGATCACACACCATTTCCTCCATTTTTCACCTTTATCTTCATCCATTCTTCATCCACCCATCTGCACTTGATCTCCTCCATCAAATCCACCATCCAAGTGATCAAGGAAGCAAGGGAGAGTGAGATCACAAGAAGAAGAAGGAGATCTCCATTGAAGCACTTCAAAGGGGGAATCTAATTCTAATTTTTGTGCATTTCTTTATAGATTGATCATGGTTTGTAAGGATTTTAATGTCTATGTTGAATTTCTTGTAACTATGAGAGGCTAATCTCCTTTGTGAGATTAGCTCCATGATTGGTGTTGGATAATTTAGTTTTTATGCAAATTGATTTTAATCTTGAATGGGCTTTGTGTTATTTCTATCATTGATTGTTGATTGGTTGATGTATATGATGATTTGTGTGATTAATTGTCATGGGCATGTGATTAGATTGAGAAATCAATTATGTGTTTAGGATAGTTCATTGAATCATTTCATCATACACTTCATGTGCATTAATTTAGAATGAGATAGAGATATCCTTCTAGATTTAGAACCCTTTGATAGAACATTTGATTAGCTTAATCGAGAGATTGGTTGATTAGGTGAGGAGAACCAATCCATTAGTAAATTCATAGTACCTTAAAAGGGAATATTGCCTATGATTTAGTACCTAATTAGGGAACTCATAGAGTAATTAGTACCTAGTGGGAGGTGTTTGCTATGATCTCGATCCTATGTGCTTTTGGGAGTCTTGTTGAGGGCCCACATCCTATCCATCTCGAGAGAGAGTTTAGGTGGAATTAGTGATCGCTTCTATACCTTGTCCATGAGAGATTATAATTAATTGCATGATTACTTAATTATCCATGCCATGATTGTTGTTAATCTCATCCTTTCATCATTTGGACCTCTTTTATCTTTGCATTCATTTTATCTTTATTTCTTTCATTAGTGTAATTGCATTTTTTTTGCATCATATCCTCTCTTCCGTCGTCCTTATAAAATCACGATAAACTTGAGATCGCTAAAACTCTAATACCTTCCTCCCTGTGGTTCGATAATTTCTTTAATTGGTCATGCCCACTATATTATGGCTAACCAAATGGCGCCGTTGCCGGGGACGCACAACACTTTAAGTTTGGGGGTGTGCTGAGTGATATTTTCACCTAGATTTTAGTGTCTTTTTATATGTGTTTTCGTATTATTTTATCCGTATTTGTGTATTATTTGGTTGTGTTTTGTGTTTTTATTGAAATGTGTGTGAATGAGCTTAAACCTACGATTTTCACCTTTTATTGGATGCTAGAGATGATAAGGAAGGCATAGGAAAAAGCGGATCTCAATTCGGAGTTGAAGCGAGAAAGAACGAGCCAAAACAGTGAAGCAGACAGCACAACACGGCCAGCCGAGTCCGGAAACACGACCCGTGTCCAGTGCAGAAACACGGGCCGTGTACCAAACACGGGCCTGTAACGAAAGCCGTGCGTGGACACCAGATTACACAACACGGCCACCCCTGTGGCCGTGTACAGAGCACGAGCCGTGTAGGTGTAAATTCTGTAAAAAATCAGAATCCTTCTAGAAGCTTCCAAGGGGGTATAAATACCCAATACTTCAATTTTGGATCAGATTTTGGCCAGGGTTTCGACTGTTCACATAGATCACACACCATTTCCTCCATTTTTCACCTTTATCTTCATCCATTCTTCATCCACCCATCTGCACTTGATCTCCTCCATCAAATCCACCATCCAAGTGATCAAGGAAGCAAGGGAGAGTGAGATCACAAGAAGAAGAAGGAGATCTCCATTGAAGCACTTCAAAGGGGGAATCTAATTCTAATTTTTGTGCATTTCTTTATAGATTGATCATGGTTTGTAAGGATTTTAATGTCTATGTTGAATTTCTTGTAACTATGAGAGGCTAATCTCCTTTGTGAGATTAGCTCCATGATTGGTGTTGGATAATTTAGTTTTTATGCAAATTGATTTTAATCTTGAATGGGCTTTGTGTTATTTCTATCATTGATTGTTGATTGGTTGATGTATATGATGATTTGTGTGATTAATTGTCATGGGCATGTGATTAGATTGAGAAATCAATTATGTGTTTAGGATAGTTCATTGAATCATTTCATCATACACTTCATGTGCATTAATTTAGAATGAGATAGAGATATCCTTCTAGATTTAGAACCCTTTGATAGAACATTTGATTAGCTTAATCGAGAGATTGGTTGATTAGGTGAGGAGAACCAATCCATTAGTAAATTCATAGTACCTTAAAAGGGAATATTGCCTATGATTTAGTACCTAATTAGGGAACTCATAGAGTAATTAGTACCTAGTGGGAGGTGTTTGCTATGATCTCGATCCTATGTGCTTTTGGGAGTCTTGTTGAGGGCCCACATCCTATCCATCTCGAGAGAGAGTTTAGGTGGAATTAGTGATCGCTTCTATACCTTGTCCATGAGAGATTATAATTAATTGCATGATTACTTAATTATCCATGCCATGATTGTTGTTAATCTCATCCTTTCATCATTTGGACCTCTTTTATCTTTGCATTCATTTTATCTTTATTTCTTTCATTAGTGTAATTGCATTTTTTTTGCATCATATCCTCTCTTCCGTCGTCCTTATAAAATCACGATAAACTTGAGATCGCTAAAACTCTAATACCTTCCTCCCTGTGGTTCGATAATTTCTTTAATTGGTCATGCCCACTATATTATGGCTAACCAAATGGCGCCGTTGCCGGGGACGCACAACACTTTAAGTTTGGGGGTGTGCTGAGTGATATTTTCACCTAGATTTTAGTGTCTTTTTATATGTGTTTTCGTATTATTTTATCCGTATTTGTGTATTATTTGGTTGTGTTTTGTGTTTTTATTGAAATGTGTGTGAATGAGCTTAAACCTACGATTTTCACCTTTTATTGGATGCTAGAGATGATAAGGAAGGCATAGGAAAAAGCGGATCTCAATTCGGAGTTGAAGCGAGAAAGAACGAGCCAAAACAGTGAAGCAGACAGCACAACACGGCCAGCCGAGTCCGGAAACACGACCCGTGTCCAGTGCAGAAACACGGGCCGTGTACCAAACACGGGCCTGTAACGAAAGCCGTGCGTGGACACCAGATTACACAACACGGCCACCCCTGTGGCCGTGTGCAGAGCACGAGCCGTGTAGGTGTAAATTCTGTAAAAAATCAGAATCCTTCTAGAAGCTTCCAAGGGGGTATAAATACCCAATACTTTAATTTTGGATCAGATTTTGGCCAGGGTTTCGACTGTTCACATAGATCACACACCATTTCCTCCATTTTTCACCTTTATCTTCATTCATTCTTCATCCACCCATCTGCACTTGATCCCCTCCATCAAATCCACCATCCAAGTGATCAAGGAAGCAAGGGAGAGTGAGATCACAAGAAGAAGAAGGAGATCTCCATTGAAGCACTTCAAAGGGGGAATCTAATTCTAATTTTTGTGCATTTCTTTATAGATTGATCATGGTTTGTAAGGATTTTAATGTCTATGTTGAATTTCTTGTAACTATGAGAGGCTAATCTCCTTTGTGAGATTAGCTCCATGATTGGTGTTGGATAATTTAGTTTTTATGCAAATTGATTTTAATCTTGAATGGGCTTTGTGTTATTTCTATCATTGATTGTTGATTGCTTGATGTATATGATGATTTGTGTGATTAATTGTCATGGGCATGTGATTAGATTGAGAAATCAATTATGTGTTTAGGATAGTTAATTGAATCATTTCATCATACACTTCATGTGCATTAATTTAGAATGAGATAGAGATATCCTTCTAGATTTAGAACCCTTTGATAGAACATTTGATTAGCTTAATCGAGAGATTGGTTGATTAGGTGAGGAGAACCAATCCATTAGTAAATTCATAGTACCTTAAAAGGGAATATTGCCTATGATTTAGTACCTAATTAGGGAACTCATAGAGTAATTAGTACCTAGTGGGAGGTGTTTGCTATGATCTCGATCCTATGTGCTTTTGGGAGTCTTGTTGAGGGCCTACATCCTATCCATCTCGAGAGAGAGTTTAGGTGGAATTAGTGATCGCTTCTATACCTTGTCCATGAGAGATTATAATTAATTGCATGATTACTTAATTATCTATGCCATGATTGTTGTTAATCTCATCCTTTCATCATTTGGACCCCTTTTATCTTTGCATTCATTTTATCTTTATTTCTTTCATTAGTGTAATTGCATTTTTTTTGCATCATATCCTCTCTTCCGTCGTCCTTATAAAATCACGATAAACTTGAGATCGCTTAAACTCTAGTACCTTCCTCCCTGTGGTTCGATAATTTCTTTAATTGGTCATGCCCACTATATTATGGCTAACCAAATGGCGCCGTTGCCGGGGACGCACAACACTTTAAGTTTGGGGGTGTGCTGAGTGATATTTTCACCTAGATTTTAGTGTCTTTTTATATGTGTTTTTGTATTATTTTATCCGTATTTATGTATTATTTGGTTGTGTTTTGTGTTTTTATTGGAATGTGTGTGAATGAGCTTAAACCTACAATTTTCACCTTTTATTGGATGCTAGAGATGATAAGGAAGGCATAGGAAAAAGCGGATCTCAATTCGGAGTTGAAGCGAGAAAGAACGAGCCAAGACAGTGAAGCAGACAGCACAACACGGCCAGCCAAGCCCGGAAACACGACCCGTGTCCAGTGCAGAAACACGGGCCGTGTACCAAACACGGGCCTGTAACGAAAGCCGTGCGTGGACACCAGATTACACAACACGGCCACCCCTGTGGCCGTGTGCAGAGCACGAGCCGTGTAGGTGTAAATTCTGTAAAAAATCAGAATCCTTCTAGAAGCTTCCAAGGGGGTATAAATACCCAATACTTTAATTTTGGATCAGATTTTGGCCAGGGTTTCGACTGTTCACATAGATCACACACCATTTCCTCCATTTTTCACCTTTATCTTCATACATTCTTCATCCACCCATCTGCACTTGATCCCCTCCATCAAATCCACCATCCAAGTGATCAAGGAAGCAAGGGAGAGTGAGATCACAAGAAGAAGAAGGAGATCTCCATTGAAGCACTTCAAAGGGGGAATCTAATTCTAATTTTTGTGCATTTCTTTATAGATTGATCATGGTTTGTAAGGATTTTAATGTCTATGTTGAATTTCTTGTAACTATGAGAGGCTAATCTCCTTTGTGAGATTAGCTCCATGATTGGTGTTGGATAATTTAGTTTTTATGCAAATTGATTTTAATCTTGAATGGGCTTTGTGTTATTTCTATCATTGATTGTTGATTGCTTGATGTATATGATGATTTGTGTGATTAATTGTCATGGGCATGTGATTAGATTGAGAAATCAATTATGTGTTTAGGATAGTTAATTGAATCATTTCATCATACACTTCATGTGCATTAATTTAGAATGAGATAGAGATATCCTTCTAGATTTAGAACCCTTTGATAGAACATTTGATTAGCTTAATCGAGAGATTGGTTGATTAGGTGAGGAGAACCAATCCATTAGTAAATTCATAGTACCTTAAAAGGGAATATTGCCTATGATTTAGTACCTAATTAGGGAACTCATAGAGTAATTAGTACCTAGTGGGAGGTGTTTGCTATGATCTCGATCCTATGTGCTTTTGGGAGTCTTGTTGAGGGCCTACATCCTATCCATCTCGAGAGAGAGTTTAGGTGGAATTAGTGATCGCTTCTATACCTTGTCCATGAGAGATTATAATTAATTGCATGATTACTTAATTATCTATGCCATGATTGTTGTTAATCTCATCCTTTCATCATTTGGACCCCTTTTATCTTTGCATTCATTTTATCTTTATTTCTTTCATTAGTGTAATTGCATTTTTTTTGCATCATATCCTCTCTTCCGTCGTCCTTATAAAATCACGATAAACTTGAGATCGCTTAAACTCTAGTACCTTCCTCCCTGTGGTTCGATAATTTCTTTAATTGGTCATGCCCACTATATTATGGCTAACCAAATGGCGCCGTTGCCGGGGACGCACAACACTTTAAGTTTGGGGGTGTGCTGAGTGATATTTTCACCTAGATTTTAGTGTCTTTTTATATGTGTTTTTGTATTATTTTATCCGTATTTATGTATTATTTGGTTGTGTTTTGTGTTTTTATTGAAATGTGTGTGAATGAGCTTAAACCTACGATTTTCACCTTTTATGGATGCTAGAGATGATAAGGAAGGCATAGGAAAAAGCGGATCTCAATTCGGAGTTGAAGCGAGAAAGAACGAGCCAAGACAGTGAAGCAGACAGCACAACACGGCCAGCCAAGCCCGGAAACACGACCCGTGTCCAGTGCAGAAACACGGGCCGTGTACCAAACACGGGCCTGTAACGAAAGCCGTGCGTGGACACCAGATTACACAACACGGCCACCCCTGTGGCCGTGTGCAGAGCACGAGCCGTGTAGGTGTAAATTCTGTAAAAAATCAGAATCCTTCTAGAAGCTTCCAAGGGGGTATAAATACCCAATACTTTAATTTTGGATCAGATTTTGGCCAGGGTTTCGACTGTTCACATAGATCACACACCATTTCCTCCATTTTTCACCTTTATCTTCATACATTCTTCATCCACCCATCTGCACTTGATCCCCTCCATCAAATCCACCATCCAAGTGATCAAGGAAGCAAGGGAGAGTGAGATCACAAGAAGAAGAAGGAGATCTCCATTGAAGCACTTCAAAGGGGGAATCTAATTCTAATTTTTGTGCATTTCTTTATAGATTGATCATGGTTTGTAAGGATTTTAATGTCTATGTTGAATTTCTTGTAACTATGAGAGGCTAATCTCCTTTGTGAGATTAGCTCCATGATTGGTGTTGGATAATTTAGTTTTTATGCAAATTGATTTTAATCTTGAATGGGCTTTGTGTTATTTCTATCATTGATTGTTGATTGCTTGATGTATATGATGATTTGTGTGATTAATTGTCATGGGCATGTGATTAGATTGAGAAATCAATTATGTGTTTAGGATAGTTAATTGAATCATTTCATCATACACTTCATGTGCATTAATTTAGAATGAGATAGAGATATCCTTCTAGATTTAGAACCCTTTGATAGAACATTTGATTAGCTTAATCGAGAGATTGGTTGATTAGGTGAGGAGAACCAATCCATTAGTAAATTCATAGTACCTTAAAAGGAATATTGCCTATGATTTAGTACCTAATTAGGGAACTCATAGAGTAATTAGTACCTAGTGGGAGGTGTTTGCTATGATCTCGATCCTATGTGCTTTTGGGAGTCTTGTTGAGGGCCTACATCCTATCCATCCATCTCGAGAAGAGTTTAGGTGA
Source organism: Pogostemon cablin (assembly GCA_023678885.1). Classification (NCBI taxonomy): domain Eukaryota; kingdom Viridiplantae; phylum Streptophyta; class Magnoliopsida; order Lamiales; family Lamiaceae; genus Pogostemon; species Pogostemon cablin. The sequence goes on along the minus strand of CM042975.1, from coordinate 15,109,978 downwards.
ATTAGTGATCGCTTCTATAA